>CAHIKZ030001127.1:322500-470000 GCA_903632075.3 Acanthosepion pharaonis
CCGGGGAACGACGTCACACATATATATACATTAAATTGAAGTTTTTAGCTTCCGTTTTTGAAAGATGACAACTCTTATGTAGCGATGGAATCATATTTAAAATTAATTTTATATATATATATATATATATATATATATATATATATATATAATAAAAAATGGTCAGATTGTAAACTGGAAAATTTTTTTCTAAAGCAAAATGACCACAATCATAGCAATATCTGCAACAATTGTCTTCAAGAAAAATTAGCTATAATAACATTTACAGACAGAAAAGAACTTTTAATCGGAATTATGTCCCTTAGCATACATACTAAAAAGTTCCTTTTGAGTTCATTTGAAGTGGGATGAAAAGAACGTAGGTAAATGTCATTTAATCCATTTCCAATACACTAGACTTTCCCCTACACCTTCTTGTCTTCTCCCTCACCTTGTACCACATTTCACGTCGTGCATTTATTCATATAACTTTTTTTAATATAGAGCTCATTAATTTTTTTTTATTTCTAAAAATAAAGCTTTAGGAAATCAACTGATCAAAATCGCCTGAAGATACCAAAAAATTGAAACTAAGGTAATGGATTCGGCTGATTTCCTAATTTTCTATACATAAAGGCTCTACATGTTAAATTTTTATCTTTTTATATGTGTGTTGAGCACTTTTGAATACTACTGTTTTCTAGTCTATTTCAACATTGACCAATAAATTCTTTATAATATATATATATATATATATATAGATATATATAATTTTACACAGACCCCACCACACGTATATATATATATATATATATATATATGGAGAGACAGAGAGAGATACAGAGAGAGAGAGAAATTGAAGGAGAGAAAGAATAAGTGAGAGAAGTACGAGTCATTTGTATAAATGTTTATCTATTAAATGTTTATAAAATGTTGATAGATAATAAATAAATGTCTATAAAAATGGATGACCATGAACGGAAAAGTCAATAAAATAGTTAAAAAATGAATATTTAAGGTCTTGGCAAATGGCTTACTATAGTTTCGCCGCATATTACCATGTCTTTGAAAAAAAATAGCAGAAAACTAATCCTTGCCGTCTTGTTTCCTCTAAAGCCACACTGCCTACCTCTACTGAAGTGCCTCCCGTCACACAATGCCTATAAGTTTACGAGAATTACGACCCCATTCACACCTCGAAAAATCTCACAGCTTAGAAATGACATGCTAGTTAAAATTCTTTCCCTCACCGCCCCCCAAGCTCTCATTTTAAAGTGGTGTTGAATTTTCCTCATTCCTTTACAGAGATTATTCTTTCTTATTATTTTTCTTATTCCTTCGAACCTTCTGCTTTGACTTGAGTTCCAGACACACATATAGAAGTACTTCTCGCCTCGAAGATATTAGATGTGTCAGAAATTGGTCGAAGTGCAAAAAAAGAAAAGAAAAGAAGGAGCCAAACATTACTAACATCACCGAGACAAACTTAGAGATTGCCATAACAGGAGGGAAAAAAATGCAGAAGAGGATATCGGCCGTGGCCCAATCTAGAACTCGTGTAAAATTCGTTAATTCATTTGTTGAATTCGGATAATAATCCCCTATAATTTGCCATTGTTTTGTAACTGCTTATTTCAAGTTACATGGATACAAAACTAAATATTCAAATATATGTGAATGTGTGTGTGTATTTAGGCAGCATATCTTCATTCAAGTATTTTTCAATGAATAATATATACCTGTCTTTTTTTTACAAATACTTTCACGATAACTGCTCCGATCAGCTGTTTTCGCTGATTCCCAGACTCCATGAATTTAAGCGTTCTACTTGGCTGGCATCCCGCTCTCACCCTTTCACTGTCGAAACTGTTAAATGTAGACGTCTCTTCTACTCCAGTAGCTTCATGTCTCGCACTTCTCGCCTGTGGAACTCCCTCCACTTTTCCGGTTTCCCTGATATCTATAATCTCCAACTATTCAAATGTAATGTCAATGGGTGTCTCCAGATGCCCTGATCTATCCCCTAACCTTCTCTTCATCATTTTCTCTATCACTCTTCTTTGCTCTCGCTCCAACTCTCTGTAACCCCTTCCGTGCTAGTGGTTTCCCGCCTTGAAACGCTTAAAGAAAAATGGGTCTATTTATTTTTATACGGATGCTTTCCAGTTATCTAATCAATCTCTTGATGTTAAGGTGAAAATCAAACAGGAAGGCGCCGTAGTTTTTTCCTACACAAGTACTTTCCATCTGCTTGAAGATCATCCTCAGGAGTAAATTATAAAGAAAACTTTTTGTAACTGTGATATCCTGTGATTTTTGATGGAAAGATTTTAAGTTGTTATTCGTGTAAGAAGAATTGATTATAAATACATGAAATAAATAGACAGCACTTGTCTATATTATTTAATGATCATGTAAGAATGAAAAAATTCTGCCTAAATACACACAATATAAATTACATGATCCAGCAGCCTACAATACTATCAATATCTGGAATTATACACGTAGCCTTGTGAAAAGGCAAATTGAAATAGCCAAGGAAAAATTGAACACTCTTAACAGCAACAAACAGGACATCTACTATAAACTAAAAGAAATAACTACCCCGGACCAACTGAAGGAAATTGCGTCATGAGCTGCGATGCGATTTTCGCTTCCAGTGTCTTATATGCACGAGTTTGTCGTTGCTTGGAAATCATCCATGTAAACAGAAACAGACAATCATCACATTCTTGTCCGTGTATTGCTTAATATATTGTAATGTAATTGTCATGTTTGATAATGGCTAATATAAGCCGAAAGCTTAGATTGGATTAAAAAATATGTATCAGTATTGTAATTTTCTTCGTTTAATGATAATGCTATTAAGCTCATCAGACGTTATGAAAAGAATTTACATAAAATAAATAGACAACATTTGTCTATATTATTTAATGAAACATGTATATATATATATATATATATATATATATATATATATATATATATATATACATTCACACACACATTTTAAATAGTAAAAGTTATGGGCATATCAGTTGATGCTCTGTTTATTTATAAAGCAGTACATATAATTATTTTCGTTTATCCGCATGAATATTCGAAAATCCTTACTAGAGCGCATATTTTTTCTATAATATGTCTTGTCGAATATAGAATAAATAAATGAACTGTTTAATAAATAAAAAGTGTCTACTGAAATACGAGTATTCATTATAAATAACATTTGGTAATAATACTACTACTACTAATAACACACATATATATATATATATATATATATATATATATATATATATATATATATATATATATATATATATATATATGTAAAATGAGAACAAATGAAGTATAATTCCATTGTGTGTAACGTTAAATTAATCTTTCACTCACCAGTAGTTTATCATCGCCCGAAGAGACACATTTGTAGAGTTGAAACATAATTGCCATTATATAGCGATTTTAACATGTTTTATATCCTAAAAAAATTATATATATATAATTGCCTTTATGTAGCGAGTTTTAACGTTTTAATATCCTAACATAAATTATACATACATATATATATATATATATATATATATATATATATATATATATATATATATAGATAGATAGATAGATAGATAGATAGATAGATGACATCAAAAATACAAAACAAATTACACAAAAATATATGGATGTTAAAAAACAACACTTACACTAAACAATAATTAAACACAATGTATCTTTTGTCCAAAGTAGAAAATAAAAATCACGAAAACAATGGATCTGATTTCTAAATACAAACAGAAAAACATTTTGCTTTCATGCTTCCTCTATTGACATTATAACCAAAAAAGCCTCAATAAAATCCCATGCCTTATATATAATAAATTTCATTCCAAATAACATTTAAAAAATTAATATAATAATATAATTAAATAAATTACAAAAAAATAATATAATAATGTAATTAAATAAATTAAAAAATATAATAATGCAATTAAATATGTGAAATAAATAAACAAAACAGAAAATAAAATGAGATAAACAAATAATAAAATCAACTAACTCCAGATCGAGGCTATAAATAATTTAAAAGACTAGCCTAACCCAAAAACCAATGACAAGCGCTAATTTTTTTTGTTTTTTTTTCCCTTCGCTCATTTCAAATGCGCGCGCAAGGAAGCGTTTCATATTATTTCAAGATTGTTTGAAGCGTGAAACTGCCAGTCGTTATGCAGAGATGATTTCTATGTCCACACTCTCTATAGCTACTAAAGTTATCTTCGATACATTGATACAAAGCACTCATCCCATCTAAATATAACATTTTAAAACGCATATTTACACACACATACGCACACACACTCCTACGCACGCACATAAACACACACACATATGTATATATATATATATTTAATTAATTCATTGAGTCTGATAGAAACCTCAACAGGAATAGAGGAAGCACTGGACGGACGTTCCGTCCTATAATTGGGACTCATCAGCAGTGGGCATCCACCACCAAGTATCGAAACCCTGATAGTTGGGTTGTCAAGCGAACAACATACCAACTGTACCAAATGGGCCTCGGCGACAAAGAGATTCCGAATCAGACTCAACTATATATATATGATACAAATATTGTTTTAAGCGATGCTATATGCATGGGTAAATGTACCCAGTATCAGGAATAGAGCGTATGTAAATATAAAAGTGCCCACTTAGGTTTATATCGAGCAGCAATAATCTCTTTCATACTTCAACGAAATCTTCAGGCCATGTGTGTTGTATGCTGGCACGACTATTTGTTTATAGTTTGGTTTGGTCTGGTTTGTTTTTTTCTACGATATATCAACCACAATTGGCCATTTAATTCCGGCGTATTTTTTTTCCAGGCCGGTAAATGTTGTTAATACTGTTTATTATAAACAGAGCATTTACTTAAATATTTGTATCTATAAAAAGAACGTATAAATATTAAAAAAAAAATGTCTTAAATAATTGTCGGACCTTGTCCATGTCATAATGTATGACTTCGTTTGTTTACATTTGGATACGCATTGAGCAGATGTGAATGAATGAGAGAAAATCATGGAGAATTGTGTTTAAAAACAGTAAAACCGACCTTGCTAACCGAACGTTCCTCTGTGGAACATATATATCTGTTTCAGTCTTTTCATATCTATCTATCTATCTATCTATCTATCTATCTATCTCAGTCTGTTTATATCTAAGTCTGTTCATATCTATCTTAGTCTATTCATATCTATCTATCTATCTATCTCAGTTCATATCTATCTATCTATCTATCTATCTATCTATCTATCTATCTATCTATCTATCTATCTCTGTTCATATCTATATATCTATCTATCTATCTGTTCATATCTATCTATCTATCTATCGATCTATCTATCTCTGTTTTTATATATATATATAGTATATATCTTAGTCTGTTTATATCTATCTATCATTCTATCATATCTATCATATATCTTATTCTATGTTCATATCTATCTATCTCTATCTATCTATCTATCTATCTATCTCAGTCTGTTTATATCTAAGTCTGTTCATATCTATCTTAGTCTATTCTATCTATTATCTATCTATCTATCTATCTATTATCATCTATCCCAGTCTGTTTATATCTAAGTCTGTTCATATCTATCTTAGTCTATTCATATCTATCTATCTATCTATCTATTCATCTATCATTATCTATCTATCTATCTCTGTTTATATATATATATATATATCTTTAGTCTGTATATCTATCTATTATATCTCTGTTCATATATATCTATCTTAGTCTGTTCATATCTATCTATCTATCTATCTTTCTATCCCAGTCTGTTCATATCTTAGTCTGTTTTATATATCTATCTATCTCACTATTTTCATATCTATCTATCTATCTATCTATCTATCTATCTATCTATCTATCTCTGCTCATATCTATCTATCTATCTCTGTTTATATATATATATATATATATATATATTTATATATCTTAGTTTCACCATTCATCTATCTAACTATCTCAGTCTGTTCATATCTTAATCTGTTTTTATATATATATATTTCAGTCTTCTCATATCTATCAATCTATCTATCTATGTAAAACTAGACAATATCTATATATCAATCTATCTATCTTATATAAGTCTTGCAGTTAATCGAAAATCTCAATGGAAAACACTGGTTGATATTGTTCAGTTCCTCAAAAATCAAGTCACCGCCTTTTCACTATTGTTTCTCTGGTTGACTCAAGTCGTCAACCTGAACTGACATTTTTGTAGCATTTGTAGTAGTTATATGAAACTACTGCAAATGCTACAAAAATGTCCGTATCCTTCTCTTGTATTAACTTCTACCATGCTTTGTCATGACAAGAGTCAGATTAGGCCAAAAATGGAATACTGCTGCCACATCTGGGCTAGAGCTGTTCAAACCACACTTTTAGTTCAAAATCGTAGAATTCTGTTGTTTCTTTCCCGCAGACGCAACGTTTCAGACCTATTGTTTCTTTCTTATTGGATCTGTAGTGATGCTATGTTTTTTCCACACCCACATTTTATTCGTCTGCGATTGGCTAATAAATCAATACAGCCTTTCTATAGGACAATTTAGCCATCGCAGTCGTTGCTTTGAATTTTCAGGTTTTGAACTTGCTTACTTGTTTCATTCGTAAATATTTAGCGATTTTTAACCAATCACATATTTTAGTGCAAAATCAACTTTTCCCGGGTTTTCGCTGGGAACCCCTCTGTAGCTTTAAAAGAGGCGACTTTGTCACAAGCCGCCAGTAGCGTCCAGCAAATTTCGCCTGTCAACACAAATCTATGACTTTCTCACTACATTTCAAACGCATACACAGGCACAGGGTTTTGTAATACACACACACACACACACACACACACACACACACACACACACACACACACACACACATATATATATATATATATATATATATATATATATATATATCTGTGACTCATCTAAGTTCAATCAACCAGGACTCTGTTGATTTCTCTAACACAACACACTTTCTGATCAATTGTATTCTTGTGTTATCTATTCTAACAGCAGATTTGTTCTAAAATTGATTTCTTCAATAATTTTCTCTAAATACGGTAAAAGGGAAGCAACTTCTTTGCCCTTAATCTATACATTGAATAAAAGTTATTGTATATTTTGTTCTTGTATGTTATTCCAATATATACTTGTTGATTCACATTTGGAGTTTCGTTGTTTTCTTGAATCATTAATAATACAAAAGATATATGCGTTAAAGAACACGCCCATAACAGATCCATGGCAAATGTTCAGATCAACTCCATTCTTTAGTGCCACCAATTCAAGTATTTGCAGTTAGGACGCACCATGTTACTTCCAGAGATTCCTCATTCCCTCTGTATTCCAAATGTAAAATGAAAGTTATACTCAGACAACTATTCCTAAAGTTTATTTTGGAAATATATTTTAGCCCGGATGCTCCCATAACATTGCCAACATCTATTCAAAGTGACTGCTGATAGTTCAAGGTCCGATCGGCGACTAGTTTAGTTTTAGAGGCTTTGAATATAAGCATCTGTTCTGGGTATGACGATAAACTACATCCGCGTCCTGCCTAAGACGATAAACTACACCTGCATCCTGGGTAAGACGATAAACTACATCCGCGTCCTGCGTAAGTCGATAAACTACACCCGCATCCTGGGTATGACGATAAACTACATCCGCGTCCTGGGTAAAACGATAAACTACATCCGCGTCCTGGGTAAAACGATAAACTACACCCGCGTCCTGGGTAAGACGATAAACTACATCCGCGTCCTGCGTAAGACGATAAACTACACCTGCGTCCTGGGTATGACGATAAACTACATTCGCATCCTGGGTATGACGATAAACTGCATCAGTGTCCTGGGTAAGACGATAAACTACATCAGTGTCCTGGGTAAGACGATAAATTACCCCCGCGTCCTGGGTAAGACGATAAACCACATCTGCGTCCTCGGTATGACGATAAACTACACCTGCGTCCTGGGTAAGACGATAAACTACACCTGCGTCCCGGGTAAGACGATAAACTACATCCGCGTCCTATGTAAGAAGATAAACTACATCCGACAGCAAGGCTTTTGATCAGAAGATTTTGAGGACCGTGTAACCACCTATTAATTGCAGTTGATCCCCGCTCCACCCAGACCCTGGGTCGTAGCACGTGTCAGGGTCTCAACTATGGGCAAATAGTTAACCCTCCAAAAGGGGTCAAAACACTATGAAAGTATGAAACTAGGTTTTAATACCAGCAATAAGTTTTTGGAAAAAAAATGCCAGCAATACATTTTTGAAAATAATTTTACCAGCAATATATTTTTGAAAAAAATATTACCGACAATATATTTAAAAAAAATATTACTAGCAATAAAGATCATATCGGCATTAAACAACCGATTGAGGTGTTGATAGGCCGTAGAACAAATCAAAACAAACCAATATAACTAACCAGTTTTCCCCGACTGAGATATGAAAGCAAGATCGACAGAGAGATTAACTGCCAATCTCTGGTCATCTGGAGTTTCTAGTTGCATCCATATACCATTGCATAATCTGTATATATATTCCCAAATGATCGGAGTATACCCCTAGGCAGTTGTAAAGTAAAATGACGGTTGGTCCGAGTAGTGTCCTCTGGGGGACGATTGTGTTGATTGCTAGGTCCCGGAGGATTGGCCGTTAACAACTACCTTCAGTGACCTTCTCGTTACGAAGGACTTAGATATTGAGAAGAATCTTCCAGTGATTCCATAATTAGAGAATTTGTCCAGCAATCCTTTATGCCACACCTTGTCAAAGGCCTTTGAAATATCTAATTTCATGATACTTGAGATATATTTGAATCCGTGATTAATGGTAGTTAGGAAATCAACAGTGGATTTGACCGGTCGGGATCCGTACTGCTTGTCGCTGAAGAGGTTGTTCCTCTTTAGGTGTTCAATAAACGTCTTATTGATTATCGCCCCCAAATGTGGCTAATAACACTGAGGAGACTGATAGGTCTATACTGAAAGAGGTATGAGTTCTCTCTCGCGATCTTGAAAACCGGGTATATGCTAGACACGTTCCACAGAATTGGGAAGCAATTCTCCTTCAAGCAGCAGTTAAATAATTTCGCTAAGATCGGTGATAATTCCAGTTTAAGATCCTTAAGGAGAGCCACTGCAATTTTGTCTGTAGCGTTTTTAGGAATTAGACTTTTGATAAGTCTAGTGACTTTTCGGGCTGTACTAAAAAATAATACAGAGATTTTGCTCGGTGAGACGGAGGAAGTCGAGAAGGACATGGTCAATGTCCTCCAATGTTGAGTTAGAGTAAGAATTTGGGCGAAATACTTGGCCTTATCTGATGAAGAAGATATGACCTCGAGGACAATTCTCCTGTAAGGCATAAGGACCATAGTTTGAACCCGGCTCTACAGGATACAAAGTAAGAAACATAACATGCATGAATGATATCAATAATGATAATATTATATATAAAGAAATCCAAGAAAAATTTTTGTGTCACTGCCATACAAAAAAAAAAAAAAGAGAATGTTTAACATCGAAAAAATAAAGGAAAATTAATTCATTTTAATAATATGTGGAAATATCCATCTTTGACTGAAGAAGGTCGCAAGACCCGAAACACGTTTTAAAAAAAATATGGAAAATAAAGCATGATATATATTTATAATAAAATTCACATTAGAACCTAAAACGTTTGCGGTTTCTCTCTTCTTTTTAAAATATACACTTTTCTCTCGTTGGGACAACTATAGGCTCTTCCCCATACATATATATATATATATATATATATATATATATATATATATATATATATATATATATATATATATATATATATATATATATAAAGCCGTTTCTCCTTTAGTTTGAAGCATTTCCTTACGTAGACCGAAAAACAGTACAATCCAATATTATTTCAGATAAATATAAATACAGTGTTTATGTATGTGTATTTCATTTTTAACTTAATATATATCTTTAAATAAAGTTTGGAAATTTTTAAAGTTTACCTAAACTTACCTTTAAACGTTGCTGTGATAGTCTATTTTTACCCTGAAATTGCCGTGAGTGGTGCGTCACTGTAGTAATTACTGGTGGTGATGACGAGTCGGGGTCGCTTTCATGAGCCGCCTGTTTGGGCTGGAAGAACGAATACAACATTAATTTTCCTACTTTGATAATTATCAATTCCCTTAATGTTCGGAGGTGTTGATAATACGCCTTAATATCCCGGTTCTTGGTTATATCAACTAATTTTAGGTGAGAGTCAAAAGAATCATTCACCTTAGACATTCTCGATCGTTCACTGCTGCTAGTGAAGGGCTTCACAAAAGCAATACTGCATACTGTACCAAAATTAGTATAAAATGTTCGTTTTTTTTTTTTTATATTTTTGCATTATATCAAGTGTTAAGAATATAGTAACTAGGGTCCGCAAATTTGAGGAGAGAATTATCAATTATAATGTTCTAACATCGAACTCGCGATTATCTCTCCTTAACACTCTCTATTTTTTTATTTTCAAATACTTTTTATCACATAAAGATGTGTGAGGCCCGAGCAAATTTTTATTTCGCAACTGTAGAAAAGAGGAAAAAAAGTTTGTGAACTACTGTCCTAGCGGCATAGTTAACACAACTATGTACGTGTTTTTTTTTGTTTTTTTTTGCTACCATTTAGAAAACATTAACAAAATGTGGTTAAAAACGGCGGACATTAGGAAATATTAACCGATTTATGTTACTATTTTTGTTGTTAGTAGTACTAATATTTGAAGACTAGAAACAAGTGGAGGGGGGGTTAAACGATTTAAAACAGGCTTGTTATATGTTTTCAGTCCCCCCCAATCTATCATTGCACATCTGTTTTGAGTAGAGGAACGGGGCAGAGTCGTTGACTTTTAAAAAGTATCATTGTTTGAATATTTGCACAAAAGGTTGAACAATGGAACCGAAAATAGACAATAGCGAAACTATTTAACACTTTCGAGTCTGCGCCATCATCAAGCTTTGTGCTTCTTTCGTCTTTCTACCGAATTTCACACGTCTTCCGTCCAATTTCTTACCCGTAATTGTTTTTGTCATTCTTCCAAATCCTAGGAGTCTACTCTCTCAATCATTCTCGTTCTGTTTTAGCATATATGTTTGTGGGTGAATCGTCAGATCATATTCCCCGACAACGTGGCTCTCTCTCTCTCTCTCTCTGCTTATCCCGCATACTCAAACTTTCTGCAGCTCTCGCTCTCTCGCTGCTGCACTCTTTTTTCTCTCCTCTCTGTCTCCGTGTCTCTGTCTGTCTTTCTCTCTCTCTTTTTCTTTCTCTCTCTCAATATATATATATATATATATATATATATATATATATATATATATATATACAGACGTTAGATTCTGAGATGTTTTCACCCTGGAGCACTTTCCAAATTCAGTATCCTGTTAATTGATCATTAAAATATTGATTTTTGAAACGGGTTAGAACTGAGAGTCACACATACACACACACGTGCACACATACATATATATATATATATATATATATATATATATATATATATATATATATATATACTGACTCATACATATATATATATATATATATATATATATATATATATATATATATATATATATATAACTGGATAATGAGGTAAACACGGAAAAGCAACAGTCTGTTCCACGCTTGACCGAAATCTTCAGGGCTCTATCCTTCTCTCTCTCTCTGTCTCTCTGTCTCTGTCTCTATCTCTCTCTCTCTCTGTATATACATATATATAGAGAGAGGGGAGATACAGAGATAGATATGTATACATACACATACACACACATATATTTATACACACATTGTATGTATAAATTAAGATGCCATTTCCCTACTGAAATTTACCTTCCCCACTTGCTTCTGCTCTACCATCAGTTCACAGAAATTCATTAGGTAATTTAATCAATGTTTCATTCTAACCCATTTTCCGTCAATAACCTTGTGATTATTACATTTACGAAGCCGTCCTTTCTCATAATATGTCCCAGAAATGTCAATTCAACCTTTCTGATTTTTCATTACTCGTTATTCTTTTCTTTAGAATCCTCCATGTTGTCTATGGTAAGTCAATATCCGTCTATATAATCAGACCAGGAACATAAGGCCTCCACAACACTTCTCCAATGGACACAGTCCCTGGCAATCCTCTACAGCTCGGCCCATGTCGTGCCGGCTACCTTCCCGGGGGATTTTCACCAGCATGTGTTACACGCTCCACTTTGGAGAACTCTTCCATGTCGTTGTTTCAATATATCGTTGAGGTAAACAAGCTAGTTAAGTGAGTATGTTGTTAGCCTACTGCACAACCCCAAACCTGGAGGACCAGGGTGTGTCTTCCGTCTGGCTCTTAACCCAACAGACCTGTTGGGCATAGTTGGACCTGCTAAAAGCCGACCACCCCCAAACACACCTTACATAGCGCTGAGGGTTGTTGAAGCACAAGACCTGTCCTATCACGTCAAGGCTACACATCATCAGGACGGATTCACTGATATGTGACCGCTGATTCCATCTGAAGAACCCTTCGACCTGATGATGTCACTTTATTTCCCCATATGTAGCGTAATGTTAGTAATCTTGTTAAGTAAAATATTAAAGCTATTAAGTTAATACGATTCTCAATGGGTGCTACATACTTATGTTCAGTTGCCTTATTAACCTAAGCATTAGTAGTACCTACTTGAGTGATGTTCATTTGGAGAAAGATTAGTCTGACAGGCTATTTCTAATGTAAAACGAGTTCAGAAATGTTTAAAAGTTCCCTAATATGTGTAAAGATTAATAAATATGTTTACACGGTTGGGTTTTTTAATGTCCCGTGTTTTTAGTAATAATTAGATGTTTTAAACATTTTATAATAAATGATAAATCGTAGGTGTTTGTTGAGATCTCTGAGTGATATGTATCGATGAATAATT
Organism: Acanthosepion pharaonis; assembly: GCA_903632075.3. Classification (NCBI taxonomy): domain Eukaryota; kingdom Metazoa; phylum Mollusca; class Cephalopoda; order Sepiida; family Sepiidae; genus Acanthosepion; species Acanthosepion pharaonis. Next base: position 335,501 of record CAHIKZ030001127.1, read on the forward strand.
TTTTTAATTGCTTTTTGACCCTATTTATAATTAGGATGCGTCTGGTTTCCATAGAACAATTTAATAGTGTCTTTATTTCTGTTTGTATCAGAGATTTTTTTTTCCAAATTTCATTAAGGCTAATTTTATTTTTTCGTCAAAAAGTTATTGTTTTCTTCATAAAGTAATGAGAAGAGATTAATTCGGCCCAGCAAATCATTTTTTATAACATCTATTTTGTATCTGTGAAGACATTCGCTTTTGTAGTTGAGTAGGAACGAATTTCTGCTAGTGGGTTTGTTTTTAGTCGAGATGGTAGGTGTATGGCAGTTGGCATCGACTAAGACGTCAAGGAAAATTACTTATTATTAATACTGAGGTTGGACGTAAATGGCTGGATTATTCACAAACTTTTCGTTTTTTCTTTTGTTTATTTCGTCGTCTACGTTTTTGATAATATAAAGATGTCGATATAAGGCCCGAATAATGGATGACTTGGTTGGATTATTGAAGACATCGTTTCAAACATGTGTCATGTTGATGTTGAGTCGGTCCAAGAGACGGAACCATTGATACGCCGTCACTTTATGAAAAAACTTCGTAAAAAGGTACTTAATTGTTGCCATTGGGCTCGTAAAATGTTAATTAAACAGTGTCGTATTTTTTTTTATTTTATTCAAACTATATATATATATATATATATATATATATATATTTATATAGGTACGGTGGATTAATGGATAGAGACTTGGATTGAGGAATCGAATCTATTATATTCACTTACTTGCTAATCCTCTTCTCATTCCAGCTATGGGTAAATAGAAGGACAGACTGTGTTCTATAGCCTTGGATGGCAACTGGTCTAGGAGAAGGACAACACTGAATTCAAAACCTGCGAAGAGTCGTTTGGGGAGCCTGTGGCTCATAGTGCACCAAGTCTCTGTATTAGGTCCTTCAAAAAGTGCGGATGGTCCTGCACAAAACCTTCACCACTATAATCAAATCTTATGTGCTGGTGTCGGGCTGTCGATTTCCTAGGAACTGGTCCGCTTGACCCTCATACGTCGAATTCGACCGGAGAGTCAAGTACGAGTACACACACACATATATATATATATATATATATATATATATATATATATATATATATATATATATATATATATATATAGAGAGAGAGAGAGAGAGAGAGAGATGACTTTCCAGATTACAGATTTTCGCCTAATAGAGTTCATCTGAGTGAGATTGTTTGAGAGATCTATTGATTTAGTACCTGCTATCATATTTATCATCCATTAAAGAAACGCTATTCTTACATATCAAATTTCGAATTTGTTGTTATAAGAGCGAGTAACCCTTCTTACTAACACGAATGGACTGATCCCTTCATGATAAGTTGTCCTGGGCAATCGTCTAAATGGGGATAAGAAGACAATACTATTGCAGTGACTTGTCTCTCTGAGTATTGAATATTACTATCACGACTGACTCGGTCGAGTTAAGTGTTGTGTCTTTCCAGACCGCACAACACAACAGAATTTTAAACACGTTCTACGCTAGAGTCCGTTACGAACGTGACAAAATTGAAACATTTAGAAGCAATCAAAACGTTTGCTCTTTTTATAGCCCAACAAACTCACCAGGGATTTCACCTAATTAGAACAAGTGAAACATTTAAACTATTGCGCTATTCAATATTAGCGAAGATATGATTATTTTCCATTTCTTAGCTCGTTATATATTCAGTATAATTGATTACTTCGTGTTATTTATTCCCAATAAATATCTAATTTATTTTATACTAAAATTCTTACAAATATTTAACTCTCCTATATTTGTAATTTTATAAAATGTATTTATGAAGAAAAACTACATGAATAAACTCGGGGAAATATCAACACATGTTAAAATTTGTTGTAAAAAAGATGTACTGATTATTTACTTTATTTAGTTTAATGTGATTAATTTAAATTATTTATTTATTTTTTATCCATATATTGTGTATTTTATTTTATTTTATTTATCTTTACGTCCTTTTATTTTATTTCTTAATTCAAAATTCAAATTCGTCAAGTTAAAAATGTCAAAACTCTTAAAATTTTAAAGCAATATTTTAATATTTAATTATTTCATTCTTACTATGATAATTATGTCTTTATAAACTACGGAATTAACTTTTCAAACATTACTACAAATGATATATTTCAAATATTGGATATACCTCAATTAATGTCATATTTATTATAAATTACTAATTATTTTCATAGACATGTATATTTACTTACACTAATTGCATTTGGGACATTTTCCTCATTTTGTCATTATAACGGCTTTTAGCTTGTGTATATCGATCTAGATAACCTAAAGGTAATTCCGAACTGAAACCATTATTTTAGTCCTCGTCTGTAGTCTCTACCTGTTCCACTATCCATGCCAAGGTATATTGTCTAGTTCTTCTTTATAGTACTTTATTTATAACTCGCCATGTTTCCACACATTGCACTAGGATTGAACTCACAATTAAAATATGACCAAATTCACGGAGCGATGGTTCAGTTCGCTAGGCTATATGTATTCAATTGTTCATAGACATTCATAAAATCTGAAAGAGGGGATGTGCATTCATTAAAAGGATAAATAGGAACTTAGTGGATTGTGACACTCGTTGTATCGGAGTGGTGTAAATCGCCAAAGATCAGATTGTGGTCTTTCATTCAAAGAGGTAAGCAGATTCGATGTTTTCTCAATGGTAGAGGATATTATATATAATAAACAGGGTTTTAAAAAACGCGACCTCTATTTCAAGCACGGGTATCTGCTAAAATAACTTTGAAAAGCAATCAAAATATCTCTCTTTATATAAATATATATATATATATATATGTGTGTGTGTGTGTGTGTGTGTTTGTCTATGTATATATATATCTGTGTGTTTATATATATATATATATATATATATAAACATATATATATATAAACACACACACAGATGTATATATATATATATATATATATATATATATATATATATATATATATATATATATATATATATATATACAAAACGTAATTGTTTTGTATTTAAATTAAAGAAAAATATTATACACGGTTAAAAAACGTGAGGCAGGATATTTTATTAGAAATTTTATCATGACAAAAAGCAGAAAAATATTTTGTCATTCAATTTTGCTCTCGTCAAAATATTCTTCTTTAGCTTTGATTACTGCCGTAGACATTTTGAGTATTAGTTTCAAAAGTTTCTCAAAGTGTAAGTTTGATAATTGATTCCATGCTTTTTTCAATGACTATTTTTCATTTTTTGAATGGAAGATTTTCACTCTTCTGCTAAATTCATCCCATGTTAAATCTGGGGACGGCTTCAAACTTTTGAACTGTCGCTTGAAGATGAAATGGAACTAATGCTTTTAATTTAATTGCAAAATTAAATTCTGGGTTTTTAGCTTCTATTTTTGAAACATGGTTGGAACTGTGTAGCGAAAAAACATATTTTAAATCAATTAATTTATATATATATATATATATATATATATATATATATATATATATATATATATATATATATATATATGTAAATAATTTAAACATATACAATACATAGACCATACCGACAAAATTAGAATTCTTGAAATAATTGTGGCGGTCAAACATAATTCTCCCCAGGAAAATAATTCTCATCCCCAAACAACAACTTTGTACAGGTTATCTACAATCAGGTTTTTGAATATACAAAAATCTATCATAAAATAGAAAATGCAATAACAAAGTAAACAGACAGTTATTTATTTCTGTTGAATTTAACAAAATGTTATTTATATGTGTTCTTGCTACCTAAATACACGCACATATGTACATTTAAACGTATATATATATATATATATATATATATATATATATATATATATATATATATATATATATATATATTTGTGTGTGTGTGTGTCATTAGATGCTTAAAATCTTTCGAATGGATGGAACCATGTTTTATTGTCACTTCCTGGAGAGTTAAGTTTGTTACGGGAGAATGAACTTCAGTCACTTCCGCTGCCTTTTTCTATCTCGATTAGACAAACTAACGACAAAAATAGTTTCAAGCAATTATAGGCATATTAACAGTTCAAGTCACGATTCACAATAGAATTATTATTTTTATTCCATACGTTAATCTAATTACATCATTTTAGTTTAAGTCATTAATTATATAAGATTAAGGACTACCTTGTCAATATGGATCATAGTCATTATTTTTCTACCTCCGTTTTTGTAAACGTGATGTACTTGCACTTGTCAGACATATTGTTTTTGAAATTTTAGCCAAGCAACGCAAATGTTCAGGCGGTGAGGCATTAAAAAGTGAACAGAAAATGAAATCTAAGCAAAACACATCACTCATGAACGGCAAAGTGACGAAATGAAGAACAGCTCTTGTTGTGATGTCAAACAAAATGAACAATACTTGTCAGTTTCACAAATAACTCTTTCTCGTTTACAAGTCTCGTGGTTGTCATACTGGCGGAAGTTAGTGTCTGATTGGTTGTTTGAATAATTGTGGGAGACATGGCTCCTTGACATTTATAGGGTGTTGAAAAAACCTCTCTTCAAAAGATAAAGGTACATAGCTACAAGTAGAGTTATAGAGATAACAACAGACTTATACATGGGAGAATTGGGGTAGATACTTCTCTATGTTAGAACAATGTTTGGTAATTAAATGTTGAAATCGAAAAACATTCCTTATAACGCATTTCGATCTCTAAATGTACGTCATAAGACATAATTAATTTTATTATTTTGGAAATCACACGCACGCACGTTCACACACACACACGCACACACACACGCGCGCGCGCTCACACACACACACACACACGCACTCACACACACACGCACGCTCACACACACGCACGCTCACACACACACACGCACTCACACACACACGCACTCACACACACACACACACACACACACACACACACACACATACACGCACGCACGCACACACACACACACACACACACACACACACACACACACACACACACACACACACACACACACACACACGTGTGTATGTATATGGTAAAAAAGTAGTTTTAAACCAGTGGCTCCCAACCAATTTTGGGCCATGCCCCACTTTGGTATTTCTAAAATTCTGATGACCCCCCACCCACCTGTAATATTTAATTCTTACATATTCAATATTTTAGCGCAATTAACGTGAAGGAAGTTTAAAAACCATTAATTTGGTCTAGGGGCAAGCCTCCAAATGCAATGCCGTCCATAAAAGAGAAAATTAAAAAAAAAACAAAAAGGTAGTTTAATATATATAGTTTCAAAACCTATAATAGAGAACTGAAAGAGAGAAATATAAAATATTTGAATGAAAGTTTATTCTGTAATATACTTTGATCATTTTAATCATGAAATAATAATGCAAAATGTAATTTGACCTTGCTAGAAAACAATTCACTGATAATAACTCATTCTCGAATTGCCCCCTTATTCTGTTGATATATTAAACCGAAGGCTTCGCACCCTACGGATTCTCTACCAAAATATTACCATGCCTCACCTGTGGGACATGAGCCCTACGTTTGGGAATTATTGTTTTAAATGTATGCTGTATTTATAGGTTAAAGTGAGTGATAGAGGAAATTTAAATACAAAAGTGGATACTGACGTCAAATGCGAGCGGCTATAGTCTGTTTCATGCTTTAAAGAAATCTATATGTCTTAAAGATTGCGTTTAAGCATGAAACAGACGATAGCCGCTCGGCTTTGAACACTGTTTCCACTTTCATATATATATATAAACGGATATGCTGAAGATGAAGTTACGGCAAATTTTAATAAAATTTATTACAACTACTGCTAAGTATCTGAAGAGGGAATTTACTCTGTGGCCTGTAAAATTCTGTGAAAATCTGAAGTGATAATTTACATTATGGTCTATAAAATCTGTAAAAATCTGAAGTATGAATTTACACTATGATATGTAAAAATCTGAAAAATCCGTAAAAGTCTGTAGCGAGAATTTACATTATAGCCTGTAAAAATCTAAAAACATCTGTAGAAATGTGAAGCGGAAATTTACAATATAGCCTGTAAAAATCTGTAAAATTTTTAAATTATGGTCTGTAAAAATCTGTAATATCTGTAAAAATCTGTAGCAGGAATTTACACTATGGTCTTTAAAAAATCTGAATAAGTTTATAAAAATCAGAGCCAGAGATTGACAATATGGCCTGAATATTTTTTTAAAATATGAAACTGTAATTTAAACTATTGCCTTTTGAAATCTGAAAAATCTGTGCAAAAACAATCTGTAAATATCTGAGGTAAAAATTTACATTATCGGCTGTAAAAATTTGTATTATTTATAAAAATCTGAAGCGTGAATTTATACTATGGCCCTTAAAATCTGTAAAATTCTGAAGCGAGAATTTACACTATACCCTGTAAAAATCTTAAAAATCTGTAACATCTGTAAAATCTGTAATAATCCGTAAAAATCTCAAGCGGAACTGTAAAATTTATACAAAAATTGAAGCTGGATTTTAAAAATTTGTAAAATTCTCAAGAGGAATTTACTATAATGATTGTAAAATTTATAAAAAATCTGAAGCTGGTTTTTACACAATAGCATTTAAAAATCTGTAAAAATCTCAAGCGGGAATTTATTGTAAGGACTGTAAAATTTATAAAAAATCTGAAGCTAGATTTTACACAATAGCCTTTAAAAATCTGTAAAAATCTCAAGCGGGAATATACTATAAGGATTGTAAAATTTATAAAAATATCTGAAGCTAGTTTTTACACAATAGCATTTAAAAATCTGTAAAGATCTCAAACGGGAATTTACTATAAGAACTGTAAAATTTATAAAAAAAAATCTGAAGCTGGTTTTACACAATAGCCGTTACAAATCTGTAAAAATCTCAAGCGGGAATTTGCTATAATGACTGTAAAATTTATAAAAAATCTGAAGCTGGTTGTTACACAATAGCCTTCTCAAGCGGAAATTTACACTATGGCTTGTAAAATCTGTCAAATCTATAAAAATCTGTAACATCTGTAAAATCAGTAAAGATCTGTAAAATCAGCAAAAATATAAAGGGGAAATTTTTACTACGGCCTGTAAAAATCGTCCAAAAATACATAGGAGAGAATTGGAGATTCTTAAATAGATTATATCAACGCAAAAGAAATATTTTACAAAACAAACTCAGTGCATTAGTCGTTCATCGTAATGAATCTGTTCATAATTTCGATTAAAAAAATTATTCTTTAATTTATACTTTCTCAAAGATACATCTGCAATTAATTTTTTTAATAATGCATTCATGTTTTCATTGTTCCCAATTAAAGAGATTCATTTCTATAAAAAACGTGATTTAGATGTTTGATATGTTTAATCAGTCATGGCGCAATTTGATTTTTAAAAAATGATCTGAGAAGCTACGAGAGTAGCTTATTCATTTATTGACAATAAAATCGCCAGTTTACGCATAGAAAATGAATTCATCAAAAACAGAAACATGCCCATAAGAAGCATTCGTTTCTCAGCCGATTTAATCAACATATGCAACGAACCGCTACTTATCGAACTAGAAATTCTACGAGGATTAATGGCAGACAATCTAAACAATATAAGAGACTCAGATGACAATGTTATTTGTAGTAGTGAAGGAAACTGGAAAGAAAGGACTAACGCTCACTAAAGCGGGAACAGAGGACTAGTCCTCACTAACCCAAATTACATAAGTTGTTAATAAGAGAGTCACCTCAAGATTTGAGCTACGGATTAGAGATGTCAATATCAAGTGCTGACAGAATCTGATAAGACGACAGAAAAGTTAACAGATTGTGGAGCAAAGACAAAGATAAACAGGATGGTCAAACATCAAATGACAAAAAAAAAAATAAAAATAAAATAAAAAACAAAAATAAATAAATAAATAAAATAAAATGGTTTCTGAGTCTAAAGATTCGCTCATCGTTCCGGTAAATAAATTAATCTCTTGAAAATAAATATTTAACGTTTTTTGACCAATGGGTAGCGTTTCCGCCGATAATAAAAATCATGCTTTGTGATCCCTTTGAAGAGTATTTAAGCAAAGTAATCAGACCAGACAAACCAGTAGGGAGAAGGAGCGGCAACATACTGCAACAGATTTACATCACAGCTTAACAGGGATTTCCTTATTCATTCACCTGTCCTCCTTCCTAAGCTACGTACTGTTTACACTCATCCTTATTTTCTCCCTTACATCTTTTTCACACATACACGTGAAGAAATCAGTTCTTTTTATATTAACACAACTACAAACATGTAACTTTTACACAAGAACCATAACAATCAGACACGCTGAGAGAAAATAATTGTAAAAATATGAAAATAAAAATATTTACATTCAAAAAAACTTTCTAGTCTTTTTCTTTGTTGTGGGTTGATTCAAATCTGCAACAAATATTTTGTTTTTTACCAATTTTCAATATCATGTTTAAAAATGTTGTGATAATAACAGCAAATATTAGATTTGTCTGAATGCAAATAATAACTCAACTTCAGAAAGTCTTTATTTAAGTTAGGATTTTTTTTCAAATTTTATGTCTTCATAAGACAAAATAGCGATGGATTTGCCAAAGGTTTTCTTTAGATTATTAAAAAGAAAAGACCAGACAAGGAGTAAGGAAAGTAACAGTGCACGACGCGGCTTCATAGAGATGCCCTTACTCATACAGGCGTCTTCCTCACCAAGTTACGTGACATTTACACTCTTCTTCAGCAAGCTACGTGATACTTACACTTTTCTCATCACTTATTACCCTGCTTCTTTTTTCGCACATATAAGCGAATAAATTCCATTTCTTTTCATCTCAACATCAACTACAATCAAAGAACTTTATATTTTTATATTTACAAAGCTTTCTCACCTTTTTCTTTGCTGTGAGTTGATTCAAAATCACAACAGCATAACTGAAGGTGCGTTGGAATAAGGAAAATTTCCTTCCAACTGATAAACAAAATTAGAAAACAAAGCCAGACAAATTTAAAAAAAAAAGAAGAAATCTATGTCATAACTATCTTTCTGTATGGCTGTGAATGCTGGACAATTTCCTCACTAAGAAAACGAGATCAAAGAAAAAGAGATGTGGGTTTACAGATGGATGCTAAGAAGTCTATGGAAGAAATATGGAAAAAAGAGTCATTTCTCGTCTTCGAGTATTTTTTAAAAAATTTCACGCCAAGCCAGGCGGAAATGCCACTAGCATGCAAAGGGTTACGAAGAGTAAGAGCGAGAATAAAGATGGGTGTTTGAGGAAAGGACATAGAGAAAGACGCGGATCGGGATCAAGGCATATGAAGATATCGATTGACATTACATTTGAATATTTGAAGATTATAGCTATCAGGGAAGCAAGTATCGACAGGGAAAGGGTGGGACCGAGATGCCAAACTAGTAGCACGCTTAAATTCATGCAGTCGGGGTACCAGTGAAAGTAGCTCGTCAGAGCAGTTGCCATGAAAATATTTGCAGAAAAGACAGAGGGAAGCCACATCACTTCTGTGAGAAAATCTCTGTAGACGAGATGTCAACTAAGAACCTATCACACTGCATATCCGACTCTGAATTTTGTCGGTGACTTCGAAATGAAAAACCGTGGCAGCAGACTTTATATGGCAACAGTATTCAATGCAAGGAGGAGTGGCATATAGGAACTTTAAGGTGCCTGTTAATTAGAATCAGAAAAAAAAACGGTTGAAATATCCAGAACACGTAATGTAAAAAAGAGAGCTTGGAGAATCAGTCACTGACAGGACATATTGACAACAAGAATGTCAGAGGGAGGCATAACAAGCTTGTGTAAACAGATGGCGGAATATGAAATGGAAGGACTGAAAAGGGGACAGCGATTGATTGAAGTTACAAAGGATAGTACACTTTGGTTTCTCTCTACCAGAAGTGGAAATCATATAAAAGAAAGACATGTTTTAATAAGTTCAATGTGTAAAGCATCCAGTTGGAAAGGATCTCCCTATAATAGTAATATTCTGAAAAATCATTCCTCCAGACAAGGGTCTTCTATTCTCTATCTTTTATATTCGTTTCCTTGCATATTTTGCCATTCTTTTTAATTCGTTTATATTTAGGCCTCACTCCGTACATGATCTTGTTTTAAATTTTTTTATGTTTTTTTTTTTATAATTTTTATTATTACTGTTTTTACTTTAAAATAAACCAGTCTCTTCACTTTCATTTCCTTAGGGCTACATACTTTCACAATTCTTTTCATGAAACCGCGCCATTTTCTTAATCTTCTGACTCGCTTCCTCCACCTATTACCTTATTTTTGCTTCGTTTTCTAGTCGCTTCCAAAAACATCTTCTTCCCTATTTCAGAGACCCGGCCGCTTTTAAACATGCCTCTTATTACATCCCTTTTCTTTCCAATTTAGACTTCTCGTATTCCTCATCGGTAGACTTCTGACAGTGTTGTTTCTTCTCGCTTTTATTTTCTCGTCAAACGAGTTAATGAGGCAGCCATTTTGCAACACCCCTACGGTTACCATTTCGATCCCAATCTTTATCTTGACGAACGAGTCTCACTGGGACGCAAGAAAGACTTCCACACGCATATCCAAGAGCATTGGGGAACACTCTTTTAGGCTAATCGTCATGTTTACTTTACACACACACACACACACACACACACACACACACACACACACACATATATATATATATATATATATATATATATATATATATATATAAAGCTAACACGAACAAGAAAGCCCATGAATACAGGCATACATATATATATATATATATATATATACGTGTGTGTGTGTGTGTATACATATATTTATAGAAAAATATATACGTATATATGTATATTTATACACACACACACATATATCTGTGTGTGCATACACATATTTATAGAAAATATATACGTATATTTATACACACACATATATATATATATAGTATATGATATATGGTTTTATATATATATATATATATATATTTACACACACACACACACACACACACACACACACACATATATATATATATATATATATATATATATATATATATATATATACACGAACATTGGGGACACTCATTTAGACTAGTCGTCATGTTTACTTTACACACACATACAAAACACACACACACACATATATATATATATATATATATATATATATATAAAGATGATGCAACACGAACAAGGAAGCCTATAAATACATACATACATACATATGTATACATGTGTGTATACATATATTTATAGAAAAATATATACGTATATATTTACACACACGCACACACACATATATATATATATATATATATATATATATATATGGTATATATATATTATATATATATATATATATATATATATATACTGGTTTTCGACTCAAGCATAGCAACGACTTTTGTCTCTGAGGCTTGACGTCGCACGCACTCTCTGACACATGCGACCGTTTTTTAACGAGCGTTAAAAGTAAAAACAAAATCTAAAACAGAAAACGCTCAGGTTGGAGATTTTCTCTGGAGCGATATATTCGTTAATATAGAAATTTACTTAGCATTCATGACAAAACAACCACAAATATGGCGATCCCTGTAACTCATTAATTCACTCTAAAAGTGACAGTTTCTGAGACGATCATCAATGTTGATGGTAAATTCTTTCACCATACATGATATATTCATCATTCATTGTTTTAAGGTTTCGCATTAGTTTAATTTGATATTCATAATTTTTTCTATGAAAATATTTGTCAAGTAATTAAACTTCTCAAGTTCGGTAAATCTTATTTTCCTTTCTTGAGTTAATAGGAATTTCTTTGCAAACCTTTTCCTTTTGTATCTGTCTATATTACTGAGATGAGGTATTTTGTACGCTATTTACATTATTCGGACTATTGTCCTCATCTTTGTCACCAAGTTTATCACAACGTTTATTCCGTTGTACGCTCCGGCCTTCTTCGGGTGCTTGGAATGTCGAACTGAACCGTTTATTTCTCTCACTGGGGTAGACTGTTCTAGTTCCACGTGCCGTGTCTAATGGATGTCAGGTAGCTCCTCTTAATTCCCCTCGGAATGTTCTCAACCGCCTTAACCAGGTATTGAACTCACACACTTTGGGTCCTGTCACTGGATCTAACTAACGCCTTTATCTACTCTGCCATTTGTCCTTGAGGACATGTGGCACAGGGTGAGAAATAAAGGGTTCAGTTCGACATTCCAACCACCTGAAGAAGACCGGAGCGTACAACGGCCGAAACGTTGTGATAAACATGGCGACAAAGATGAAGACAATAGTCCGAATAAAGTAAATATATTTCGTTTTGGTAGTGAGGAAATTTAGAAAGTTGAATATATCACGATTTTCTTTTCTAGTTTCATGTATTAACAATTAGTTGTTGCTGTGACTGGAGGTATTGTTTTCAAGGATGTTCGCTCAAAACAAGGCCCGAGTGTCATTCAAACTAGAGGGTTACAATTTAAACGGAAGATAACCGATAAGCAAGGTTATGCCTGCCGCGAGAGTAGTCACGATGGGGGTAATGGACAGCGGCTCGGATTGAGGAATCGGAGAGCCGAGTTCGAATGTCTGTCGGATCCATTACATTTACTTATGCCCTTGCAAAAGGTATGCATTCTCTTATTTTCACCCGCGACTAGCTGTATTTAAATAGGAAGACAGACTTGATTATATCATCTTGGACGGCCAACGATCTAGGAGAAAGTAAATCCGAATTCAAAACTGTATGTAGCACATACTTCTTTCTTTTTATGTGCCTTATTCCTTCAGGGTGTAGGCGATCATGGCTCCCCACTTCCTCCTATCACTTGTAACTCTAAATAAGTTTTGTCTCTTTGCTCCTTTCCCATGGCCATGTTCCATCATCCATTTACTTAAGTCCGCCAGATATGTCATGCGTTGCTATCCCTTGTCTCACGTAACCTCTATTCGACCTGTGAGTATCAGATTCTCCAAGCCTTCCTTCCTCATTACGTGTCCCAGAAATTTCAGCTGTCTCTTCCTGATGTTAAATATAAGCTTCCTCCTTGTTTTCATTATCTCCAAAACTTCATCCTTGCTCACATGCTCGGTTCATGTTATCCTTATCATCCTTCTGTAGAACCATACTTCCATTACTTCTAGTCCCTTCTTCATCTTTGAGGAAACCGTCGAACATTCGCTGCCGTAAAGAAGGACAGATGTCATATAGCTGCTCACTACTCTTTTTATTGTTACCAAAATAATTCCCCTGTCTCGTAATACTCTGCCTAGCTTTCGAAAGAAGACTTTGGCTACCCCAATACATCTTTAGCCATACGAATAAGTCTTCGGTTCAAAGCGTCGCACTTACCGCCCTATGTTAAAAAAGATTCCCAGATATTTAAATTTCCTGACCTGCTTGATTTGATCGTCCCCGACTTCTACAGCTAAAACAAAAGAGTTGCCAGTTCGTTGCTGATTTTAGCCTCGTTCTGGCATATCATTCTGCCTTACAGATGGTTGAGTTCAAATGCATCGTCATTGATGACCTGCGAAGATTTTAATGATCAGCGAAGCATCCTCTTCCACAAAGCAGAGATTTGTAGAAAGACGAGTGGAATTTACATCGTTAGAATGTGCGTGGAAGTTAAGATTAGAACGTAGTTCGTCTGAACTCTTTCCACGGATCCCGCACTGGACTTGCGACGTTACGTCTTGGAGAAAGGGGTTGTAGGGTTGAAAATAATTCATCACCTACAAGGACGCAGGGACTGTTTTGAACTCTATCGAAATTAGAAGGTAAAGACTTGGAAGACTGCAAATAATGATGAAGGGTCTTCTTCTTTAAGATTATATATATATATATATATATATATATATATATATATATATATATACAAGTATATAATTGGTATATATGGAATTAATTCAAATAACCAACAATTACTATTCTTAAAAGAGTGCTCAATACAAAGTAAAGTAGATATAATTATTATTTATAAAAAATTATAGCATAAGTATGTTATAAAATCACTACAAAAATAGCCATTTTGTTTCAACACACTTATCAAGTGATGATGTTGAAGATAAAACCTATCTATTTTATCTTCAATATCATCACTTGATAAGACACCCAGTGTGTTGAAACAAATGGCTATTTTTGTAGTGATTTTATAACATACTTTTGTTATAATTTTTTATAAATAATATATATATATATATATATATATATATATATATATATATATATATATATATATGAAAAAAAAATACAGAAAAAACAAAATTCTGAATATGCATTATTAATGTTAAAAATAAAAGTCGACGTCGGACGTTTCGGTCTATTTAAGACCATCTTCATGGACATTTTCATTTAAAATAATTAATTTACTTTATAACGTGGAAGATAACAATTTAACGAGAAAGATAGATGGAAGGAATGGAACTTTTTCGAACTGTTTTTAGAACTGAAATTTTTTAAAAATCAGCGTTCTGTTTAAATTGATAACGGAGTCGTCTTTGGGCTTGTTGAAGATATAAGAATTCAATTGTTTGATTACAAAATTAAAATATCAAAAAGTCGATTGAAAAATTTTTATAAAAATTTTTCAATCGACTTTTTGATATTTTAATTTTTACGAAGTGAAACAATTGGTTCTTATATCTTCAACGAGACGAAAGTCCTTCCGTTATCAAAGCAAACAGAAAAATGATTTATAAAATTTCAGTTATCTGTTTAAAAAATTAGTTGGGCTAAAATGTCCATCGTCTTTTGTGTTAAATTGTTTCAGGTTATAATGTTAATTATGTTTAAATGAAAATGTTCATGAAGATGGTTTTAAATAGACCGAAACGTCCGACGTCGACTTTTTTTTGACATTAATAATGCATATTCAGAATTTTTTTTTTCTGTATTTTTTTTTCATACTGTCGGATTTATATCCATATTTGCTTATTAAATATATATATATATATATATATATATATATATATATATATATATATATATATATATATATATATTCCCAAGAGGATATAATCCAGATAGAACTCAATGTCCAGGACAAAGTAACAATATAATATAAAAGGCTCAAACACTAATATTCCATAGTTATAATTTATTACATTGGAATCGTAATCACAATCCAATTCATCAGACCTACGAATTCAAATACAAATCGGAAAATATAAGTCCGGAGTTATATTTTTCGATTTGTTTTTGAATTTGTAGGTCTGATGAATTGGATTGTGATTACGATTTCAATGCAATGAATTATAACTATGGAATATTAGTGTTCGTTTTTTTATTATATTATATATATATATATATATATATATATATATATATATATATATATATATATATATATATATAATTATTGTAAATGAAAATGAACACTTGAAACACCATCGTTATATTTATTTAATTAGAATCAAATATACGATCCCTTTAGTACTTTCAGGCATATGTCCTTTTGTCAGACTAATTTAAGCACAATAAATGTCTATACAAGAAGACGGATTGCTGTCGATATATAAAGAGATAGACGGTGAAAGTACGGAAGAGAAATTGAAAGAAAAAAGGGGATGTGAGAAATTGGTGATACGATTTCCAGTATCTTTAAAAGTAAATGCAAAGAAGAAAATCGTAAAAATAGTCATTTAAAAAAGCTCAAGTCATGTTTAAGTTCTCTCGTTAATTAAGACTTTTTTCTTACCTTGTTTATTTACGCAAAACTCCGGCGCGTCGAAAACATACGGAAATAGAACTAGAGATGTTGTCAGTTTCTGTCGGGGAAGCAGCGAGATATCAACGGGAACAGTTGAGAAAAACAGACATGAAAGAGACAAACAAAGTCAGAAGACGGGCAAACAGCATTGATTTGTGTAATTCGAAAGAAAAAAAAAAAAAGAAAAATCATTGATAGATATAAAAAAAAATAACGTCAAATACTTGGACAATCGACCCGTTTTTAATTCTTACATCAGACAACGTGTTCACTCAAAGGTAAGATTTCTGAGTGTCTCCGAATAAGTTTCTTAATGAGATCGCACACTAATACTTTTTTAACTTTTAAAGGCCAGCGACAAGTATAGCTTGTTTTAAAAAAAAGGGCCAAGTTTGGGAATTTTTCACAGACAGTCGGGTGTTTATAAAAGTTTGTTTTCACTGTATTTAGCAATGAAAGCAATGAACAAAGGACAAATTTTCGCACGTCTTTGATCTTCAGCTATTAGGGACAATTACTCCAATCCAGATGACATGATCTTCTTTTTTAATATACAGCAGCATCTTATCTATTATTCTTGATATTCATTGTTCTGACTTTTTTAATTTATATTAACTTTAAATTTTTTACAGGAAAATCAGTAATATTATGAACTTAACTCAGACAATATGGTTAATTACACGACTCTTCCCGAGACATCCATACATGCGTTTTTGGCCACAGATAATTTATTCTTACTAAATCATTATGGGGACTTCCATGTGTTATAATGGTTAGCAAGATTGTCATACCTGTATTTCTGGGATGAGATGCTACCATTATTTATTCTATTTGTATTTCAATCATCGTCCTCATCTTTACTATAATTCCCACGTCATATCAACGTCAAAGATGAGGACAATAGACCGAATATAAATAGTGTAAATAACCTTGTCTTGCTAGATCAATTATGACTGGGTAGTGAGTTCGATCCGTCCTGGGAGCTCCATACTTGCGGCATTGTGTCATAACTAAGCTAGTCTTAGTAAATCTCTATGGGCACGTCTCTACTGTGTAATGGTTAGAAAGATTATTTCGTTATAACTGATAAGTGAGTTTGATCCTAACTCACTGCTCCCTACATGCAGCACAACATCTAACAGAATTTTCTCTACAATATCTTTGATTGGCTAATAATATGTAGCATAATGTCTTGGGCCACTACCTCGTTAGATTTTAGAAGCATATTTTGTTCTTTTTTGATTCCGAAAAATTGCGTGTTATAAATGTGAAATTATGTAGGACAAAAAGAATGAGTTTGGTTTATTCATGGACGTCGTTCAACAGCCATATATGGTGCCTGCTACATAATATTGGTAATGAATACAGTGAAGGCTTTCAAATAATGTTTTCTCTTATATAGTTAACCGGGTTTGACTAAGCAGCACGTAAAACATTTCCTAGGTCCTCAGGGCATACGCGATCATGGCCCACCACAACTTCTAGCTCTTAATAAATTTTGATTTTTTGCTATCTCCTCTAAATCATGTTCTGACATCCACTTATTCAAACCCATGAAGTATTTCATAAGCTGTTTTCCTCTGTCTCTCATTCTGTCCTGTGAGTATCAGATTTTCTAAGCCCTCCTTCCTCATTACGTGCCCCAGAAATTCCAGCCTTCTCTTTTTTATGTTTATATGTTTCTTTAGGTTTCCATTTTCTCTAAAACCAGGAAGTTGTTCACATGTCGGGTTTATGGTATCCTCATCATCCTAATGTAGAACTACATTTCTGTTGGTGCAAGTCGGTTTTTCATCTGTGAGGATATTGTCCAGCATTCAATGTTATATAGGAGGACAGGTATCATAAAATACTTTAGTAATCTTTGCTTCTAACGAAGTTTTTCTATCCCAATGCTTCGGACTTCAGTGTCACAATTTTCGTCCTCTGTTAAAAACCGCTCAAGACTGAATTCCGTTTTTTATTGTCAGTGTGATTAAGTAAATTAATTATTTACAGTTCCCAGCCCACACTCGGCTTAGACCAGCATTTTCTTCGACGCTGATCAGAAATAATCTATTCTCGTTTCACTGACCATGTCTCTTTTCAAGTTCTTATTTAGTACTGATCAGTTATTGCTCACTCCGTTTCAAGTAAGGGCTGAGCTAACTGGCCGCGATTCAATCATGAACCAAATCTTTAATCCACGAGGCTATCCTCTCGTAGACTAGAAACCCCTAAACAGTAAATAGACCGAAAGGTTGAAGAAATGAATATAGATGAAACAAAATCAAGAAAGTACTAAATATTTTACAAATAACGAAGTTATTATTGCCACGTTTCGTCGCCTCCCTCTGTCTTTTTTAAAAAAGTACTTTCATGTTAAGTTCTCCTGTGAGCTGCTATCGCTTGTTCCCAGACTTCATGAATTTTAATTTAATCCTCTTGATTTTACCTTTGTTTTCTAACTGCTTATTACAAGTGACATATATATTCAAATATATGTGAGTGTGTGTGTGTATTTAGGCAGCATATCTTCATTCAAGCATGTTTCCTTGAATAATATATACCTGTCTTTTTTACAAATACTTTCACGGTAACTGCTCGGATGAGCTGCTTTCGCTGGTTCCCAGACTTCATGAATTTAAGCGTTCTATTAAGCTGGCATCTCGCTTACACCCTTTCACTGTCGAAACTGTTAAATATAGCCGTCTCTTCTACTCCAATAGCTTCATGACTCGCACTTCTCGCCCGTGGAACTCCCTCCCTATTTCTTGTTTCGCTGATAGCTATAATCTCCAACTATTCAAATGTAATGTCAATCGACGTCTCCAGATGCCTTGATCTATCCCCTATCATTCTCTTCATCCTTTCCTCTATCACTTCTGTTCGCTCTCGCTCCAACCCTCTGTAACCCCTTGCGTGTTAGTGGCCTCCTCCCTTGCTTGGGGTGAAATGCTTAAAAAAGAAATCAAAAAACGATAATGTGAGATATATTACTTATCGCCGATATCAAAAAGAAACTAGTGCAGAAGTTTAACAATACAGTTAATAACAAACGATAGAAACTGAACAAATGTTATGTCTTTCTGAATCGAGTAAGGACATTTTTAAACGTCGACTGATTTTTTTCAGAAGTTCGTGGAAACCCATCTTCACGCAATTAACATATTTCGTCAAGTATAAAGATTTATTACCGTTGATAAATTCCAGTTAATAGAACCCCGTGGAAACCTTTAGGACATTTTCAAAAAAATTTCCATAATATTGTGCTAACAAACAATACTGGAAGCATTAGCATTAAACTAATAATTTAGATGTCCGCAAGAATGAGTTCGATAAAGGAGTTATTGTTGCAAACAGAACCAGCAAATCTGATACATCCGGGCGCCATGATAGTGATGTAAGCGTGAACAATTACTTTTTGTCCTAGACTGACTCAAACTTTGTTGATTCGTCCACCTTTTATTCCATCTGACAATATTGTCATTTATGCAACTTCAACAAATGGACGGAAGCAACGAAAGATTTATGATGTTTAGTAATGAAGGTTTGGTGCAGTTAATAGTCCGTTCTTTGGTTTTCTTTTTGACATCTCGACGGACGCCATTATTCCTTATTTCAGTGCAGTTTGGGCGGGAAAGCATAAAATGCAACTCCGTTGAAATAACTGAATTGAGGACCATCGACAAAATAGGAAAATCCAATTAATTTTAATGAAATATTTTAGCTATTGTCTTCACGGGTTGTGTTTATCTATGAGTTAATTATCTTCTCTGTGATTCTTCATTGATGTGCTTACTCTCAAAAGTACTTGTTAAAATACTGCTTTTAAGAAACAGTTTGGTGTTCACTGTTCTAAATTTGATAAAGAAATCTATAAGGAAAAATTAGTAAATTAATAGCCTGGTAATATAATCGCTGTATTTCGATATGAAAGTTCAATGTTTACCAATTCTCTTTTAATTATATCATTTGGCAAAAAAATATTATTTTGAATTTTTTTATTATATAATCATGCATTCTTATTTTAACCATCATTCTAAGACAAACTAAAGTTATTTAGGTTAAATGATGACTAGAATGCTAAATTAAGCCCACAAAAACGCAAACCAATGGGACTATGGGAAGAATAGTGTAATGAATATCAAGCTGAATTAAGGCTTTGAAGTTCTGGCGCTTAAAACTAGTCTAAAGAGCGTAAGAATTTTCTTGTGAACTACGAAAGGACTTCTATGGACGATGCAAAAAGAAACAGTATAAAAGCAAACGTATAAGAAATAGTGTCAACATAAGTCGGTGGACTTACAGGAGGCATCTTTACCAGAAATAATCATTATTATTTATTTCATATTACTATAGATTAAGCAAACCAGATAACGAATATAATAAATACTCTTTATAATATGATATATAAGTTAATGGGAGGTGGAATTTGCTATGAATATTCATTATAAACTGACCTCACCTACTGAAACCAAAACAGCGATTTCTTAAAATATAAGATAAAAAATAATAAAAAATGATTTCTTGATCTGGATTCGTAATATTATCTGTAGTAAACATACGTAAAAGCACTCCAGATTAATAATTTAAGATTTTGAAATTATTTTTTTACATTTCAAGAAACCATGTGATATGAACATATACCAGACTAATTTTCTCTCTTGGTTCAAGTGCAAACTCGCGGAATGTTTAGAAGTAGACATAAGTATAAATATAGCCGATATTTACCAGTAGACTCAAGTAGAAACAAGACCGATGCTTATTTATAGACTTATGTACAAACACAAATAATGTTAAACTACAGACTAAAATACGCACACACATACACACGTACATACATGCATGCATACATACATTCACATATATATATATACATTGGTGGGCAACAAATACTCATTTCACATACAGATTTTTCAGTTTATAGTATTTCCAACTAATGAATAAACATACTTTTCAAATAATAGACTGCACACAGATACATAATAAGTAAATATGCATTTGTTTGCCGAACTATATATATATATATATATATATATATATATATATATATATATATATATATATATATATATATATATATATATAGCATGGGGTATGAAGTCACCCCGGAACTGAACTTGATAGAAGTGTGAAAAAAGTCATTGAAAAAAAGAATGGAATCAATTATCAAATATTTGAGAAACATTTGCAAGGAATGTGCTTTCTTAACAAATATTAAGGATGATAATTTGACGAGACCAAAACTGACTCATAAAATGCTTTGTCATTACTAAATTTCTAAAATAATTCATGTTTCACATATACATATGCAGATTCACGTTCACTTAAGCATGTGTGTGTACACACTTACGTATATTTATACTTATACATTTGGGCGTGTGTGTGTGTCGTGATCCCATCAGGTATTCACAATGAATAGAGCCGAGAGTGGTGTTTTATATGTCTATACATTTAAATGTTTGAATAAAAGATTATCTGCCGTGGAACTTTGGACGATGTGCACTGTGATTTGTTTTAGTTGCCTTATCTTAAATGTTGAAATAGTTCTATCTCTTCTGCTATTATAGAATCGGTAGGAATCCTGAGGAAATTAATGATCTTTTTGGGGAAATTCTTTTGGAAATTCTGCTTGATTTAAACTGAAAACTACCAATCGAAGACGTTCTTGGCGTTCTCACACGGATAAAAAGTTAAACCAAAAATGTACAAGAAATAAACAAAAAAAAAAAACTATAATAATTATTTTAGGCTTTGAGATTATAATGAATTATTCTATCTAAATTAAAATACTGGCTATTGAATATTTTTTTATGTTTTTTTTAATTATTTCAACCCCCTCCACCCCAAGCAAGGCGATAATGCCGCTAGGAAGCAAGGAGTGTTAGAGAAGGAGAATATTTTAGTAGGGATAATTGAGGAAAGGAAAAATTAAAAAAAAAAAAAAAAACAGGTTCAGGAAGATGTACACTGACGTTGCATTTAAATTATTGAAGATTGCAGGTGGCGCGAAAGTAAGAAAACGGAAGAAATTTCTACAGGTAAAAATAAGCGTGAGGAAAGAAACTTATAGTAGAAGAGACGTTTGCATCTAGCGATTTCAACAGCATAACGTTGCGAATTAGTTAGCAATCTAGTAGCACGCTTAAGTTCATGAAGCCGAGGTATTAAGGGAACAAAAGTTCATCGGAAAAAGTTAAAAATATTTGTAGAAAAATCAGAGAGAAAACTACGTCACGACTGGGAAAAAATAATTACGGCTGAGTTGCCAGGTCAGGATGGATTATATTACAGACTCATCTGTATTGATTTCAAGAATCTCTGCAGATATGTTCCGAGCAGCAGAAAAAAGAATATCAATTAATGTATTTATATCAGAGCACGTAGACGAGACATGGGCTCGAAGCTCACCATGGCCGATTTGTCAGGATTTCCTAATGTTATCGGACTGGTGGAATAGATCCCAGCGTTCGGCACCTTTAGAAAGTGCCTGAAAACCATACCACGGGTTGACCCAAGCCTTGTAAATGAAATTGGCTTGACGGAACATTTGGGGCCGTCGACAGCTGTGGTAACACGAAGTCACAAGTCATCGAGACCGAGTTCTTGAGTGTGCTGGCCTTGTTCAAATTGTTGTTCACGCTAGATAACACGCTCTTTCCCAGAAAAAGTAACTAAAGTCTGCTCAGCATGGTTGCAGTATAAATCACAAGTGGGCGCTGTGGGTGTTGAATAAACACAAATGCGCCAGAGCAAGCGCCCTAGTAGACGGGTATCATCGAATATGGCCAGCTATTCCAGAGGAGAGCTTGTGGATTCTGAAGAAGTGTAAAATAAAAGTCGAAACATTAAGAAGGATAACATATCTGTAACATTGGATCAAATATTGAAGATTCTTCATATCTTTTATATTCCACTGGTAAGAAGGAAGTTAGATATTTCATTCCAGAACAGATTCCCAAGAGTATGTTTCCACAATCATAACAATATTAACAGCTTTAAATTTCGTATCATCCGTTGTCTACTTTCAACAAAGTCATTCACTTACCTGATGCATTGAATGATTTTGAGCCTGGTCTTGGATATACAACAGTATATATAAAGAAATGAAAAAAATATCGAAAACTGAAATTATTATATGAGGTTCAAAACCATTAGCAAGAGAAACATTTAAAAAGACTCCTTATTAGAACAAAAGACAAGTAGCTAAATGAATACATCAATTTTCGTCCCTCCAATGAAAAAGAAGCATACAATGGAGAAAAAGTGCCACAAACTTGATAAAAAAAACTAAGTTTTACTGAAAAATATGTTTCCGCCATTAAGAGAAAAAAGCAAAGTATTTTTTAGATTATTTTATTAAATTTTTTCCTCATTTCCAGCTTGATCGACATGTTGGTTAAAAATCTTGTTTTTCTGTGTCAGATTATTATAGGAAATGTCAACGTCTTTTTTTACGGTAAAATCTCATTATTTGAAAATTCTTGTCAGATTTAGTGACATATGGTGGACTTATTCATAAATGAATGAAATTATTTTGGAATATATTTCTTAGAAAATCCTAGTAAATGTATATATATAGATATTTACATCGGTTTATAAAATTGTAAAATTAAGTAAGTGGGATCAATAACTTAATTTTATGAATTTTCACCGCCGTCATATCTATATTTGTTAAAACAGGATTCCTTGGAGTATTTAAATCATCAATTTTCTTTGCAAAACTCAAAGAATATTTACAGAAAATGTGCTCTGAATCGTAAAATAAAAATGCAATAAAACCAATTATTATTTAATTAGAGACGCTTTTAATGTTTCTTTTAATAAATAATATTTATTAAGGGCACTATTGTCTTACGAAAAACATTTTTTCGATGAATAATGAATTTTTCCAAGAATTGCTTCATTTTTTAAAAAATTTTAATCCGAATAATTTAAGTTAATAATTTCAGTTTTAAATCTTTTAAAATTTTGTATTAATTTTACCATTTTAGTTTATATAATCTAAATAATTAAATTATTAAATAATACCTATATTTACTAATCATACATGGAAAAGCTTAGTACAAATCATCAAATACCAATATTTTACAAAGGATTTTGAATTTTATGTCTGTCTATAAACGTACCAATTTCTTTCTATACGGTTGAAAATAAGAATGATGACTAAAGTAAATATACTTTTCTAAAATTCAATTAAACATTAGATTTTAGAGAAAATTTTCCTAAATTCTTAAGATGACTGAGTACTTATAAATTATATATAAAAGTCACTAACGTTATATTCAATTATTATTTCACGGATAAAGTGCCTGTAGAACAACATTCGATAAAAATCAAGCTGTCGTCAAAATTGAACAGCTTAAATAACCATTAGCTGACGTGTTAAAAATGCATTTCTGCAATACTTTAAACTTAAAGTAAGTAATATTTGTTTCAAATCAGATTAATTATACTTTAGCTAATATTCCGTAATGTTTCAGAAACGTATATTTTACTTTTGGAAGTTTTTTTTTTTTTTTTTTTAAGAGAATTACATTGTTATAAATGCGTATTAAAAATGGAGAGAAAATTACACTCTTTGCAAAAATAAAATAAAAAAAACGCTTAAATTTAATTTAAATTAGCTTTTAAATAGAGCAAAGTATTTTGCTTATTGGAAATATTAAAATATATCTATTAACTTGAAATTAAAACTAAAATAAAAGCTTCAAGAAAGATTGTTCATTTGTAAAAATTCATTTTAAACCTAAGGTATCACGAAACTGTATCTACATTAATTTCACTGAAAATACGGCAACGAAATGACGAAAAATGTCCCTGGAAAGCTAAAATCGATTATTATTGACTGTTCCCTTTGAAAACTATTTTATATTTCCATTGCAAATGATAATGATAATAATTAAAAATAATAAATGCACTTATACTACATCAGGTAGTGTGTTTATATATACATATATATGATGGATTCTCCCGTCGAATTCGACGTAGGAGGTTCCGATGAGCACGAACTAATTATCTGCATGCCTACGACGGGCATGACTTTTGAGACCGGCTCGAGAATTGCACATAAGACCACAAACATTCCGGGAGAATATATTGTATCCAAGAGCAGCAGGAACACTATTAGCTGTCTTATTTTGCTTTCTTGTTTCATTTAGTCGACTGATGGTTACTCCTCAGTACAGCTATACCAATGTTGTACTTCTTTAGCACCAATGAGACAAAAGCTGTTTTTCTTTCTGGTGCTGAGTTGTTGTCCTGGAGAGTTCGTACATTCCAAGTGTTAAAATGAAGTTGATGTTGTTTCGTAGAGTTTTCCGCAGTAGCCGGATATTTATGGAAATAATTAGATATAGTTGTCAGAAAACCAACACAATTATTTGTTTCAAGTGGTGAAGGTTGGTGTCGAACCATCAACACTTTTTGGATCTGTCGATAAAAAAGTAACGGTGCAAAATAATTGCCACGGAAACTCGCAGAGTTTAATCTCTCCGGATCAAAGTCAATACCAGACAGACACATGCAATATAATGAGCGGGCTAAGCTGTCGTGAGTTTTCCTTTCCATCTGAAGTCTTTTTATAGTGAAACCAACACTAAAAGGATTGCTAGCCAAAACTCAGAGAGACTCCTTTCACTCTGATCAAGGGCAGCTAGCCCACGCCAGTTCTCAACCTGCTACTTTACATAGCTCCGCGGGAATATATATATATATATATTTATAAAGTAAAATTTGTCACAGATGACTGTGATTATATTCAGCATTCTGCCTGCAGAAATTCGTAGACGAACATTTTTGTAATCTTTCGGTCCACTCGGCAGTAGGTATCAGCAATATATATATATATATATATATATATATATATATATATATATATATATATATATATATATATATATATATGCCTTTGGTTAATTAAAGTGGGATACAGTCAATATCCTATTAATTATCACTGATAACATTGTCGGGTTCCTAGCCATAAGCAGTTGGAAATCTCCCCTCATAGATGACACGTCAAACATCTGTGTTCATGAGAGAGAGAGAGAGAGAGAGAGAGAGAGAGAGAGAGAGTAGCTGTGGAGTATCATTACAGGATATCGAGAGGGTTGTGTTCTTTTTTTTAAAGTTGGAATGATGAGGCAGCAAAACCAACTTCAGAGTCACAGCTAGAAATTTAGCTATACCCTCAATTGGGGACCGCCTGAGCGGATCGGGTTACCCAGCATAAATGTATTTCTAACTCTTCTCCAGCGGAATGTTTATACGCTGCTTTTATCAAAACCTGTCGTCATATCACGCACATTTGGCTGCGATTGCAATTGCGAGGTATGTGTCTGATCAGACTCAGTGATACGATGGTCTTAGTATATTCGTATCGCAACTTCAATTTTTTTGGCGCATGCCTTTCTCCAACAAAAAAAAAAAAACAATAATAATAATAATAATAATAATAATTATTATTATTATTATTATTATTATTAGTAGTAGTAGTAGTAGTAGTAGTATCCGGAAAATACTAGTAGCTAATATATCGGGAATGAACACTTCACACCAATATTAACAGAGCAAAAAAAGTCTATTACATCAAATACAGCAGTTAATAGAGAAGAACTTTGCACAGGGCCAAAGCATTATGTTTTTATAGCCTGAAACACCAAGAATGTTGTCTCCATTCGTTTTCCCTTCAAAGTCCACGATCTTATGCTTCAATGAAACATCGATCTTTCCAATCGACTAGCTGATCAGAACGGCGCCAGGTGATTTTCGGATATTTTTTTCACATTTTCTTCATCGAATACCCTGGTTTTTTTATTTATTTATTTGTGTGTGTGTGTGTGTGTGAGGCTTTCTTTCATTCTATTTTATTTTCACTTTATTTTATTTTTTACAATTCTCATACTCGTGCCATTGCAGTAATCAAGGATGTTTGTTAGTGATAGGTCTGTATGTGAAAATATGTTGGGTTTCCTGTGATTATGTCACATGAAGAGGAGATATCGAAATGTTCTAAGCCCGACCAAGAAATAATTACATAAAATGTTCGAAGCTTTGCTCAGACCTTGTGACGTGTTTCGGATGGTTAACTTTCACCATCTCCTCGTACGCACACGGACTTACCCCCCAACCCCAACACACACACACACACACACACATATATATATATATATATATATATATATATATATATATATATATATATATACACGCACACACACACACATCCACACACACATATATATATACAGTGTAACCCGGATATAAGAGATTTGTCGGGACCGGAGAAGTCTCTTATATCCGGGTTTCTCTTACATCCGGGTTTGGTCTAATTTATATGCATTAACACAGGCTCTAATTTGGGACCAGAGAAAATCTCTCTTATATCAGGGTTTCTCTTATATCCGGTTCTTTTATATCCGGGTCTCTTATATCCGGGTTACACTGTATATATATATTATATTATAGTTTACAATGAACAATATAGTTTGAAAGTATGTTATGTTTATAGGTAAAAGTGTTTAATATCGGGTTAGATTCTGCCTATATCTCTGAGACGAGGTATTATCATTACTTGCATAATTTTCATTATTATCTGAAGAAGGCCGCAGCGTACAATAGCCGAAACGTTGTGAATATGGCAATGAAGATGAGGATAACAGTTGGAAAACTGTATATAATACATGTAATTGGGTCAGAGATAGAAATATAAAAATATTTTTAGTCATCAGTTTCATGTGTTTATTCCTAGTATTTACATCCTTCAAACTACGTTTCCGTTTAATTCAAGGTACGCCATTTCCAAGTGAAGTTTCTTACTCAATTAAGAGCAGGAGAAAACAAAGAATTCACATATAATTGACGGGTTGTATAGGTGAAGAAAATGAACTAAATTTCCCGGCGGAAATAATTTAATGTATTTTTATATAACTAATAAATGATTATAAAGAAGAAAAAATATTAGTGTGTACACAACTAAAAAGTTAAGAAAAAACATTAATTCTTAGCTATTACGAATATTATATCCGTGTGTATATGTGTGTGTGTGTGTGTGTGCGTCTTTGTGTAAGATATCAGTCGGCAGACACTGGGGATATATCCTCAGCAGGAACAAGAAGCGTATCGACTTTGCTATATCTTGGAACACGAAAAAGAAAGAGAAAGGGGAAGATAATTACCTTATTTTATAGTCCTGAAACAGCACCATCTAACGGGTGTCATGGCAGACCAAGTGGCGGTACAAAGCAAGATAATTATAGCTCAATTTCGTTATCTCATACGAGGACAATAGCGTATCTACGCTGTTACATCTGGTAGCAACCGAAATAAATAGAAAGAGGGAGATTATCTTCCTTCTTTTATAGTCTTTAAACAGCGCCACATGATGGGCATCTTGCCAACCAAGTGGGGGGTAATATACAAATGTTCATATTGTGGTACTCATCAACGAAACAAGATGACACTGTCTCAAGATCGTTGTCTCATAGGTTTCCAGCTTCTTAACATGGCTAAATCTGTTTTTTTTTTGTTTCAAAATCTGATTTCTAACAATATTTTAGGATTGGAAATTTTATCACTAATGATAGGTAAAGTGAAACTTTATTAAAATAAGTTACTACATCAAAACATTTTAAAGTAAAAAAAAGCGTTTTCAGTGTAACCCGAAAATAAGAGACCAGGATATAAGAGAAACCCGGATATAAGAGAGATTTTCTCTGGTCCCAAATTAGAGGCCATACTTACCTAAACAAAACAGACCAAACCCGGATATAAGAGAAACCTGGATATAAGAGACTTCTTATCCGGTCCCGACAACTCTCTTATATCCGGGTTACACTGTATAGGAAATGTATTTATTGCGTAAAGGAATTGCATAAAAGCTATTATTGCAAAACGACGCCTTAATTCACTATACTTTAAAGCATCAACAACTTTCCTTCTGCTATGGGTTAAATAGCAAAACAGATTCGTATCTCTTAAGTTGATGTAGCAACTCCTCTAGAAGAAAAAACATCTGAATTCAAATCATACTGAAGATTAATCATTTTCAGGCTATCTTGCCCTGGATACAGCATTCCAGCTATGGACACGATAGATGCTCCCAGTTCCGGGATGTGATGACATTGCATAAAAAGTTATATTTAAAGATCATAACTTCCTTGATTATTATATTAAAAGTAATTTTTTCCGGCTAACGTCGTGTATATCTGATTACGCACGCACGAGGCAGTTTAATGGTTAGCAAGTTTGTCTCGCTAGAACAATTATGACTGAATCGTATGTTTGATCCTCTCTGGGTGCCCCCTACTTACGGCCTTGTGCCACATCTAAGCTACTATTGAAAATCGATATTTGGGAAATTCGAGACGGTGTTATGTTTAGCAAGCTTGTTTCGCTAAATCAATTACGACTGAATAGTGAGTTCGATCACTGGGTGGCCCGTACATTCGGCCTTGTGCCACATCTAAACTATGCTTAGAAAATCAAAATCTGATACACACACACACACACACACACACACACACACACACATATATATATATATATATATATATATATATATATAACCGGATATAAGAGAAACCCGGATATAGAGAGATTTTCTCTGGTCCCAAATTAGACCCTGTGTTAAGGTATATAAAATAGACCAAACAGTAAACACGGATATAAGATAAACCCGGATATAAGAGACTTCTTCTCCGGTCCCCACAACTCTCTTATATCCGGGTTTAATATTAATGTACATTTGGGCAGTAACCTGTCTTTTAAACATCTTTAGTTAAATATGATGGACAAGGAAACGTTTTCTCTTGTCCCATTTCCCATATTATATATATATATATATATATATATATATATATATATGTGTGTGTGTGTGTGTGTGTGTGCATCTGTATATATTTTATATATATATATATATATATATATATATATATATATGCTTGCGCATGAATAAAGTATGCGATGTCTTTTTATCTGAATTTATATTCGTTCTTCTTTGAATAAAATGTCTCGTCGATAGAGTTTTGAAACTAACTGACGCCCATAAGACCCGCCAGTACTTTGGCTGTCTTATGACCCTCACTGCTGCCCAGCAACGCCGCCTTTTATGTTAGCCGCTCGCCAAAGTAATTCGCCAAAAACAAATTTAAGACAGACTTGACGCAGGATTATGTGCGTCGACATTTCGCGGACGTCAGCGTCAAACATCTTCTCGACGATTCAGCAGTTTTCTATTTTCTCATCTTTTTTTTTCTTTTTTTCTTTTTTCATTATCGCATTCTCACGAATTAAATATTTCGAATAGAATGTGTATAGATTGACAGTACTAAAGATTTTGATATTTATTCGTATGTTTTTTTTCTGTTTTATTTTATTTTATTATATTTGTCCTCTTTATGCAATTGTAGGTACAGGGTACCGTAACGAATACTTGTACGAAAGAAATGTACAAATTTCAAATTGTTTCAATTCATTGATTCATACACAAGACGTTTCGAGTCGTAACATTATTTTACTTCGTCCTTTATTATTTATCTTTCAAAAATTTATTCTAACAACAACAATAATAAAAAAAATGTTCTTATACATTTAATGATAAATACATACTTGTATTATTTTTATTCGTTTCTTGTACATTGATTAGATTCTTTTAGATGTGGTTCTACAGAAGGATGCGAAGGATATCATGGACCGGGCGTGTGCGCAACGATGAGGCTTATATTTAACATCAGGAAGGGGCAGCTGAAGTTCCTGGGACAAATGATGAGGAAGGAGGGCCTGGAGAATATGATACTCACGAGTCGAATAGAGGAAAAAAGAGACAAGGGAAAGCAACGCATGACATACCTAGCGGCCTCAAGCAAGCGGATGACAGAACAGTGGTCTGGAGTAAGTGGCAGAAGGAAGGAATTTGTTGAGAACTGCAACGGGTAGAGGTGGGTGGAAAGCCATGAAAACACCTCTATGGGTTATTAAATGCCAAATCTAAAAATTTTGTACGTATTTCTTTTGTGAAGATAATAATGGTTTTAAAAATAACCGTCTTACTAATTAACCCATAGCTTTGGGGAGAAAAGGTGGATTCTTAGCTTTTCCTAGGGCATCTGTGTGTATGTGAATAAAACGAACCCCACTGGTATTGAAACTCGCCTCTCTTATTAACTATTCCCAACCATTGTCTATCACATCATCCACGCATCCAAGCTTACAGCACCTGATATTACCAAACGGTCACCCATCCAGGTACTGGCCAGGCTCGACGTTGGTTAACATCGGTGATCGTATGGGAATCTTTATTTCAAAATGGAGCTCTAAGCTCATCATCACAGAATGAATTTTCTCTAGTCATGATTAACAGTTGTGCTTCCAAAGATGTTCCTTGCTTAGAACATCTTTTGGAATTTCAGCTGCCGTCATACGTCAAGGGAAAACTGTATATTCAATCCTGCGATAAAAATGAATCGTTATTTGTACCACCCCAGTGTGTACGGGACCCTTGCACTTTACAAGGGTCAGATAAGATTAAAAATGCAGTATCCCTGCCAAGTCAGTGTTGGATCTACCTAATCCACACTTTTTGGATCATAAATTCTTTTCCACATAACATAACTATCGAAGAGATAAAACATTGCTAGCTTCTCGTTATCATATCGTTATTTTCATGTCAGATCCACGATCGTTGCACTCATCAACCCGTTCATACTTCTTTTGCTAGAAGGTATTTCCAATCAAACAACTTCCCCGGAACTGTTTTACTGTAAAATAGTCACATGAATATGTTTCACCAATCTTTTAAACCTGAAAGTTTTCAATACTCGGGTCAACTATTATATATCCTCATAATATCCCCCTCTTTCTGCCTCATTGTATGCCGTTACAACAACCTAATTTAGAAACGTTATTTGAGTTGTTTGGGGGTTTTATTGGTTGAATAATAGTCGACTCCATTACATTCACTTACATGCTGATACCCTTGGGAAAGGTATGAATCCTCTTCTTCTCCCCCCAGCTATGGGTAAATAGCAGGACAGAATGGGTTCTATAGCCTTGGATGGAAACTGGTCTAGGAGAAGGACAACTCTGAATACAAACCCGTAGTGGAGCCCCTAAGGCGGATGGATGGCACTTTGTGCTACCTTCCGGCAACTCCTGCAGCCGCGTTGGTACCAAACTGTATTGGTTTATCCTCTCCTTTGGACTCTGCTAGAAAGGCCGAGAGTGAAGCCCTAGTTCTCCATATATCCCGCCCAAACCTGTAGCGCACCGCGCTACTCTATCGTCTCTCGAGACGGACGGGTGCCGATGACGACGACGAATAGAAAAAAAGTTTTATGACTCTCGCTCCACGCTTGTTAGCTTTCTTCGGTAAAGATCTTACAAACTTCAAACAATATTCCACACTCTGTAAACTTGTTTGATATTTCTGTAAGAATTTTGTATTCTTACACAAATATTTAAGATATTTTTTTTTATACATTCATTTTTTTTATTGATACAAATATTTAAGTAAATGCTCTGTTTATGATAAACAGTATTAACAACATTTACCGGCCTGAATGTCCGAGAAATTTTCATAGAAAATATGCGTCCTCCGACAGGAATCGAACCTGTATCCTATACGGAACCGTCATACAGCCTGACGTGCTTTTACCGATTTCGCCACAGAGGAGCGTTTTGGTTAGCAAGGTCGATTTTACTGTTTTTAAACTACAATTTTCCATTATTTTCTCACGTACTTTCATATCTGCTCGATGCGTATCTAAATGTAAGCAAATGACGTCATACATTATGAAATGGACAATGTCCGACAATTATTTTAAGACATATTTATATTTTATTTTTTTATAGATACAAATATTTAAGTAAATGCTCTATTTATAATAAACAGTATTAACAACATTTACCGGACTCATAGAAATAGTAAATGTTGTTAATACTGTTTATTATAAACAGAACATCTACCTAAATAGTCGTATCTGTAAAATAAAGAATATTTAAACATAAAAATGTCTCAAAATAATTGTCGGACTTTGTCCATTTCACAAATATTTAAGTTGTTTCTCCTAATTCCTAACCACCCGCTCCTTGTTTACTAATTTTCCTCCCTTGCCCACTTACGATTAAATCACAGTCGTTGTTCAGTGCGGATTAAGACAATTTGCATGGCGCTAACTCTAATAAGTATAATAGCTGACCTAATCCGAGTATGTCTGCCTACTAGGGTAGTAACGTAATCATTTTTGTAGACGCCCACAGAGCCAACATACAGTTTATAACAAAACTATACTGAACTAAAATACAATTTCTGGGAGAGAATGCATAATCTATCTATATTTCTGAGATGAGGCATTGTAACCGTTGTGGTAGAAGCAAGTTACCCTTCTTACTATCATGACTAGACTGATCAATTCGTGATTAGTCCTGGGTAATAGTCTACAGGGGATATAAGATTGCAGTAACTTGGGAGACACGGTGGAGTAATGGGGGAGGCACGGTGGAGTAATGGATAGTGACTTGGATTGAGGAATCGGAGAGCCGAGTTCGAATTCCAGTGGAATCCATTACATTCACTTACGTGCTAACACCCTTGGGAAAGGTGTGAATCCTCTTTCCAGCTATGGGTAAATAGCAGGGCAGACTGAGTTCTATAGCCTTGGATGGCAACTGGTCTAGGAGAAGGAAAACTCTGAATTCAAACCTGCTCTTAGAGGAGGGTGAATGGAGTCTGTCTGTGCCTTGGTTGGCAATCCATTTAGTGATGGTGTCACGATAAAAACACCCTTGATAGCCCTAGCGAAGCATCAAGAATTCAGCTATTTGACAAGATTATGAACTACACCAATCAAAATATTGGTGAGTTCAATCTCGTCTGTGGCCGCAAACTAAATAACTGAGTATTAAATACTACGTTAACGACCGACTCGTTCGAGTTAAGTGCTCTGTCTCTCCAGACCCCACATCACATTAGCTGACGACGACGATGAGATTAGTCAGATATTGTTCGGAAAGTTACGGCACCTGATAAAAGGGTTTACAAGGGTGCATAGAATATATCTAAATCACATAAGAAAAAGGTACTCGGACGAACAGAGGAACCGAGGGTGGTTTTCTATGATATTTTGGATGAACCTATGCCCCTGTTCGCTCCTAAAACCACAGGCTTCAATAAAAGATAGAGCGAACTTACAGAATTGTTCGATCAATCTAGAAAAAAAAGAATAACGTTCATAGAAAGTAAGTCTCAAAAGGAGAGATGATGATGTAAGAGCTGTTACCCACCTCCTCGTATAATCATAAATAGACTGATCCATTCATGATAGTCCTGGGCAATCATCAAGAGGAGGGCAAAGGATCATAGTATTGCAGTAAGTTGTCTCGTGAATACTACAATCACGACTGACTCGGTCGTGTTAAGTTTTGTGCCTTGCCATATCCCACTTCAAAACACTAACTATTTACACTATTTACAGTGTTTGGACTGGTGCTTTCATCCTTATTGCCACATTCAGGATGTTTCAGCCGTTGTACCGTCTTCAAAAAGCCAGAGTGTACAATAGCCGAAGGGGCCTCTATATGGCCATAAAGATGACAAGAGACCGAAAAAAAGTAAATATGCATAATCTAATGTGATTACAGGTTAAATAGGGCCAGTAAATTTAACCCCTCAGTCACAATGACTTGTGATTTCGTGCAATCATACCCATCACCGTATTCCGAACATTGTTGTCTAGCCTATTTCCATCGCAGGTTTTGTGTCTACCCATGGCATGTCTTTCAAACACAACAGCTCTTCGTGCTGGGGTTTTCTACTCAGTCCGATATTATCAAAAATCACCTTGACAATTTGTCAATGGTAAGATTAGGACACAAGTTTCATGGTCGGCACGCTAATATTCTAACTACTCAGCGACGCAGACCTACTTGTGGAAAATCACTATTTAATTCCTCTGGCCCTGCACCTCATTAATAAGTACTTTCGACAAAATTGCTCTTCGGGAGGTACGGTGGAATAATGGATAACGGCTCGGATTGAGGAATCGGAGAACCGAGTTCGAATTCCAGTCGAATCCTTTACATTCACTTACGTGATAATACTCTTGGAAAAACTATGAATCCTCTTCTTCCCCTCCCCAATTATGATTAAATAGACAGGGATGGTCTGGCGCAGAAAGAACTGGCAAACTACTGCGGGAAAAATCTGCCTTGCCAGTCATATATCGAAAGATACATGATCGCCTAAGCGTATATCACGCATGGCACATGACTGGCTGAATTCCCCTGTATAACAAAATGGGTACTTAGTATAACTTAGTCGGATTCAATATCAGTGGAAAGCTTCAAATGAACTCTTTCATTAATAAGTGCTTACGCGAAAATTGCCCTTCGGCAGAACCCTGGAAATTAAAGGAAATATCTTATAATAATGTGTTAGGATTACTTTCAAGAATAAAAATCATTTTAGAATTAAGGCAGAAACATTTCCGTTTGTACAGTGTCATGCGTGAAAAAGAATTTTTTTTTGGTATTTGTTTCTTTACACCAAGCACCTGCGTTTCTCATGAGCCAAAACCAGTCGAAATTCTACCGAACATTAGTTTTCTCAGAACTAGTTTAGATAGTCAACGTGGTCGAAATATTTTCACAAGCATTTATCATCGCAGCAAAAGCGAATGTCTAAACGGCTTGTCTGAAGTGGACGGCACAGAGTTCGTTCGTTTGGGGTGGGGTACAACTAAATAAACAACATTAGCGCGCTAATGTCTTTAGACGAAAGAAAGAGCCAAGGGTAAAGAAAAGAAAAGAAGAAAAATGATTATGATAATGTCCTTTAGTTACTTTGGCGGGAAGGGTAAATTGAAAACCAAGGGATGTCTTTAGTCGGTTAATGTTCATGTTATCTATCTATCTGTCTGATTCTGTATACTTATGGATGATAGTCGTGGGATCCTAGAAAGCGAAGGAGGTTCATTTCTGATGGTCGGCACCTGATGGATGATATGGACAATGTGAGAATGCATTGTTCTGCGGCACTGTGTTAAGACTAATGTTTTAAAGACAGAAGGAGGATTAATTCTATTGGGACACTTGTTTACGGCGGTATCTCTTCTCAAAATTGTTTCTTTTTTTTTGTTTTGTACCAAACGAAGGGAGGTAACTGTTGCTTAATCTTTCTATCAGAAATTCCCGCCATAAACTGGCAATTTTCTATCCAGCGGAAAAGATTTTCTTCGTTAACGATCCGTTCTATATATAAAAACTACTCTTGAAAATTTTAATTATACAATTACAGTAGAATCCCTCATATCCGGAATGTCTCATATCCGCAACCCCTCATATACGGCGTGCCTCATATCCGGACTCCCGCATATTCGGAAATGATGTTGATGTGTATATTCGAACTATTTGGGTGTTATATAACTGAATTGAAATTTCTGTTTTTCACGAAATTTACTTAGCTTTTGCTTATTTGCTTTTGTTTATTTCACCCTTGTATTTCTAACTACATGTTAGCATAAACGTCTAAAGAGGTTTCTCTGACATATAGTACCTGCAAGATTTTATATTGGTACAAAAGATTATGGAAATAAGAGAAAGGATGCCAACAAGACACATCTGCAACACGATAGCGACGAGATGCATGATTGTGATGAAATGTGGACGGATATTGAAAAAGCTATTGAAAATGTTGTCAGTTTTATGGAAAGAGAGCTAGCATTCAGCTATGACGATTGCCATAACGCACTCAGAGTTAAAAAGTGTCTTTCGTTTCAAGAACAATGCAAAACGAAATGCGGAAAAAGTTGAGAATGACATTAGAAGACAATGAATCATCATGCAACAGAGATTAAAGAATCCTCGTTACATTATTTCTTTTGCATATGTGACATACTTAATTTAATGAATTCCCATTAACATTACATAATTTATTTGTGTTTCCTTAAAATCAATTCCGTTATATTTCACTCACCATTAGCTTATTTTGCTTACTATAAAACACTGAATATAAATGTTTAACCTGGTTTCAGTTTTTTATTTTTGTTTGTTTTAATCTAAGTATATCCAAACTTTGTAAACAATTCCATATTTCCAGAGGGCTTTCTTTGTCCTCCGGTTGTCAGGGATTGTAGTCTAATTTAGTTTCTGATTTCTAGCGAGGATCAATTCTTGCTTAATTTGGTTTCAAAGAAAGAATCGTATTTGAGTCATTACACTAACAATGAATCTGACGCAGGCATATTAGTAAACTTTTAGACAGCCAGTAGTATAAACCAGTCATTGCCGACTAGTTTGGGTGTTTGACCAAGTAGTTAAAACCTGAAGGTGTCAGGTTTCAAATTCCACTATAATCGAATTTTCAACGAGGTACCTTCTTACTAATAGCAGAAAGGTTACAGGAAGCGTAAGGAACATATCACGATTTGATAAAAAAAAATCTTGCGGGTAAAATATAGAAGAGAAACCTTTTTAGACGTTTATGCTAACATGTAGGTAGAAATCATCTTAACAGACGGGCTTAAATTACTGGCTCTGTTGAACTATTAACCGCACTGGATTATGCATTCTCTCCCAGAAGGTGTATTTTCGAGTAATATTTGCGTTATTAATAAGAGTTTGGCTCTCCGGGTGTTGAAGAAATACAAATTATGTTTGAGAAATACAAAATGAGCCTACAACTTGAGAACTGACTGCTGTGATATTAAATTGTTAACCTGTTAGATTTACTAAAAATGTGTGTAGCCTGGGGGTATTGGTATTATTACTACTCATCGGTGCTAGGGATAAGGATTCAAGTTGAACTGTAGCTAGCCTGCGGATCAGAATAAATAAAACATACTAAATAAATTCTCTCGAAGAGAAATGAATCCTCAATTTTGTATGCTAATGCTAGTCAAAATGTATCAAATCTGTAATAAAGAATGAGACATAAAATAACTGATTTGAATGCTCGGTATGTGAAGTTCTAAGACGAAGAATTATCCTCATTTATATTACTTACATGTGGATTGTTGTCGTTCATCATCATAAACACTGTTTCGATTTGAGGTGATGAATAAACACGTTCTCTCATCTTCAGTGACATTGTATATTAATTCAACAATATTTTGCCAGCCTTCTCTGTCTTCTGCGAGTTTGCGGATTCGTTACAGATCTTCCTTGATAGTAAATTTCTCCAAAGGAAAAGTAGGATCTTTCTGCCTTGTCTCGGTTCAGTGTTGTAAATATGTTTGTACTTTGATGTCCTCTGAACCTTTTGAAGTTAGTCTTTTCAAATTAAAACTCCATAGCTTTGTTAACTGGGCAATCTGGATCCTTAATATTTGTTGATATTCGTATGTTTTTTTTAACATTGAGCAGTATTACCGACACACGGTCTGAAAATTTCCAACATCGATGTACATTATTCCTCTATTTACTTTTGGCAACAAATCTATAATGCTTGCATCCTGTCTCTAAAAATATCAGATGGTGTTTGTTTTTGCCGATGTTACTGTTCAGAGCAGGTTCAATTTTTTATTTTCCGAATATTGTCTTTCTCAGTATGCAACGTCCTAAATAAGTAGTTCCTGAGTAGCAGTAACTGGAGTCACCATTACCGCCTTCGCCAAAAGTTTATTGGATTAGTGTCCTCATCTTTATTGTTGTTTTCATAACGTGATGAAGATTTGAACCAAACACTTTCTTTATTCTACAGGGGTAGAATGTTCGCATTTCATTGCTTATGTCTTGGGATATCTCATCAAGATCTGTATTTAATATTGCACAGTTATTGCTTACACCGTTGCCATTGAGTCTAAGTATGAATTGTCAGATCCATTAGATTAAATAAACCTACATGTAGATTCAAGAAAGTTTGACATTTCCTGAACGTTAGCTAAATAGATAAGCACCTGTTTCCCAGCCGGAAGTTGGGATAATAACAACAAAGACGATGATATTAGTTCGCATGAAAATAATGCAAATATAATCACTCTAAACCGAAATTTGAAATCAGTCCACCGGCGCCATTTTATCCATTTTCCTTGCGGCTAATCGCTAAATAATTCAGCGTCCGAAGTTGCCAGAATAATATTAATGGGATAATAGACTATATAAACATTTTACCATAGTTGCATTCCTCATCTTTATATAAATTGTCCTGTTGTCCTCATCTTTATATAAATACTGTAAACAGTTACATTTCGTAGATGCAAGCCGACTGCAAAGTCAACGGCTTTTTAAAAACAAGTAAAAGTAATTTATTAAGAATCATTTTTAAAACGTAACTTTTTAAAAAACTGAGTAAAACTAATTTATTTTTAATTTAAAAATTCACTGATTAAGAATTTGCATTTTCGTTGTGAAGAAAAGTTTGAAAATTAAACACCAGTCAGCCAAATGGGTTGTTGTAACTAATAAATCTCTAGGACAAACAATCTATCAAAATCTCTACGACTCAAAGCCAAGCGAAGAAATGTGCCCACTATGAGAGCCAACACTGATTGGCTGGTGTTGAGTCGGCGGTGATGAAATGTCCACTCTCGTCATATTAAAAATATAGACAGATATATACTTTCTACCCAATCTTAATTGAAATTATTTTTCCAATGTTTGACCTATCTATAAAGCAGAAATAATTCTATTTTTGAAAAATAAATCCACGTATTAAAATAAGTACGCTTGTTTTCAAAACCATGTCAATGATTGCAAATTCGTGTCAGTATAGCTAAATTTATATTTATATATATTTTTTTTCAATTCTAATATTTTCTTATTTATTTTAAATAATTTGAGATTATTAAATATTGTACCAAAAACGATGACGTTTTCTGGAAAAATCAAAAGTTCCTTTCCTCCTAATTTGGGAACTGGTTCTGACCGATTAATCTTAAGCAGAACTTGAACATGAAACTTTACAGATTTTGTTTTATTTTAAAATATTATATCAGGAAAATATTTGATGTTTTCGGAACAGTCTGATGTGTTATATATAATTTTGTCTGTTTCTTCTTGCCAAGAGGGGTTGTGTCTTATGACATATGTAAGGAATCGTTTGACACCCCCAAGGAATTACAGTATTTTCCTGCTTACAAGATGCTGTTGCTTGAAAGACGCATCCTAATAATGAAAAGAAAATTCTAAGAAAAAAAAAGTCATTCTCATACAACAACATATTCACCATGCGTCCCTCACATACTGGCTTCACGTATTATTTACATTAATCCCTCGTCCGATATTGTTTGCATGACATACTAGTCAAGAGCAGAAAGGCTGCTTCCGCTGCTAGTAGACAGAGCATGTTTAATATGTGGCTCGGCTCCAGGAAGGTTTATAGACTTGGAAATACTTGTAACAGCTAAGTACTAAGGTTACATCATATAAAAGGCTAATTATACTGTAATGACTCAACATACAAATCCACGTCCCTATCAGTCAAGCCAATTAGGTGACCCTCCGAGCTTACTTGAGCCTGGGCGTTGCCTTACATCAGTCTTGGAAGAGGCACACGTATTTTTCAGGTTAATTTTTAGGAAGAAAATCTGTCTTGTAAACCGGAAAATACGGTATTCAATAATTTCTATTTTATTTTTAACTACACTGATTTTTCAAAAAATTGCAACAATGATGTGCCAATAAAAAGCATGAAATTTGTTATTTTTCTTGTATTTTTAATAGACGACATAACGGATAAAAATGATTCGTTATCTGATTTTCCTAAAAAATAAAACGCCGAAAGCATATGCTACTCCCGTTTGAAGAAGATGGAGGAAAAGAATACTTATGTAGATTAAATCTATGAACGCAAATACACAGTCAGATTGTATTAGACGAATACAAGTTTGCACAACTGTCATTAATCTAACGATATGGCTAAAAATCAGTATCTATTCTTGCTTACTTTAAAACTATATAGCATCATGAGTTCTATTAAGAATACAGAGAATTTCTAAAAGCCCTCATATAGGCGACTAATATCGTAGAGGGTCCCCTCTAACCGTGGCATTGAATAGACAATATATTGGTTCATACAGTCTCAAGAGATAGAGCTCTTTGATAATTTCTAAGTATAAGATCTTGTATGTGAATAGACCTCTCCATCATGCTCCGCAAATGTTCGAATGGGTTCAATTTGGGTGCTCATCGAAATAATTCTCTGTGATTTCTATCAAATAACATGAGGACTTATCCTGCTGAAATACTCCATCATTGTGACGTAAGTTTCCACAAATGCATCGTAACAGTCACCGGTTCAATTCATGTCACGTGAATACACACTAATATACGCGTGACAACAATTTAGGAATCGGAATATTTCAAACCATCTGGTAGTCACAATCAGGAACTGTCAGAACACCATTAATTCACGACGTCTTTTCATAAGTAGTCTAATCGGTGTTCATAGGCATCTCAGTACAGTCGATGTAATTTGGCGTCACAAAACACTACTTTTACATACATATTGTATTATGACATTTAGAACCTCAATGTATTCGCAATATTTTTTAATGGTATAACATTTTATTATTCCACCTAAGAGTTAAATGTAATTATGAGTAAATAGGTTTGAATGGCGTGTATCGTCAAGAGAAGTAACTTTGTGGTGAAGCGGTTGACCCAGCTCTACTTAGGTGAATTAGAATGCGGAATTGTACCGGTTCACAGCCTACATTCATCTCTCACACATGGCTCCAAGAAGTTTGATGTGTACTGCGATGGTCACAGCCCGGTCAACGGTAATGATCTGTGGGCTAAACTTTGTGAGGGTAGGCAGTATAGTTTCCCAACCTGACAGTTAAAAGGGAACGTCTTTCACCAACCTACCTGTGCCAAGCGGCCATCGCGCAATCTCCAGCTTCGGTGGAGGATCTGTGATTCAGAGACCATCGGCGGAGAACTCCTAAGAGGAGAGACTGTGTAAGCTCAACACCCGCGACGCAACGGACACCGCCATGCCATTGCACTATTTTGCCTTGAATATCATCATGAACCATAATTACAACAGTAATATGGTCGGGGGTAGATTACTTTCTTTTGTTTTACGGTATATCAACCTCAATGGCTCATTTAATGCCAACAACTTTTTTATTGGTAATATTTTGTTTTGTCAAAAATCTATTTCTATTAATATTTTTTCCTCAAAAATTTATAGCTGGTAATATTATTTTTCAAAAACGTAAAGCTGGTAATACTATTTTTCAAAATCGTAGATCTGGTAATATTATTTTTCCAAAACATATAGCTGATAATATTATTTTTCAAAAACGTATAGATGGTAATAATATTTTTTCAAAAAAGTATAGCTAGTAATATTATTTTTCAAAGACGTACAGTCGGCAACACTATTCTTTCAAAAAGAAAGTATAGCTGGTAATATTTTTAAAACGTAGAGCTGGCCTTGCTGTTAGACGTAGTTTATCGTCATACCCAGAACGCGGATGTAGTTTATCGTCATACCCAGGACGGTGGGGGTAGAGCACAGCGGTACAAAATGCGCTAAATAGATAATGATGATTAATAACAAATTGTATTATTATGAATATTTATTAAGATTCA
Organism: Acanthosepion pharaonis; assembly: GCA_903632075.3. Taxonomy (NCBI): domain Eukaryota; kingdom Metazoa; phylum Mollusca; class Cephalopoda; order Sepiida; family Sepiidae; genus Acanthosepion; species Acanthosepion pharaonis. The sequence goes on from CAHIKZ030001127.1 coordinate 377,775, forward strand.
TAATAATACAATTATAAGATTTATTTTTCAATTTCACATATATATGAAAGTGTGTGGAGGATATCGGTGCAGAAAATGGAGTGATGTACTCGAGTTATAATTCTATTTTCAGGCTTTTGCATATATATATATATTAACCATTACACTATATAGTTAGCAAGCTTGGCTCGCTAGAACAATTACGACTGAGTAGTGCGTTTGATCCTCAGTGAGTACACCCTAATTTCGGCCTTGTGCCACATCTAAGCTACGCTTGGACAAATCACTATATAATCTCATAAATATAAGCAGCTATACTCGTCCGGCAAAACCTTAGGTGTTTTTGCTTGTAATTGAACAAACCAATACTCAAGGTAAAAAAAAAGGGTAAAAAAAAGAAAGGACTAAAAACATGTACTTCCGGGGAAAATAATCGTCTAGAAAATAAGTTCAGAGTTTAAAGAAAAAAAAACCTCCGACACGAGAAAAATAAAAATAACTAAGAAAAGTGCTCAATACGCTAAGTAGAGTGAACTAAGTAAACGTAAAGAGCGAGACAAACCTACTTAGGTTTCACCTACGCGGATCGGCAGTAATATATATATATATATATATATATATATATATATATATATATATATATATATATATATATATATATATATATATATATATAAATATATATATATATATAGGCCGAGTTTCGCCTTTAGTTTACTGTTCTTATATTCTTTATTTTTTTATTCCTCATTTTCCTTGGATACCGATTTGTTTACTACAAGTCGAACTTTCTTTTTTTTCATTTTTCTTTGAGTACCACCATTTATATTTATAGGTTTTATATATATATATATATATATATATATATATATATATATATATATATAAATATGAAATGTTCATGCAAGGTATGCATGCATTTCTTTTGCAAATGATTAGTTATCTGAAATAAAATATGTTTGGTACTTATCTTATGTTGATTGTCATGAGGCTCCTGTCTGTATGGCATGGTGCAGAATCCATTTGCCAGAAATAGGGTCTTCTAGCAGTCATAATTTTAACCCAGGACAGCACAACCTCCTCAAGGCAGTTGATGTAGGTCTCCGTGTTGAGTGAGGCTTTGCGGGGAAGGTGAAGGGAAGCATAACGTCGCCATCATTAGTGTTCACTCCAGACGACAATCACCATTGGGGTCATCTAACTCTTTCCGAATCCTCTGCACTTTTCTTAGATTAACACCGAAACACGCTTAAATGTTCGTATTGGAGATTTCAACGCGTATGCCTTTTCAAAATTTCTGGCAGAATGAATTACGAGCTCGGGCTCTTTTTCTCACAGATGGTGTCCAACTGACACTTCTATACTGTGCAGTCGACAAAATATAAAATAAAAAACGCCATGCGCAAAATTAAAATTATAAGTTGAGATAAATTACCCATTGCACCCTGTATATCAGGATCACAATCACAACTTTTATAACAGATTAGTGTAATAGCTACATTCACGTCTACTGCAGCCATAAAAAAAAACAGTGGTGTGTCTTCGGCAAGGTAGCCTGTTCCAGCCCAATCTCTCTCGACTGGTATTAGAAGTCTGGTAGCTGATTTCGAATTCCTAGACGTTGTTCATTACGCCACCTGCACATCCACTACAATAAAGATAGCAAAAAGTAAGCTACCTACACACATGCAAACATGAACTCACACTCATACTCACGGACAAGTGAACATTGAGGTTAACACCCTGCGGTTATCGTCTGTTTTATGCTTCAACACTATATTTAGGCCAATCCTCACTCGTTTAAGCGTGAAAAAGATTGTCACCGCTGGGTGTTGGCCAAAATGTCCATTTTTATTTTTACAACCGCTCTATCCCTGATATTGTGCATTTTAACCCAGGAATATAGCATATCTTAAAAGTATATTCGTATCATAATATATATGTGCGTGTGAGAGTCTGTGTATGTGGGTGTCTGTATTCTTATCGCGCGCACACACACACACACACACACACACACATATATATATATATATATATATATATATGAATTAATTTTTTTAGCCTCTTTGCGTTGTTTAGTAAATTTTCTTTCTTTCATTGTGAGGTTATATTGGAAGGGCTGCATATATAAATCTGCGGTAAGTGGAGTTTTTAATGTAGAACCAAGCATCGAATTCACTCGAGTATGAAAATATCTACCTTTCTCTTTTACATCCGATTCTTACGAAACAAGAACAAATTAGATTTTAAAGTTCACCGCAAACCCACAAACAAAAATTATTTAATAAATGTTTATTCCTAACACAGGCAAAAAAAAAATCAGGACAGATCATAGTTTTGTTTTTTTTTGTTTTTATCGCAAAGCCCAGAGTATATGCAACCGAGAATACCTAAACAAAGAGGTGAAAAATTCTTCCGGCATCATTCCATCCTTTACGCTCGAAAACGAGCATACAAAATCCTTAAATCTGAAAAGTTGGCATCACCACAACAATTTGAAAACAAAAACACAAATTTCATAATCATATCCTCTAACAAACTATTAATAAGATTTGAGAGCAATCACCAATACAAAGATCATTACCACCACTTCATGACGATCAGATATCTAATTATTAAGAAACATAATCCAACACCACTCTAGATGCCGGGATTTATAATATAAAATATTTACAACGCCAGAAAACATATACGGGCGAAACGTCCAAAAATCAAAAAAACTCGCATCTACGAACATAAGTGAAATCTACGTTGGAACAAATGTTTGCACTCACTCGTAACGCGATAGAAGATACTGTTAGCATAGAACTTACGGTTATTCTGAAACTCTGTTTCTAGTCTAGTAGCACGCTTAAATTGGAAGTGGAAGTTGATGTCAACAACAAGCGGAGACAGTTTATTTCATGCATAAACGCAATCTTCTGGCTATTTGCGATTAGTCCATAAAACAGACTGTCGCTGCTGGGTGTTGACTTTAATGTTCGCTTTTATATTTACATCAGTTCTATCCGAATATTGAGCAATTTAACCCATAAATGTTATAGGTCAAAACTATATTCTTATCATATATATATATATATATATATATATATATATATATAGATAGATAGATAGATAGAGAGAGAGAGAGAGAGAGAGAGAATAAATAGACATCTTCATGTATATTTTTTCTTGGTATAAACATTACATTTTTGTTTAGCACATTTTTCTATTACCATTACATTTTCTATTACCATATATATATATATATATATATATATATATATATGTGTGTGTGTGCGTGTGTGTGTATGTATTTTATATATATATATGTATATTTACATATATATATATATATATATATATATATATATATATATATATATATATTCAATATTTTTTTATCTTGAGTTTTCTACCATGTCTAATATTTATCCAAATTACAAAATAATGAATTCTTAATTAGAAGAACATTTTGATATTTTGTGTTTCACGAATTAAACTCGCTCAAATATCTTCGAAGGAGAAGGTTTTGCTCTATGCGTCATATAGTATTTGCCATTATTAATGTCTTTTAGTAGTATAAAATAGCGCTACATCATCAAATAATGCCATTTTATTATAAAATATGCATTTAGTAATATTATAAATACGTCCAGCTTGCGATGGATGTGCATTTTTCGAAATTAATATTCCATCTGTATATTTAGCCGTACGCTGCAAGCACTTCAAAGTTCTTGAAGAGGCAATCGCAAGTCGAATAGCCATGAGCAAATCGGAACAAATGTGACCTCATCCAAAATTTTAACAAGGTTCCAAATCTTCGAATGTCGGTCTAAGATTATAATTAGAAAACCACTGCTTCTGGAATCGGTAGTCTTTTAGCTACACTAGCTTCAATAACACACAGAATAATAGAGTGAATTGTCGTGTTAGATTTCGACACATTTGCACATTGGCAAGTGAGAGTTTTCAATTCCTTATCACATCGCATAAAACACACACTTCTAATAGTCTCTTTCGACCTGACCGGGAAGAAATCGTTTCCTTTCATTAGCAAACCGGAAGATGACTCACTTCTCATCGAAATTGGAAGTCCTAATTTCGAAGCTGTTTGGCACTGGTTCATTGCACTTTTGCAGACGAACAAACAAGAAACCTTCTTTCACAATCAGTTCAGTGCTTGGAGTGTAAGGCACTAAGGAGAGACAACTCGTTCATCTTTCTTTTTGAAAAGGAAAATGTTTAAATTAAATTCATATAATAAGGAGCAAATTTGAGTTATATATAGTATAATATTTTTTTAATAATCTATTATAATAATCTTATTATAATATTTTGCTCTACTATTTTTTAAGTAAATGCTACTACGAATTATGGATATTTAGTCCATCTCTTATTTCCCTTATTTTTGCTATCTCTCTCTCTCTCTCTCTCTCTCTCTCTATATATATATATATATATATATATATATATATATATATATATATATATATATATATATATATATATATATATATATATATATATATATATATATATATATATATATATATATATATATATGTCTATATTTCTGAGGTGAAGTACTATGTACACTATTTACATTATTCGGACTATTGTCCTCATCTTTGTCATATTTATTACAACGTTTCGGCCGTTTACGATAATTTGCGATAATAACAACAAAAATTGCAATATGAGCTCTGATAAAAACATGGAATGATAATAGCAAAAAAAAAAAGCAATATGAGCAGTGTTAAAAATAGTTGTTGAATGCATTAGGTTTATAATACCCAGAAATTCGTACACAGATGGCACAGTGGATAAAAGCGTTAGTTAGATTGTGTAACTGGACCCAAAGATTTTGAGTTCAATGCCCGGTTAAGGTGGAGAAGAACTTGGAGGGGGGAATTAACAGGAAATACCTGATAACTGACATCAATTAAAAAACATGGGAGAACAGTCTACCCTAGTGAGCGAAATAAAGAGTTCAGTTTGACATTCCAACAACCTGAAGAAGGCTGGTGCGTAATAAATATGGCGACAATAGTCTTGTATAATTATTATATAATAATGTAAATAGTAAATATATATATATATATATATATATATATATATATATATTATAATATGTATCACCTGATTGGGGCTGGAGCGTACACTGGCCGAAAAATCGTGAATACGACAAGATGAATACAACAGTCCGAATATTGTAAATATTTAAAATACCTCATCTCAGAAATATATATATATATATATATATATATATATATATATATATATATAAAACAAAGTAGGATATCTGCCAATCACGCTACCTTGGTTTCAACTTTTCGGTAATCTCAGGCGGTCTAAGCCAAATGATTTTATAACGCTTTATTGCTTATATATAAACACACAATGTGAAGTGTAATAGAAGGAGAGGAGAAAAGCAAGAGTGTTGGAATTGTATCGAACGGGAAGTAAATAAAATATACATACTTTCATCCTGGTTCCTACGAAATCAAAATGACGTTTTACTGTGTAAGCATCGTGATTTTATTTCCGATCTTTCATTCACTTGATTTTTTTTCGTCTGGAAACGTTATTATTGTAATTTTTCCTCCTGGCACAGTTTACAACTATCACTATGATTGCTGTAATTTTTTGCTTTTTGAAATATTTTCTAGTTTGCTATGAGGATCTTTGTTATCTTTTTACTTTTCCCTCCCACATATGATAATTTCTAAGGTTTTCTAGCTTGAATGATGACTTGTGATTATACCATCTCTTCTTCATCCTGCCTTCAGTATTCCCCATATGTATTTTGCTCTGGCCATTTGTATCTTTTACTTTTACGTCTTTGTAAATTACTCCTTTCGTTTTGCAATCTCCATCTAGTGGTCATTTACCTTTATCTGTGCAGTTACATGTTTCATTGTTAACGATATTTTGCTACTCGTTTTGTTTGAAATTCATGACGTTTTGTCTTTTTAATATAGTTTACTAATTACTAGTACGAGTGCAGTTGGATTTAACTGTATTTTTATCGTAGATTATTATTCAGAATTTTACGGAAAATGTTTATTAAGCAATTAAAAAAATATATTCTATTTTCCATTTGATCACTAAATCAAAAGTGGGTGGTTGTTTAAACCAATTTTTTTCCTCGAATTATTTTTCATTTGATGTTTTATTTGAGGTCTAAATTCCAGTTTAGATGTATGCCCCTCTCCTTTTAAAATCTTTTCATATCTTTCTTTTTTTTTCTTTGAAATTATTTTAGATGAATTTCTAGATAAAGAGTACTCTATTCCTTAAGGGATGTGCTTTATTATGGTCGCAGGGTGTTTAGTTTGTTTATTTGTTTTTTTTTACGGCATATCAACCTCAATGGGTCATTTAATGCCGACAACATTTTTTTTCCTGGTAATATTCTTGTTTTTACCAACTATACGTCTTTGAAAAAAATAATATTACCAGGTTTACATTTTTGAGGAAAAAATATTACCAGAAGGTAATATTTTTTTCCTCAAAAATGTATAGCTGGTAATATTATTTTTTCGAAAACATATCGCTGGTAATATTATTTTTTCAAAAACGTATTGCTGATAATATTTTTTCAAAAACGTACTGCTTGTAATATTTTTTTTTTCAAAAATTTATTTCTGGTAATAATTTTTACGAAGTATTTCTGGTATTAAAACCTATTTTTACACATTTATAATGCTTTTTTACCTCAGTTTCGGGGTTAACTATTTGCCCATGTTTGGGACCTAACAGGTGCTACCATCCTGGGTCAGGGTGGACCTGGGAACACCAGCAATTAAGAGGTGGTTCCACGCTCCTCAAAGCCTCCTGATCAGAGACATTGCTGTTGGACGTAGTTCATCGTCTTACCCTGGACGCGGATGTTGTTTATCGTCATACCCAGGACTCAGGGCGTTTGTGTCCACCATTGAATTATTTTAATTTTGTGTTGGGTTTCATGTATGGTGAGACACTGCCAGTTTTTAGATTGAATTCTACATCTATATATTAAACAACCTTCTTATTCTAATCGACGTTTATTTCAAAGTCAAGGATTTTGAAGAGTTTGAATAGTATCTTTTTTATATTGCCATTTAGGCATCTGTTGTCTGACACTATAATCAGCCCGTCATCGCTATACAGTCTGTAATTGTCTATGTCTCTATGGATGTATACCCGTCTACTAGGGCGGCTAGCTAATCCCTATTCCAGACTGCTCAGGCACAGCTGTGGTTTATACTGCAGCTGTGGTTTATACTGCAACAGATTCTTGGAAAGAGCGTGTTATCTAGCGTGATCAATAATTTGAACAAGACCAGCACCTCTTCTTTTAATATCATTTCATACACTTTCTTTCTCTTTTCTTCGAAAATCATTTTGCAAAAAGATATTTCTAGATAACCTATTCCTTTAGGGATGTATTTGATTATACTCGCAGGGTGGTTAGATCCAGCCTTCACGTAACTTATTTTTGTGTTGCGTTTCATGTATGGGGAGACACTACCAGATTGAATTCTACATCTAAATATTAAACAACCTTCTTATTCATATCGCCCTCTATTTCAAAGTCAAGGATTTTGAAGAGATTGAATAACATTTTTCTTATCATTTAAGCATCTGTTGCCTGGCACTATCATCACTTAGTCATCCCTAAACAGGCCGTGGTTGTCTTTGTGTACTATTTCGTTGATTTTATATAAAATATAATGTGTTCCAATACCTTGGACCGATTTTAAACTTAAAACTACAAGTATGAGTTGGATTTAACTACATTTTTATTAAAGATCTTGTGTAATTTATTAAGCAATTTAAAAAAATATTATATCTATTTTCCATTTGCCCTCTAAATTAAAAGTGGGAGGGGGCTTAAACCAAATAATATTTTTTTCTTTTCCTCGAATTATTCTTCATTTGATATTTTATTTGAGGTCTAAATTCCAGTTTAGATGTATGCGCCTCTTCTTTTAAATTTTTTTATATCTCTTTTTTTCCTTAAAAATTATTTTAGAAGAGGAATTTCTAGATAATTTGCACTCTATTTCTTTCGGGGTGTATTCGTTATACTCACAGGGTGGTTAGATCCAGCATTCACGTAACTTAATTTTGTGTTGCATTTCATGTTTGGAGAGACGCTACCAGATTGAATTCTACATCTAAATATTAGACAAGATTCATATCGACTTCTATTTCAAAGTCAAGGCTTTTGAAGAGTTTGAAAAGCATCTTTCTTATCTTGTAATTTAGGCATCTGATGTCTAGTACTATCATCAGCTTGTCATCCTTACACAGGCCGTGGTGGTCTTTGTGTACAATTTCGCTGATTTTATATAAAATATGATGTGTTCCAATAACTTGGACAGATTTTAAACTCAATTCACATTTAAATTCGGTCCAAGTTATTGGAACATACTATATATAGGCCCATTAATTCTGTGGTTTATCGAAGTCGCCTTGTTTTTATTTTTTAATCCTTGCTTCTCTATTGTAAAATAATATTAATTTACGGCAATGTAAAATTATATCTATCTATCCAGGTGTGATATTTACAAAGTCCATATCGAGAATCTAAAATCTCAAGCAGTACTTTCTTAGATATTGATGAGTAAAAAAAAAAATATGTCGTATTTTAAAAATAACTATATTTCGTTATTTCTAATTTCATCGAACTAAAAAATGAATTTGCTTGTGTCCTTCCATTGGTTAGCTTGCGTAATGATCCTTAATAAATCACACATTTTTTCATTATCTCCTGGGTTATTTTAATTAATTCAATTTTGGTTGGGTTTATTCGTCAAAATGAAGGATTATTGGTGAATTCATTATTGTTATCCTTCGTAGATAAAAATGCTTGCTTACCACATATTATAGGGACCCTCTACCTTGTACCCAGTTTGGCTGTAATGATTTTGCCTCCTCCGTTATACTTTCAATGTGCAAAAAAAGGGGCCATTTTGTAAAACTTAGTGACGTCTTCATTTATTTTTTCTCCGTAAATCTTCGTGTTGATTGTATAAAAATTCCTTGTATTGTCGCTTTAACTGGATTATATTTTTTTATTTATGTTTTAATTTTTTTACTTCAGTAGGTAATAGTTTTTGGAAATTAATATTAACTAATCTAAATTTAATATTGTCTATTATACCATGCATAATCTTTTTGAAACTATCAGGTTGAGACGAAAGAAGACGAAGAACAGCATTGGAAAATCCGTAAACTTAAGGAATCAGCACATATGATAAGCCACAAAAACCTCCTGAGCCGACCAAGCATAGAAATGAATACAATATGGGAACCAGTAATAAAGAGTGCCAGAGAAAAGCGATAATAACAAAATAATTGCAATATGAGCACTGGTAATAATATGTATGATAACAGTAAAGATTGCAATATGAGCACTTGTAAAAAATGGTTGCTGAAGACATTAGGTTTATAAAACCCAGAAATTCATACGCAGATGTCCTCAAGGACATATGGCACAGTGGATAAATGCGTTAGTTTACCAAAAGTATGAGTCCAATACCCGGTTAAGGCAGTGCAGAATTTTCAGAAAAAATACCAGGAGGTAACTGATAACTGACATCCATTAAACATGGCACGGGGAACTAGAATAGTCTACCCCAGTGAGCGAAATAAAGGGTTCGGCCGAAACGTTTTAATGAATATGGCGACAGAGATAAGAACAATAGTCCGAATAATGTAAATAATGAACATAATACTTCATCTAAGAAATACAGACAAATACTAAAGGGCCGAAAATTTTTGATAAATATGGGGACAAAGATGAGGAGAGTATTCGGAATAATGTAAATAGTCTCCATAATACCTCATCTAAGAAAAATATAGGCAGATACTGAAAGGCCGAAACGTTGTAATAAATATGGCGACAAAGATGAGGACAATAGTCCGAATAGTGTAAATAATGTACATAATGCCTCATCTCATAAATATAGACAAATACTAAAGGGCCGAAACTTTTTAATAAATATGGCGACAAAGATGAGGACAGTAGTCGGAATAATGTAAATAGCCTCCATAATACCTCATCTAAGAAATATAGGCAGATACTGATAGGCCGAAATGTTTAATAAATATGACGACAAAGATGAGGACAATAGTCCGAATAGTGTAAATAATGTACATGATACCTCATCTCAGAAATATAGACAGATACTGAATCGAAACGTTGTAATAAATATGGCCAAAGACAGAGGACAATAATCCGAATAAATTAAATAGTGTACATAATACCTCATCTCAGAAAATAGACAGATACTGAAAGGCCGAAACGTTGTAATAAATATGACGACAAAGATGAGGACAATAGTCCGAATAGTGTAAATAATGTACATGATACCTCATCTCAGAAATATAGACAGATACTGAATGGCCGAAACGTTGTAATAAATATGGCGACAAAAGATGAGGACAATAATCCGAATAAATTAAATAGTGTACATAATACCTCATCTCAAATATAGACAGATACTGAAAGGCCGAAACGTTGTAATAAATATGACGACAAAGATGAGGACAATAGTCCGAATAGTGTAAATAATGTACATGATACCTCATCTCAGAAATATAGACAGATACTGAATGGCCGAAACGTTGTAATAAATATGGCGACAAAGATGAGGACAATAATCCGAATAAATTAAATAGTGTACATAATACCTCATCTCAGAAATATAGACAGATACTGAAAGGCCGAAACGTTGTAATAAATATGACGACAAAGATGAGGACAATAGTCCGAATAGTGTAAATAATGTACATGATAATAATGAAAATAGATACTGAATGGCCGAAACGTTGTAATAAATATGGCGACAAAGATGAGGACAATCGAATAAATTCATAATACCTCATCAGAAATATAGACAGATACTGAAAGGCCGAAACGTTGTAATAAATATGACGACAAAGATGAGGACAATAGTCCGAATAGTGTAAATAATGTACATGATACCTCATCTCAAAATATGAACAGATACTGAAATGGCCGAAACGTTGTAATAAATATGGCGACAAAGAAACAATAATCCGAATAAATTAAATAGTGTACATAATACCTCATCTCAGAAATATAGACAGATACTGAAAGGCCGAAACGTTGTAATAAATATGACGACAAAGATGAGGACAATAGTCGAATAATTGTAAATAATGTACATGATACCTCATCTCAGAAATATAGACAGATACTGAATGGCTGAAACGTTGTAATAAATATGGCGACAAAGATGAGGACAATAATCCGAATAAATTAAATAGTGTACATAATACCTCATCTCAGAAATATAGACAGATACTGAAAGGCCGAAACGTTGTAATAAATATGACGACAAAGATGAGGACAATAGTCCGAATAATGTAAATAGTGTACATAATACTTCATCTCAGAAATATAGACAGATACTGAATGGCCGAAACGTTGTAATAAATATGGCGACAAAGATGAGGACAATAATCCGAATAAATTAAATAGTGTACATAATACCTCATCTCAGAAATATAGACAGATACTGAAAGGCCGAAACGTTGTAATAAATATGACGACAAAGATGAGGACAATAGTCCGAATAGTGTAAATAATGTACATGATACCTCATCTCAGAAATATAGACAGATACTGAATGGCCGAAACGTTTGTAATAAAATGGCGACAAAGATGAGGACAATAATCCGAATAAATTAAATAGTGTACATAATACCTCATCTCAGAAATATAGACAGATACTGAAAGGCCGAAACGTTGTAATAAATATGACGACAAAGATGAGGACAATAGTCCGAATAGTGTAAATAATGTACATGATACCTCATCTCAGAAATATAGACAGATACTGAATGGCCGAAACGTTGTAATAAATATGGCGACAAAGATGAGGACAATAATCCGAATAAATTAAATAGTGTACATAATACCTCATCTCAGAAATATAGACAGATACTGAAAGGCCGAAACGTTGTAATAAATATGACGACAAAGATGAGGACAATAGTCCGAATAATGTAAATAGTGTACATGATACCTCATCTCAGAAATATAGACAGATACTGAATGGCCGAAACGTTGTAATAAATATGGCGACAAAGATGAGGACAATAATCCGAATAAATTAAATAGTGTACATAATACCTCATCTCAGAAATATAGACAGATACTGAAAGGCCGAAACGTTGTAATAAATATGACGACAAAGATGAGGACAATAGTCCGAATAATTGTAAATAATGTACATGATACCTCATCTCAGAAATATAGACAGATACTGAATGGCCGAAACGTTGTAATAAATATGGCGACAAAAGATCAATAATCCGAATAAATTAAATAGTGTACATACCTCATCTTATAGACAGATACTGAAAGGCCGAAACGTTGTAATAAATATGACGACAAAGATGAGGACAATAGTCGAATAATGTAAAATACATAATACTTTCATCTCAGAAATATAGACAGATACTGAATGGCCGAAACGTTGTAATAAATATGGCGACAAAGATGAGGACAATAATCGAATAAATTAAATAGTGTTTAATACCTCATCTCAGAAATATAGACAGATACTGAAAGGCCGAAACGTTGTAATAAATATGACGACAAAGATGAGGACAATAGTCGAATAGTGTAAAATGTACATGATACCTCATCTCAGAAATATAGACAGATACTGAATGGCCGAAACGTTGTAATAAATATGGCGACAAAGATGAGGACAATAATCCGGGAATAAATTAAATAGTGTACTTCATCTCAGAAAATAGACAGATACTGAAAAGGCCGAAACGTTGTAATAAATATGACGACAAAGATGAGGACAATAGTCCGAATAATGTAAATAGTGTACATAATACTTCATCTCATAAATATAGACAGATACTGAATGGCCGAAACGTTGTAATAAATATGGCGACAAAGATGAGGACAATAATCCGAATAAATTAAATAGTGTACATAATACCTCATCTCAGAAATATAGACAGATACTGAAAGGCCGAAACGTTGTAATAAATATGACGACAAAGATGAGGACAATAGTCCGAATAGTGTAAAAATAATGTACATGATACCTCATCTCAGAAATATAGACAGATACTAAAATGGCCGAAACGTTTCATGGCGACAAAGATGAGGACAATAATTAAAAATGTATTACCTCATCTCAGAAATATAGACAGATACTGAAAGGCCGAAACTAAATATGACGACAAAGATGAGGACAATAGTCCGAATAATGTAAATAGTGTAATAATACTTCATCTCAAATATAGACAGATACTGAATTGAAACGTTGTAATAAATATGGCGACAAAGATGAGGACAATTTAAATTTAGTGTACATAATACCTCATCTCAGAAATATAGACAGATTTAATAAATATGACGACAAAGATGAGGACAATAGTCCGAATAGTGTAAATATATATATCATCTCAGAAATATAGACAGATACTGAATGGCCGAAACGTTGTAATAAATATGGCGACAAAGATGAGGACAATAATCCGAATAAATTAAATAGTGTACATAATACCTCATCTCAGAAATATAGACAGATACTGAAAGGCCGAAACGTTGTAATAAATATGACGACAAAGATGAGGACAATAGTCCGAATAATAAATAGTGAAAACATAATAATCTCAGTATAGACAGATACTGAATGGCCGAAACGTTTTAAATATGGCGACAAAGATGAGGACAATAATCCGAATAAATTAAATAGTGTACATAATACCTCAAGAAATATAGACAGATACTGAAAGGCCGAAACGTTGTAATAAATATGACGACAAAGATGAGGACAATAGTATGTACATGATACCTCATCTCAGAAATATAGACAGATACTGAATGGCCGAAACGTTGTAATAAATATGGCGACAAAGATGAGGACAATAATCCGAATAAATTAAATAGTGTATATAATACCTCATCTCAGAAATATAGACAGATACTGAAAGGCCGAAACGTTGTAATAAATATGACGACAAAGATGAGGGACAATAGTCAATAATAGTGTAAATAATGTTGATACCTCATCTCAGAAATATAGACAGATACTGAATGGCCGAAACGTTGTAATAAATATGGCGACAAAGATGAGGACAATAATCCGAATAAATTAAATAGTTACATAATACCTCATCTCAGAAATATAGAATACTGAAAGGCCGAAACGTTGTAATAAATATGACGACAAAAGATGAGGACAATAGTCCGAATAATGTAAATAGTGTTTATAATACTTCATCTCAGAAATATAGACAGATACTGAATGGCCGAAATAATAAATATGGCGACAAAGATGAGGACAATAATCGAATAAAATTAAATAGTGTACATAATACCTCATCTCAGAAATATAGACAGATACTGAAAGGCTGAAACGTTGTAATAAATATGACGACAAAGATGAGGACAATAGTCCGAATAGTGTAAAATAATACATGATATCATCTCAGAAATATAGACAGATACTGAATGGCCGAAACGTTGCCAATAAATATGGCGACAAAGATGAGGACAATAATCCGAATAAATTAAATAGTGTACATAATACCTCATCTCAGAAAATAGACAGATACTGAAAGGCCGAAACGTTGTAATAAATATGACGACAAAAGATGAGGACAATAGTCCTAATACTGTAAATATTGTGTACATAATACTTCATCTCAGAAATAGACAGATACTGAATGGCCGAAACGTTGTAATAAATATGGCGACAAAGATGAGGACAATAATCCGAATAAATTAAATAGTGTACATAATACCTCATCTCAGAAATATAGACAGATACTGAAAGGCCGAAACGTTGTAATAAATATGACGACAAAGATGAGGACATAGTCCTAATACTGTAAATAGTGTACATAATACCTATCTCAGAAATATAGACAGATACTGAAAGGCCGAAACGTTGTAATAAATATGACGACAAAGATGAGGACAATAGTCCGAATAATGTAAATAGTGTACATAATACTTCATAGAAATATAACAGATACTGAATGGCCGAAACTATAAATATGGCGACAAAGATGAGGACAATAATCCGAATAAATTAAATAGTGTACATAATACCTCATCTCAGAAATATAGACAGATACTGAAAGGCCGAAACGTTGTAATAAAAACGACAAAGATGAGGACAATAGTCCGAATAGTAAAATAAACATGATACCTCATCTCAGAAAAAACAGAAAATGGCCGAAACGTTGTAATAAATATGGCGACAAAGATGAGGACAATAATCCGAATAAATTAAATAGTGTACATAAAAGAAATATAGACAGATACTGAAAGGCCGAAACGTTGTAATAAATATGAAAAAGATGAGGACAATAGTCCGAATAATGTAAATAAGTGTACATGATACCTCATCTCAGAAATATAGACAGATACTGAATGGCCGAAACGTTGTAATAAATATGGCGACAAAGATGGGGACAATAATCCGAATAAATTAAATAGTGTACATAATACCTCATCTCAGAAAATATAGACAGATACTGAAAGGCCGAAACGTTGTAATAAATATGACGACAAAGATGAGGACAATAGGAAAGTGTAAATAATGTACAATTGAAATATAGACAGATACTGAATGGCCGAAACGTTGTAATAAATATGGCGACAAAGATGAGGACAATAATCGAATAAATTAAATAGTGTACATAATACCTCAAGAAATATAGACAGATACTGAAAGGAAACGTTTTTTGACGACAAAAAGGACAATAGTCCGAATAAAAAACATAATACCTCATCTCAGAAATTAGACAGATACTGAAAAGGCCGAAACGTTGTTAAATATGACGACAAAGATGAGGGACAATAGTCCGAATAATGTAAATGGTGTAATTAAACCTCATCTCAGAAAATATAGACAGATACTGAAAGGCCGAAACGTTTTAAATATGACGACAAAGATGAGGGACAATAGTCCGAATAATAAAATAATTAAACCTCTCAGAAATATAGACAGATACTGAAAGGCCGAAACGTTGTAATAAATATGACGACAAAGATGAGGACAATAAGTCCGAATAATGTAAATAGTGTACATGATACCTCATCTCAGAAATATAGACAGACACTGAAAGGCCGAAACGTTGTAATAAATATGGCGACAAAGATGAGGACAATAATCGAATAAATTAAATAGTGTACATAATACTCATCTCAGAAATATAGACAGATACTGAAAGGCCGAAACGTTTGTAATAAATATGATGACGACAAAGATGAGGACAATAGTCCGAATAATGTAAATAGTGTACATAATACCTCATCTCAGAAATATAGACAGATACTGAAACGTTGTAATAAATTTGACGAAAAGATGAGGACAATAGTCCGAATAATGTAAATAGTGTAATTAAACCTCATCTCAGAAATATAGACAGATACTGAAAGGCCGAAACGTTGTAATAAATATGACGACAAAGATGAGGACAACAGTTAATTTTGTAATTAAACCTCATCTTTAATGAAAGGCCGAAACGTTGTAATAAATATGACGACTGAGGAAAAGTCGAATAATGTAAATAGGATATGATACCTCATCCAGAAATATAGACAGATACTGAATGGCCGAAACGTTGTAATTATGGCGACAAAGATGAGGACAATAATCGCATATATCATCTCAGAAAAATATAGACAGATACTGAAAGGCGAAACGTTGTAATAAATATGACGACAAAGATGAGGACAATAGTCCGAATAATGTAAAATAGTGTACATAATACCTCATCTCAGAAATATAGACAGATACTGAATGGCCGAAACGTTGTAATAAATATGGCGACAAAGATGATAGTCGAATAATGTAAAATAGTGTAATTAAACCTCATCTCAGAAATATAGACAGATACTGAAGGGAAACGTTGTAATAAATATGACGACAAAGATGAGGACAATAGTCGAATAATATAAATAGTGTAATAAACCTCATCTCAGAAATATAGATATATGAAAGGCCGAAATATATATGACGACAAAGATATATAATCTGAATAATAAATAGTGTATTAAACCTCATCTCAGAAATATAGACAGATACTGAAAGGCCGAAACGTTGTAATAAATATGACGACAAAGATGAGGACAATAGTCCGAATAATGTAAATAGTGTACATGATACCTCATCTCAGAAATATAGACAGATACTGAATGGCCGAAACGTTGTAATAAATATGGCGACAAAGATGAGGACAATAATCCGAATAAATTAAATAGTGTACATAATACCTCATCTCAGAAATATAGACAGATACTGAAAGGCCGAAATGTTGTAATAAATATGACGACAAGAAGGACAATAGTGAATAATGTAAAATTTCCATCTCAGAAATATAGACAGATACTGAATGGCCGAAACGTTGTAATAAATATGGCGACAAAGATGAGGACAATAGTCGAATAATGTAAATAGTGTAATTAAACCTCATCTGAAATATAGACAGATACTGAAAGGCCGAAACGTTTAATAAATATGACGACAAAGATGAGGACAATATCCGAATAATGTAAATTGTAATTAAACCTCATCTCAGAAATATAGACCCCATGTTGTAATAAATATGACGACAAAGATGAGGACAATAGTCCGAATAATGTAAATAGTGTAAAAACCTCAGAAATATAGACAATGTTTGAAACGTTGTAATAAATATGACGACAAAGATGAGGACAATAGTCCGAATAATATAAATTGTTGATACCTCATCTCAGAAATATAGACAGATACTGAATCCGTATAATAAATTGACAAAGATGAGGAAATCCGAATAAAATTAAATAGTACACAATACCCTCATCTCAGAAATATAGACAGATTGTCGAAACGTTGTAATAAATATGACGACAAAGATGAGGGACAATATCCGAATAATGTAAATAGTGTACATAATACCTCATTTAGACAGATACTTGGTTGTATGGCGACAAAGATGAGGACAATAGTCGTTGTAATTAAACCTCATCTCAGAAATATAGATGGATTTTGTAATAAATTGACGACAAAGATGGGACAATAGTCCGAATAATGTAAATAGTGTTTTCATTCAGAAATATAGACAGATACTGGGCTTCGAACCTAATAAATATGACGACAAAGATGAGGACAATAGTCCGAATAATGTAAATTTTGTCTCATCTCAGAAATATAGACAGATACTGAAAGGCCGAAACGTTGTAATAAATATGACGACAAAGATTTCTTTGGTGCCATGATACCTCATTCAGAAATACCTGAATTTGTTGTAAATATCCAAAAGATGAGGACAATAATCCGATTCTCAGAAATATGATTTGAAAGGCCGAAACGTTGTAATAAATATGACGACAAAGATGAGGGACAAAGTCTGAATAATGTAAATAATAATACCTCATTCAGAAATATAGACAGATTTGAATGAAGGAAACGTTGTAATAAATATGGCGACAAAGATGAGGACAATAGTCCGAATAATGTAAATATGTAATTAAACCTCATCTCAGAAATATAGACAGATATGAAAGGCTGGGAAATAATATATGACGACAAAGATGAGGACAATAGTCCGAATAATGTAAAATATATATATATATATATACTAAATGACGACAAAGATGAGGACAATAGTCCGAATAATGTAAATAGTGTAATTAAACCTCATCTCAGAAATATAGACAGATACTGAAAGGCCGAAACGTTGTAATAAATATGACGACAAAGATGAGGACAATAGTCCGAATAATGTAAATAGTGTAATTAAACCTCATCTCAGAAATATAGACAGATACTGAAAGGCCGAAACGTTGTAATAAATATGACGACAAAGATGAGGACAATAGTCCGAATAATGTAAATAGTATCAATACACTCATCTCAGAAATATAGACAGATACTGAATGGCCGAAACGTTGTAATAAATATGACAAAGATGAGGACAATTCGAATAAATTAAAATAGTGTACATAATTTTTAGACAGATACTGAAACGTTGTAATAAATTGACGACAAAGATGAGGACAATAGTCCTCATCTCAGAAATATAGACAGATGGATGGCCGAAACGTTGTAATTTCAAAGATGAGGACAATTCCGAATAATGTAAATAGTGTACATAATACTTCATCTCAGAAATATAGACAGATACTGAAGCTATCCAACTATTTAATTCCTTGTTTTGATTTAAAAATTTTCTGCATTTTCTTTGCTTCTTTCAACATTTATTCGTGCTTGTTAGGAATAGGGAAGATTTTTTAGCGAGTAGGGTATTTTAAATTCTTGAATTGTAGTTTTTACCACGAATTCTGTAACTTCCGCCGTGCATCCAAAAATAAAACGTGTAATCATTTGGCCCAAAGCGCATAAGGATAACGAAAAGTGGAAACCTTGATATTTTCTCTAGAATTATTTTTAAAGATTTTTAAATGTATTTTCTTTTACATCTATTTGCTCAAAAGGTCTCTGACCAACTATTTTTATATATATATATATATATATATATATATATATATATATATATATGGACAGCATATCTTCATTGTTGAACAATATAGACAACGGTATGTAGATTTTATCGCAGTTATAATAAGTTGGTCTTTGCGATTTCCTCTTATAAATGAAAGTGTTAAAAAAAAACGGCCCTTTTTGGGAATTGCATCTAACATCCTGATTTGAGAATATATAACAATAAGGAGACACAATATATATATATAAATAATATATATATATATATATATATATATATACACACACACACATATATATATATTGAAGTCAGAGGCGACAGGCTGATTTTACCGTCATGCCGCGAATGTTAGATGCTAAATAGATAGATAGATAAATAGATATAGATAGATATGAGCTACTGATATAGATATATCAATAGCGAGGGATTAAAAGAAAGAAATATAGAAAAATAGATATGGGAAAGAAAGAAGACCCGGAAAGAAAGAAAGTTGAAAAGAAATAAGAAAAAGAAACCCCTGATAGATAGACGTCTACCGGATATGGAAGAATAAACTATTGTGGACAGAAGGAATTACAGATAAAAGATTTAATGAAGAATATCAAGAATTTTTTAAAAAGTACAAAAAACATTTCGACTTTTCGTTATTCTTTCAATTGATAGTTTTGAAAAATGGGTAGGCATAATTTAAATTTTCATACGACATGGTCCCGAAGGGTGAAATCGCGCCCACTTAAGCAGAAATAATGACAGAAAAATGCTGTCGAAATTCAGTAAATTGGCGGGAATATTTTTTTTTGTAATTTTTAATAAGATTATCTAAAACGCAAGGACGCCTAAAGTCAACATTTTTTCTATTATACGCATATATACTTATACGTGCGATTGTGTGGATGTATGTGAGATATAAAGAAACATATGATCGTATATATATATATATATATATATATATATATATATATATATATATATATATATGGATATAAAGTGGAAAATCAATAAGATGCTGAGAGCGTCTTCTCCGGCTTCTTCACTTAGAAAGACAAAACTGATCAAATTTCCTTATCACATCATATGTCCAGAAACAAGACAATGTTTGCCTGCTTGTTTATTTGTCATATATATTGTTACGGACCCCAATCTAAATTTATTATAAAAAAAAATTATACCATTGCTTATATTTTAAAAGCCAAACTTTCCCTGACGATCCGTTTAGGTGAAACCTAGGTATTCACTAGGTTTAGACGGTTGTATTGAGCTTTTTGTTAGTTATCCACTCGTATCAGACCTGCATCTGTGATTTTTTTCGACAGAAGTTGTGTTTGTAGCTCTTTCTTTTTTAAAAACCTCGAGATTGATTTGATTAGCTGAGGAATTTTTCAAACGAGAGTTATCTATACATATATATATATATATATATATATATATATATATATATATATATATATATATATATATATACGTGACCCCAAAAAACGGGAACTTTTAGCAATTAAAACCAAGAGGTATGGAAGAATGGAATTTTAGTGAATAGTAATTGAAACCTTAAAACATGTTTGGACTGGATTTTCATTTTTTTAAATACGTCCTGTAACTCATTCTTGAAATCTGCTGTTAAGATTCCCATTGACTTCATTCAGCTGGGATCTGAATTTTATCCTAATTGGCGAAATGTTTCTTCCAAGGTCACTGGCAGTGTTGCAACCTAATGTCCAATATCTAAAAAAAATCCCGTTTTTTGGGGTCACCCTGTAAATATATATATATATATATATATATATAAACATTTGTCGACAGTATTTACCGAGCCAATGCGGGTTTTTACAGTGTAACCCGGATATAAGAGACCCGGATATAAGAGAAACCCTGATATAAGAGAAACCCTGATATAAGAGAAACCCGGATATAAGAGAAACCCGGATATAAGAGAGATTTTCTCTGGTCCCAAATTAGAGCCTGTGTTAATGTATATAAAGTAGACCAAACCCGGATATAAGAGAAACCCGGATATAAGAGACTTCTTCTCCGGTCCCGACAATTATATCAGGTTACCTCATATACAGTTTTGAATTCAGAGTTGTCATTCAAGACTATAGAGCCCAATCTGTCTTACTATTTAACCCATAGCTGTGAGGAGAAGTGCTTTCATAGATATTCCAGGGGTATTAGATGGAAAGTGAATATAATCGTTTGGACTGGAATACGAACTCGGCTCTCCTATTCTTCAGTCTGATCCGCTCTCCATGACTACAGTGTTCCTCCTCTATTTGAACCGTTTCGTGCCTGCTGGGTTTTAAGTCTGTACATTGGATGTGATAAGGAAACATATTTTGATTTATCCGCAGAGATTCCAACACATTTTTCCCTCATATACAGTTTTGTCTTTCTTTCATTCAAACCTGAAAAAACCACATCGAGCAGCGCTCCCGGGGAAACGCGCGTGCGCACATACACACGTATGAGCGCGCGGGTAGAGGCGCACACACACATGCACACAAACACACACACACACGGGCAGAGGCACACACATACACACAAATGCACACACACATGCACACAAACACACACACATGCACACAAACACACACACACACACACACACACGGGCAGAGGCACACACATACACACAAATGCACATACACATGCACACAAACACACACACATGCACACAAACACACACACATGCACACAAACACACACATATGCGCACAAATACGCACACACAAACATACACACAAATATATATATTGATGCATATTTCATTAAATAATATAGATAAGTGTTGTGGTACGATCCACCTAATTTACATAGTGGAGTACCGACCATATAAATATGGGTTGGTACCGGGAAGACGAGGGAAGGAAGTAACAAGAGATCCAATCCAGAGACTCTGCCCGACTGCGATTAAGTCAACCCATTCTACAGGAACAGTCTTCCCAAGAATATACCAAAACTAACTGTAAATATTGTGTACCTTTTCCTTGTTTCAATACATTTTGTTTACGTACATTTTGTGTTGTATTATTATTATTCCATGCTTATCCAAGCTTCAATAAGTTTTGTCTATTTATTATAAGCAAATTCCTTTCATATCGTCTGATATGCTTAATAAAATTATCATTGAAAAATGAAAGAAAATTACCACATTGATACATCTTTTTTAATCCTATCTAAGCTTTCGGCTTACATAAGCCATCATCAAAGATGACAATTACATTACAATATATTAAACAATACACAGACATAGCAACAATGACAGTTTGTCTTGTTTGCATGGTAGATTTCCAGGCAACGACAAGCTCGTGCATACGAGTCGCTGGAAACAAAAATCACAACGCGGCCCATGACATCACACATGATCACGCGCGAGTGAAAACGAGAATTGTTAAGTATGGAAAGCCGTTGGTATAAACCAATGGCTTCTGTTATCAATTATAGGCATTTAAGTATATTTGTGGAGTTTTCATAGTTTATTTTGTTCAGATTATGTTTCAAATGTTTTATGTATATAGCTTTAAGAATATTTAGTTTTTGTTTATTGTTTTCATGTTTAAGTATAGTTATGTTTTCAAAAAGGATTTTCCAGAATTGTGTATGCGGCCAGTTGTTTCAAATTCCTAAAAATGTTAGAATTATCATTCAAATGTAGAGTTAAGCGTCGTGAGATCCTAGCAAAAGTAAATTTAGTTATTTCTGGGAGATTGTATCTCCAAAGGATTAAATAATATTTATGTTGGTCATACCACAAATTCGCTTTCACGACGCTTTTATTTCTTAGGGCATGTTGTATTTTTTACTAAATACAACTACATTTAAAAGTATTGACCAACAATAAAGAATTAACAGTTAGCACATGATACACTAGGACGGAATAATGCGTTCAACCGGGAAATAGTTGTTCTGACTTCAGTGCAAACTTTTCTATTTAAATACGGTCTATCTCTGATATTAATCACTTTTACCCATAAATATAGCATACATTCAAATTATGTTTTTATCATATGATGGAATAATGAATTCAAAACATATACACACACACACACAAACACACACACACACACACACACACATATATATATATATAATAAAAAGGCTTAAACACTAATATTCCATGGTCATAATTTATTTCCATGGAATCATAAATATGATTCAATTCATCAGACCTACAATTTCAAAATTTTGAATTTGTAGGTCTGATGAATTGGATGTATTTATGATTCTAATGGAATAAATTATGACCATGGAATATTAGTGTTTAAGTTTTTATTATATCCTTACTCTGTCCTAGACATTGAGTTCTACCTGGATTCTTCCTCTTGGATTTTTTTCTGAAAATATACATGTATGGGTATTTATATATTTTGCATATGTATGTATATTTTCCACTAATATTATCTATCTATCTATCTATCTATTTATCTATATATATATATATATATATATTAGTTGTAGTAGTAGTAATCTTACAGGTATAAGAAATTATACTCGTTCGGAAAACCTTTGGTGTTTTGATTTGCAAATAATCAAACCAATACCAAATGGAAAAAAAACGGGTATAAAAAAATAAAGAACAAAGAATATGTACGTTAGCCGAAAATAATCGTCTATCATGCAAGTCCAAAGACGAAAGAAAAAAAACACGACACGAGTAAGCAATATAACTCAATAAAGTGATCGATACAGTAAGTAGAGCAGACTTAGTTAAACCTAGAGAGCCAGGCAAAACTAGCAAGTTTTCACCTAAGAGGATCGTCAGGGAAGACTGGCGTCCCTGACGATCCGCTTAGGTGAAACCTTGGTAGGTTTGTCCGGCTCTCTAGGTCTGTCTGTCTCTCTCTGTCTCTCTTTCTCTATATATATATATATCTATGTATATATATATATATATATATATATATATATATATATGGAACTCGGTTCGCAAATATCTCGTTCTTACTCGCTAACAATTGCACAACTGCACATCCATAGATATTTAATATATGATTATATTTTACACGATGTTTTAGTATGCGCATTTTGTAGATGCCGATATGCACGCATTTTCTGTAATTATCTTAAGAAACACTTATTTAAAAGAAGTTAATATCCTATATCTTTTTTCTTCTTTTCAAATTCTTAAGAAAAGCCATTAATTTCGAAATCGTGATATTCGTTTAGGATAATAAAATTTTGAGACACTTGTTTTCATTGTTACAACTTGCATTTGGAAACCAATGACAAGCAATAAAGCTTTTGAAATTTGACGGTCCAACTAACATCATTTTTTTTTTAAATTTTATTTATTTTTATATATAGATTTTTATGCGCATAAATTTTTTTATGTCGGGTGATGTGTTTTTGTAGGTCCCCTGAGACTATGCTGTATTATGGTGGATTGAATGATGTTGGATTAATTCTTATGGTGGATGTGAAATTTGTAAGGAGTAAATGGGTCGTAAATCGGATTAACTAGGTATAAGATAGTAAGTGACGACCAGCCTCAACCCTTGTCCCCTTTTAGACCTTGTGCCGAAATTGTATTTTATTTACAATATAACCCAACAAGCAATGATGATAAAACGTTTGATAAAATAATAAATTAAAAATTAAAGGTTAGCCGTGTACGTTGGGGACAAGAAAAAATCCCCGATAAAACACCGGAGGTGTGTCGAAGGAATAACACATGGTCGAATCATAAAGAATGACAAAGGTGTGACGTCGTCCCCCGGTCGCAGCGCCGACTGTGACGTTCTATCCTGATCTACCACGGCGCCAGTTGTGACGTCCCTAAACAGCACCAATTATGACGTCTTCGCCGCGGCGTCAGCTGTTCGCTCCTCGCTGCTCCGTCCGGGTGTCGCTGCTCCAACGTGACGTTCTAACCCTTTGGTGATTCGGGTAGGAATCTGGTTAGATTGATACCAGCCTCGCCGTTCCCAACCTGCTTCCAACGCCTGGTTACCAGGGTAACTGCACTGATCTCCAGTCTGCCTACCCACGTTGTGAATTGATCTTAGACAGACGAGATCAACAGGGGTTGGGGCCGTAATGCAAGCTGAGTTCAACGGGGGTGATAACACACAAATATGTATAAAATAAAATAAAATGAAAACTCACAAAGTTCAAGGTATCAAAGAAAAAGGTAACAAACTCTTTATGTCTATTTGTTCGGTACATAGGACTATGTCTACTTCCCGACCCGTTCTGTGGATTGTGGCACGACGCTTTCGCTAGGCAAATTCTAACGCTTCAAGTTGTCTACTCTCTAAGAAGTTTGTGTTTCGGTGTGTGTTTGGACGAAAGTCGAAAAACGTATTTCTGTGGTCTGGTCCTAAGTCGCTCTTCAAACTACTTGTTCTTGGTTGAAGAAGAGTCGAAAAGTGTGCGTGAATCTTGGTCAGCTATCTTGATGTGGTTTCAACACTGGGCGCTCATCTCTGCTTGTCGTCCGGAACTCAAAACTTCTCGCCAGGGTCCGCGGCTGAACTCAAACTGATTTCTGTCGGTTGGGGTCTCGCTTTTATTGACGCCGTCAAAACTGGGGTGGGTCTGTCGGCGCCAGGGGTTTCTCGATAATTCTAAATACGTATCCACCCTTCTTATTTCTGGTTGGGATTTTCACTCTTTTCCATTTTTTGTAACTACTTTTCTCACTCCCACTCTCTCACTGTGCTTCTGAGGGGCGTGCACTAACTTCCCCACTTCTTCGTATCGGCTTCTCCCACTTACACTCTGATAGAGGCGTCGACTGATTTTCTTCATGCGTCACGTGACCGCTCTCGGCCAATGAGGTCCTGGTCGGTATCTTTCTTCCTCCTTCGTGCGTCATGTGATCCACTTGGCCAATGACGTCTTAGTCGGGTATCTTTCCTCCTCCTTCGTGAGTCATGTGATCCACTTGGCCAATGTCGTCTTAGTCGGGCGTGATCAACCCGTGGCTTTGTTTTGGGAAAGAAATACCTTGCTTACCAAAAAGAGAAACTAATTAAATCGCCCTTATCATGAGCGGCCGATGTGACACTCTCGGCTTTAACACGTGGCGTTCGTCAAGCAGTTTATCGCTAATTGGATATGATCTAAGAAAGAAATTTTCCTAGCCTACCTGGCGTTTCTAAAGCAAAAATAAATACATTTCATTTTCCTTTCGGCCCAAGGGTTGATAACAAAAATCTTTATTATCACAGGGCAAACGTTTATTCTGTCAAAAGAAAGAAAAATTTAGCCAGTGAAAACTTCTTGTGTGGGATTTTTTTAACACAGGGAAGACTGTGTTTGGTCAATGTTCAACAATGGATTTCTTCTTTTGGGTGACATCTAATTGATAACAAAATTCCATTTTTCGTGGACAAGCGGAAATCGGTCATCTGATACCTATCGACTATAACCTTTTTCCTCCACCTTTCCGTCTCTTAAGCCGTGTGTGTGTGTGTTCGCCTATGACCCGTCTCGTATTACTTTTTTCTTTCTTTCTTCTTCGTTTTCTCTTTCTTTCTCCCAAATCGCTTGAAAGCAAAGAAAGAAATATTCTTAAAACCTAAAATATTTTTCGGCCTAAAATAATTATCAAATGGTTGATAAACCGTAAAAAAAAAAGCAAATCATATATCTATAAATATTTCTTTCAAATCGTCCGGATGTATGGTGCCACAAAGGTAACTTTTGTTACCTTTGTCATTCATTATGATTCGACCCTGTGTTATACGACAGACGGTCAGCATATAATGACTATTTGTTTTTAAATAGAGCAGATTTTATAGTAGAAGAAAAAAAATGTGGCAAAATAAATCCAACATACGCCAGATTGGACTTATACTAAGTGAATGACAAAATGAAATCAAACCTCTTAAGTTAGGCGTTTCGGCTAAGCGAATGGACTACTTCAGACTAACAGTGAGTTTATCAATGTAGTCCTATATATTTAGTGGTGTGAATAAATACAACGCTGGTTACAATTTTGCATCGAGAAACATTGATGAGACAAGGAAGCTCAGCATTAAATATAAATTTAAATGTTGTTGGTGTCCGATATATCGTGATACATCGCATTTCTTCATCACTTTTATTATCATTTTTATTTTTCTCGCGATTTTTTTTAATATATATAATAATTCCAGGAAAGAAGAAATGTTGTCTGATCCAAGACATAAGTAATAAAAAATTTATCGATGAAAATAAAAATAAAAGCAATCGAAAGTTACATGCAGTTGTCTAGATTATGAATAGATGCCAATCTCTTTCTCTCTCTCTCTCTCTCTCTCTCTCTCTATATATATATATATATATATATATATATATATATATATATGCCTTCCATTAGTCCCTCTGTCCTTCCGTCACACCATCTAAAATAGCCATACATTGACCGATCGATACCAAATTTTGGGAGAAGTTCAAAAAGGTAAGGGGGTACAATGTTCAGTTGGTTTTACTAGTGTGCGTATTTTAGTACAAACGCAACATACAAAATACTCCCACTATCTAAAAAAACAAACAATTTAATGACTAAAACAACAAGTAATTTTAAATAATGAAATATCGTTTTTATAGCATTTCTTTTCATTATTTTTTATATTTCATCGATTGATTTGAACGAAACAGAGTTTGTAAATCTCAACTAAATATGGTAGCGATAACTTCAGCAATACTGAATACTGTGACGATTTCAACATGCGTCAACGTGTTGTAAAAAATTCCAGTAATTTAAAAAAAAATTAAATTTAAACCTAAGCGATAACTTTGAGTACCCTCCGTATTCTGCATTCCCAGAAGCCCGTGAGAAGAAAGCACATTCTGTTCTTTCTTGTTCTCTGTCACCATTCTTGGAATCCACTTTGCACAGACTCTGGGGAAGACAAAAACCTGCAATAAACTACTCTCACTATCAAGTTTCATATAAGTCTTTCACCGAGAGATTTGAATTAGTGAAGTTGCAATGAATAAATTAGCCTGTTTTCACTCACTCAAAGAAGCAGCTGATCTGCTACTGTGGCACCTATCATTTAGTTTCACTTTACTCTCTGAGGTGGTTTTCTAAGCGTAGCTTAGATGTGGTACATTGAAACATCTAGTGAGGATCGAACTCAGTATTCAGTCTTAAATGATCTCGCGAGACAACCTTGATAACCATTACACCACGTTGAGGAAATTAACTATTTCTGATTGTTATTAAGTTGCTTATATGAAGCTCTGTTTTACATATAAATTTACTTAGGTCTTACAAATGCTTGTAACATGTCCACCTTAAAAAGCAGATATTCTCTGAGATGTTTGCTTTCAAGAGGAGCAGTTATTTTGAAAGAGAAGTGTGTGTAGAAAGGTGGTCACTCCACAAAGACTTTGTTACCGTTTATAGTTAAATTTAAAAAAAATAATTAAGAATTCTCTTACTTTCAAATGTTCTTGTACAGGCCTAGTAACGAAAGTAAGTAAAAAATAAAAACAAGGATACGTAATAAGAATTAAACAAAATAAAATAGGTGGAGTTTGTGTGAGTATTTAGCGCTTCCAAATTTCATTCATTTTTAGCACCAACTGCGCGATACCAAACTGAAAAAAAGAGATTATGCTCGCTCCTTCAATGTCAGCGTTTTTATTAAGTGAAGTGATTTGCATATGCGGCTTGCTAACGCGTACAAATCATCCATGTCACCCGCACCAGAATTCTTACTTTTGTTAATATCGTACCGAGCACTCGTCCACCACACACACACACACACACACACACACACACACACACACACACACACACACACACAAAAAAAACAAAAAAACAAAAAAAAACAACAAAGTATAACAACAAAAAATAGCAAAAAAAAAATTACAACAAAAAATAGCAACATATGCCAAATTCCTTTCTCTTGCTGACAAGTTCGATCGGTAATCAATTCCTCGTCGCAAAAAGGTTAGATCTATTGACAATGGAAACAAAACAACCATATCAAAAAATAAGGAACAACAGAAATGAAAACAGTAGCCGCAATTATAAGGATGAACAATGAAATGTTTGGGACCCCTAATGAAATGTGTATACAACAGAAATCAAAGCAAATAATAATAATAATAATAATAATAATAATAATAATAATAATAATAATGATTTTCTCGAAAGTTTCTCATTTCTCTCCTCTCTTTCTCCTGACTTTCACCTATCAAAGCGGATTAGAGACAAAACTACTTTTTTACTTTCACTGTAAAGAGTTTTAAGATAATGATTTAATCAACATTAATTTTGGCTGGAATAAATTGACTTCCAAAATAAGCTAACATCTGCTTTAATAAGCAAAGTATTTTCATATTGTTTTACGGCAAACTTTATCATTTGTTGTCAAACATTAATTAAATTGATACAATACTTTTTTGGTAAAAATCATTTGCAAGTAGTTAATAACAACATAAATCCGATTCACTATTTTATTGTTCTCTAGTAAAAAAAAACAAATACTTAAATAAATGTCTAAATCCAGCGTTTATATGGAAACATTTCTAATTGAACTCTTTGTATCGTCCACCGTCCCATGCCTCTTCTTGATGTCTTAGTTATTTCTCTTTAACTCAACAAGTTTTGCTTCGCCACTTCTGTGACCGGGTATAGAACTCACAACTCTAGTTACTGGATGTAACCAACGTCTTTATCCACTGGGCCATAAGTCCTTGACGTAGTTCTTAACTACGGCCTTTACTGGTTGGCAATGAAGATGAAGATAACAGTCCGAATAATCTAAATAAAATAAATTATTTAGTTTTATTTTAGTTGTATTTTATTTAGTTTTATTTAGTTTTTTTGTTTTTTTTAGTGTATACTATGTTTATTGGCTTGCCCACTCCGGAAAAAAAAACAAACAAAAAAAACAAAAAAAAAAAAACAATCAAACAAAAAAAACTGATTATATATATATTTCATTTTTCGGTATCATAGTTGACGATAATGACAGAAGTATTTTGCTTCTAGTAAATGGACAAGCAAGGTAGACATGGGTGAGTGGTTTTTTCACGTGTTCCCTAACTTTTATTTCCATTAACATTCACGGCATGCCAGTGAGGGTATATTTTGTTAAGATATTTCGCGATAGTGACAAACGTAAATGAAAGTGCATTCAGGCGTTACGACGTGGGGTTCGTAAAAAAAGTCTCGGTCGGAATTCGAATTCGCGGTTTCCATATCCGCTGTCCTAAGCTATAATCTTTACATTCTTCCGCACTGCTAATGATTGTGATATTCGTGGTATTTAACATCCTTAATGCCATCTTTTTTTTTTTTTTGAGGGGATTCGATTTCTTGTTCATTTAAACGTTTCTATTGAGGCTTCATGGGGTAAAAAAAAAACAAAAAAAAAACAACAAAAAAAAACGAAGTTCAAAAGAAAATTACCTAAGCCGAAAAAAAACTCCTCTTATAGACAATATATAGAATATAGTGAGATATAATACTTCGCCAGTCTTCCGCCATATTCTTTTAACTCCGTGAGAGCGACACACTGCGCTTTTTTTGGCCTCACGTTTACGACAGACTAGAGGTGGAACAAGTACATTTACTCAATAGCTGCATCTATTGCAAAGAAATATGTTTTTTGTGCCATGCCAGAAGGTCTTTTTTTCTCTTCAGAGTCCATCTTATACATTTATAAACCTACTATTTGTCCGTGCATTGAATATTGTTTCCATATCTGATCTTGTGACCCTGCTGTTCATCCCGAGGTTCACGAAAAAATTCAAAGAAAGATTTGCAATGTAATCGATCCTGACCTGGCATCTTGAATTCAGTCACTTTCTAACAGAGGTGATGTGGCTTCCCTCTGTCTTTTCTACAAATATTTTCATGGCAATGGCTTTTTTCATTGGTTCCCCGCTACATAATTTAAGCGTGCTATTACATTGACATCTTGTTTCCACGCTTTTACTGTTGAAATAGTAAATAGTTAAATGTAACTGACATTTCTACTCCAATAGGTTTTTTCTCGCTCTTTCCGGCTGTGTGATTCCCTTCCTCTTAGTGTCTTTTCTGATAACTACAATCTTAAAAAAAAAATTAAATGCTGTGTTCACTGTCATCTATCGTCCTGGGTATGACTAAAGATTTCATCCGCGCTCTGGGTATAACGATAAAACACACCCGGGTCCTGTGTAAGATGATAAACTACGTCCAACAGCAAGGCCCTTGATCAGGAGGTTTTGAGGATCGTGGAACTACCTCTTAGTTGCTGATGTTCCCAGGTCCGCCCTGACCCGGGGTGGTAGCACCTGTTATGACCCCAGCTATGGGCAAAAAGTTAACATCCAAACTTGTTAAAAATAGGTTTTAATACCAGAAATACTTTGTAATAAATAAAATTATTACCAGGAATAATTTTTAAAGGAAAGTTTATTAACAGTAATACTTTAAAAAATACCTGCAATACAAACAATTATACATTCTTTGGAAAAAATATGACCAGCTCTAGATTCCTTCAAGGAAAAATTTTCCCAGAAATAGATTTTTGAAGAAAAAACTTTACCAGCAATAAGAATTTTGTCGGCATTAAATAACCCATTGAGGTGTTGATATGCCGTAAAACAAACCAAACCAAACCAACATATACTGAGATAGATAGATAGATAGATAGATAGATAGATAGATATGAAAAGGACTGACATAGATAGATAGATAGATAGATAGATAGATAGATAGAGTAATAATATTTAAATGCAGACTGATGTCTTTATGTCGACCGTTATATTCTCCGCCCTTCTTCATGTTTCTGTTGATCAGGTTAACCTTCATGGAACTTTGATTTGAGCATCTTATTTAATATACGTGCTTAGATTGTTCATACTTCATTGTTCATATTTAGATATTTCTCGTCTTATCCTTTTTTTTAATATTATGTTATTTCTAGTCTTGTTTCCACATAGCATGAGTCTGTACAACCAGCCCAGTCACTGAACGTCGCAATGAATGTCATTTTGGATAGAAACACCAGAAATAAACAAGAAAACAGTTTTGATCCGCTAAAGAAACTTGGCCGAATCCCTAACTGAATTGAAATGGCAAACGTTAATTTTTAAAAAAAATTCCCGTAAACCATCTTCCCAAAAACATTTCTTCAGACAATAGTGTCCTTAATATAACTTATTTACAGAAGCAATTAAAAACTTTTTTAATTCAATTATGTCATAGTTTGAATGCATTTTTAGTTTACTATTCGGAGCAGATTTTCAGTTAGAATAGTAAAAGTTTGAAAAAAAAATCGATGATTTACATTCTCCAAGGAGTCCTACTTTTATCTAATAAAAATTCTGAAAAAAGAGGAATTTCGCGAAATTTCATGAAATTAAGTAAGTGGGAGATAACATAACTGAAAACTTTTTAATAAAATTTTCAAAAAAAAAAATTCAAAAATATTTTCATTCATTTGTCAATAAGTCTTGAAAGACTCATTAAAATCAGTGAATTATTTGATTTTTGCAAGAATTTCCAAATGTTTTTTTACCAGAAAAAAAGCGTCAAAAAAGTGCTTTTAATTATTACGTCCACTTCTGATGTAAACAAAAAAAGATTTTTAACCAAAATTTCGAACGTGCTAGGAAGGATTAAAAAATTTCAAAAAAATAATAAAAAATACTTTGATCTTTCCTCTTAATAATGACATAAAACTTTGTTTTTATTAAATTTGTAGCCTTCTTCATTATGCTATGCTGGTTTCCACGAAAAAGTGACTGTACCTATAATTTAAATGCAATATCAAAGAAAGAATTTTGAAAGAATATACCAATGCCTATTGATTGTTCTATACAAGAAAAATGAGAATCTTGTGCACAGAACCAATGAGGACATTTTACAGAAAATAAGACTATAAGTGATCTTTTTGCTTAAGATCAGAATCTGGCAGTTGAAATATTTGGAACACAAAAACCAAAGAGAGAAAGGAGAATTTAAAACTTTTAAAACATATTTATGCCAAGAGGGACATGCGGAAACAAGTAATAACATACCTCATTAAATTGTGTAAATGAAGGGCAAAACATTGATCAAAAGGGATCATAAAAAAGATAAAGATTAGTTAGGTGTACGAGCGATACGGAATTTTAGTGATCCATGTTCGTTGACGATTGATTCTGTCGTATTTGTAAATTTTTCTACTTATATTCTATACGATTTATTGTATGCAATATGTTTTAAAAATTTAGCAAAACTGAAATTAAAGTAAATATCTAATTAAATCTCCACCTACTTTGAGAAACAATAACCCTTTCAGCCCTGCTTTCCGGAACAATTTTGACTCTTCTGCCTAAGATTCTGAGTCAAAATTCGCAAATAATTGGTATGTAATATTTCACGGTAAATATAAAAATAGTTACGAGTGTTTACCCACCGTTCAACCGGTGGCTGGGCATTAAGACATTTTTCTCTACCACTGTTCAACCGGTGGCAGGGGATTAAGTCATTTTTGTCTACCATTGTTCAACCGGTGGCTAGGTATTACGTCATTTGCTCTACCACGGGTAAAGCGGTGGTTAGTAGTCAAAGGATGAATGGCTACAGCAAACCTTCTTAAGAAAGAAAATGATAGACAAAATTAATGACTTTTAGTTTTCATTGTGTTTTTAGAAAATGATTGAAAGGAGTTGATTGTATTGTTCATGATGGTCAAACTATATTAGATGCAATTCATTTGTAAGAAGAAATACAGTCAATAAAATATACAGAGTGCGTAATTTATTTGAGAACACATTGAAGACAGGTAAGAAAAACAACCAAATCAGGCAAGCTACGAAATGGTACACAGACGCAGAAATACTTGTATTACATGCTTATTCGATATAACGGTGTCCAGGCGGGACCTGACTCGTTGACCTGCCCGCATACTGGATATTACTCGGGTAATGGCGGCTTTCAGGGAATGATGATTAATCTCCCGTTCAACAACATTCCACATGTTATAGTTAAGATGATTTAGGTTTGGCGAGTTAGGTGAGGGGCATATGTTTAGTGTGCTGTGGTCGTGCAGATCTAATCGTGGATCTCTACAGCTTTGTGAACAGGTGTAGATAGGTGCTGAAAAACATAGAGCCTTCCATTGCATGCAAAGTCTATCAAGGGCTTCATGACTATTTCCAGCACTTCAGTGTAGTCAGCAGCATTAAACCGAAGACCCTGTTAAACGAAGTGGGGTGACGTGACGTGTTCTTCACTACTCGTCATCACTAAAACCATAAGGGAAGCGGGAAACTTGATGTGCATAACAAGGGATAAATGAGAAAGATCGGCACATAACCAACTGTGGGTGAAAGAATTCATTTCCGCTCGGAACATCAAACGGGTCATTTGCATTTCAACTCTTGCGCTCAGCTTCTAATAACAATTTCCCGAATAGTTCCATTTAGATGAAAATAGCTTTGGGGAGAAGAAGAGGATTCATACCTTTCCCAAGGGTATTAGCACGTAAGTGAATGTAATGGATTCGACTGGAATTCGGAATCGGCTCTCCGATTCCTCACTCCGAGCCGCTATACATTACACCACCGTGCTTCCCTAACCACATCTTACAAGCTACTAAAATTACTGATACAAAATTTGGTATCAAGATGCATTAATGGTTGGATTATATATTTATTCGATGTAACTGCCTTCATCTGTAATGATGACTTCAATGCGGGATCGGGGTCGTTAACATTCACGCATCACCTGATGTGTATTGATATTGGACATTGTTTAGATGATGGCAGCTTTCAGGGAATCAATCTTATTGTAGTAACATTGTTTAGTCTTTCGTTCAACTCCTCCCCATATTTAATAGTCAAGTGAATTTAGGTTAGGCAACATATTTAGTGTGATGTAGTCATGCAATTTGGCCACATATTTAGGTTAGGCCACATATTTAGTGTGATGTAGTCATGCAATTTGCCCACCATCCGATCTTCGGTTGCTACAACTTTGGCAGCAGGTGCAGAGTTCTTGTGAAACACATACAGCCTTCCATCGCATGCAAAGTCGATCAAGGGCTTCATAACTGTTTCCAGCAATTCAATGTAGCCAGGAACATTAAACCGAAGATCTTGTCCAAAGAAGTCGGGTGACATGATGTTTTCTTCATTACTCGCCATCCCTAAAACAATCAGAGAACCGGAAAACTTGATTTTTATAACATGGGGTACATGAGAAAGATCCACAGATCATTTCACCGAATTACTTTTTAATTTTGGCTGAATTATTTTTTTAATCTGAAATAGATATACGGAGTGTGTATCTTATCTGATGACACATTGAAAACGTGTAAGAAAAACAACCACATCTTACAAACAACTAAATGTTACACATCTGCAGAAACAGTTGGTTTACATGTTTACCCTATGCAATTGACTTCAGCCGGGACCTTCCGTTCAACAACGTTTCACATGTAATAATTAAGAGGATTTAGGTCTGGCGAGTCAGGTGGCCACATGTTTAGTGTGATGTGGTCGTTCAAATTGTCAGCCATCTAATCTTCGCTCACCACGGCGTTGTAAACAAGTATAGAGATTTGCTGAAATACATACAACCTTTCATCGCATACAAATTATACAAGACACTGTTGAAAGAGGTTAGGTAGTCATCACGTGTACTTCACTGCTCACCACCCTTAAAACCACCGCAGAAACAGGAAGCTTGTGGGGTGCATAACATGGGGTACATCAGAAACATCTGCACATAATCAACTGCCATTTCTCCGGTTCATATTTAATTTTGGTTGAATTATTTTTTATCTGGAGAAAAGATAAAAGCACAAACCTCTGGATGTTTCAATTTGTTCAGTAATCGTTTCGTTCGGAGCAAACGTTGTTCTTCTGTGTGTGCCATTTTAGACAGTATTTAATTCGTCTACAGGACTGCGTACTCGGGAGAACACAGTAAATGTGCCCGCCGGTAGGATTCGAACCTGCGTCTCATCTCTGTACTTGTTCCTCCTGCAAGTAGACAGGTCCGTAGACGAAATAGTCTAAAATAAGTGGAGCATCAACTCAAATACAGCTATATGTTAGGTATGGTTTGATTTTATTTTGTTTTACGGCATATCAACCCAATTGGTTATTTAATGCCGACAAGAATTTTAGAATAGATTCGTAAGAATAGGATATGTATTTTTTTGTAAGAAATCAGTTTGGAGATCAGGTTTCATTGACGTATTTTTGTAAAGAGGGTTTTTTACTCGAGAGTCATGCATTGCTGGTATTTTTTTCAGAAATATTTGGCTGGTAATTTTACCATAAAAATCAATTTTCATGATATTTTGACCCTAGTTTGGGGTTTAAGTATTTGGCCATACCTGGGAAACTAACAGATGCTATCACCCCGGCTCAGAGTGGATCTGGAAACAACAGCAATTAAGAGGTGGTTCCACGCTACTCACATTGTTCCAATCAGAGACACTTCCTGCCGAATCTAATTTATCGTCATACCCTGGGCAAGATATCTACTGGGTACTCCCAGCTCGAAACAATAAAATTATGTCGGATTAAAAATATAAACCCATAAATTCTTTGTAGGTATATATATAGTGATTTTCCAAGCATAGCTTAGATGTGGCACAGGGCCAAAAGTATAGAGCTCACAGTGAGGATCAAACTCACTACTCAGTCGCAAAATGTTCTAGCGAAGCAAGTATGCTAATCATTACACCGCCTAGAGGTGCCCTTTTGTATATATATAGAATAGAATCCAGGTAGAACTCAATGTCCTGGACAGGGTAAGGATATAATAAAAAAAGGCTTAAACATGGAATATTAGTGTTTAAGCCTCTCTTTATATATATATATATATATATATATATATATATATATATATATATATATATATATATATTTGTGTGTGTGTGTGTGTGCGCGCGAAAGTATGTGTGCGTGTCTTTATGTGAGTGTGTGAGTGTGTGTGTGTATCTTTGTGTGAATGTCTATCTTTGTGTGAATGTGTATCTTTGTGTGTGTAGCTGCAAAAGTATGTGTGCGTGTCTTTATGTGTGTGAGTGTGTGTTTGTACCTTTGTGTGTGTGTACCTTTGTGTGTGTGTACCTTTGTGTGTGTATGTGTGTAAGTGTGTGTGCCTTTTGTGTGCATGTGCGTGAGTGTGTTTGTCTTTGTATGAGTGTGTTTGTCTTTGTGTGTATGTGTGTGTCGTCGTGTGTGTACTAGCTTTGATAACAATAAAGAAAGTATGTAGGAAGCGAAAATAAATGCCATATATAGTTTACACTTTTCAGTATACAGTTAGTGTTATTCACGAGTTTGTCATCTGATTATTCCTTGTTTTAAACTAGCGAATTTATTTATCCGTTGCTAAGGTGATATGTCAGTCGACAGGCGAGGAACAAAGGGTGTCATAGAACCATTTATTGTCTGGCTTGTCGGCCATATTGTCAGCGCCTCTCACCAGATACACAGATCGATTATCTCACCTTCAAACAAAAGAGATTAGGAATACGTTTCGTATATAGGGAGAAAAAAAAAACAAGTATAATTTATAAAGGAAGCAGTAAGGAGAGGAAAATAAAACTTTGGTATGATAAAAACATGAGTAGATATCTATTAACGTTGAAGTGAGAGCGAATGGATGAAAAGAAATGATTGCAGAAACGACCACAATAAGGATAGAATATGTACTTTTAGAAAAAATCGAGTAATTTTAGAAGAAGCAAAGGAATAAATCGTTGTAATGATGGACGATATTGCAGCCATGGGAAAGAAAAAATAGGGTGGAGAGAAGAATAACTCATTTTCATTGGAACAACGTAAGCAGAAACTGTGGTAATGATCGAAATACATGCAGTAACAACAGAAAGGTTATTTTGCTTCTAGGTCGGCTGGTTCTCGTGCTAGAAAAGTTTTCTTTCCAAAATCTATCTTGCAACTTCATAAGTCTACGATTCATCTAGACATGTAATATTGCTCTCATATCTGATCTGGATCTTCTGCTATGCATTGAGAGATTCATTAAGGAGGATTTGCAATATAATCGGTCCTGACCTGGCATCTAGGTTTCAGTCATTTCCCCACCTCCTGAACATTTCTTCCCTTTGCCTTTTTCTATAAATATGTTGATGGTAGTTTTTCTGATTCGCTTTCATCTCTGTTAAAACGACATTACGTCTTTAAGCGCAGTATTATGCTGGCAATATTTTACATTTGACATGGTTAGATATAACCGTAAGTTCTATGCGATCAGTTTCTTCCCCCGTACTTTTCTCTTGAAGAAGCCACTTCCCGCTTTTTGCTTTCCAAGCTGTTTTGATATACAAAAATTTTAATGTAACTTCAATCGTTATCTTCTATCTTCTTTATTCCTGAATTTTTATTGTCCCCTCTCCTTTCTGCGAGGTGGGTCTCAGAGCTCACAGCTCAACTCTGTCTGCGTCTGCCAACTGCGTCTGTGATACTCACTCTGCAACTGCTTGCCTGTCTTACTTTCTTCGCTAATGAAAATAATATTTTTACCACTTTTCTTTGTTAGAAAAAAATAACATCGCTCAGTGTCATTTCGTGATAGCTTCTTATCACCTAAATCACATTTCCTTACTGTTTTTCTATGAAGTGAAAATGTCCATAGATATTTCCTCCCCTTCGGTGAATGCTTGCCGCAGTTCACCTAAAGAATTAAGAAATATATCTATATATGTATGCATTTAGAAATAGGATGATGGGGAGAAAAAATTCGATCGGACTAAATATCTGTGGCTATATAACTAAAAGCCAAAATGATTTCCGATAAGCCAATAAACAAAATTCATTATAAACTCTATTAATAAATTTGGATACGCCTTCTTTTAAACAAGAATGTTTACGGCGAATGAACTCAAAATATGTTTCAGAGACTAAAACAAAAATTATTAATGTGTTTTCATTTGAAGAATTAGGTGTTTTTTCTTGATAACTGGTTTACTCAACATGCGTTTTGGAAGCTAAAAGGACAGTTACGGATACATACATACACACACACATACATTCATATAAATATGTGTGTTTGTGTATATGTGTGTATGTATATGTAAAACTACAGAAACAAATAAAATGTATCTTGAAAGGCTGTATAAATAAAAAAAAAGAAATCATTTATATACCAACGCGTATTGTGCATTGACGAACTTTATAAATGTACATTTATGTTGATAAAATTCTTCAATGGACGAAACGCGTTGGTATAGAAAAGTTGTGCTGTGATTCTTTCATATATATATATATATATATATATATATATATATATATATATATATATATATATATATACCGGATGTAAAAGTAAAATTATTATCCAAATCATGTACCACCATAGGATAATTTCCATCCAACAAAATGTTTAAATTGCTAAATATAAAACTAAACTAATTGAGTTTCTTTTTTCC
This sequence comes from Acanthosepion pharaonis, assembly GCA_903632075.3. Classification (NCBI taxonomy): domain Eukaryota; kingdom Metazoa; phylum Mollusca; class Cephalopoda; order Sepiida; family Sepiidae; genus Acanthosepion; species Acanthosepion pharaonis. The sequence continues at coordinate 417,551 of CAHIKZ030001127.1, forward strand.
AGAACGCAGTTAGCAATCTTGACACCATTTGTCGGAAGAATCACTGAAAAACACTTTGAGTTATTTAGCTAGAAAGAGAACAGGTAAAATTCTTTTTTTTTTTTGTCAGCCCCACTATGTCTTCCCTACTGAGAAATGCTGAGAAGAAAAATATCATTAAGGCTTTCAATATTTATACACTGGCTTCCATCTTAAAAGTACATTCAAGAACCATTAACAGAAGGTGAATAAGTTTAAAGAAGAGGGAAGAATGGGGAGAAAAACTGAATCAGGAGGTCACAACTGTAAGTGGGATCAGTATTTCTACTAAATACATTCTTATTGTTCAAAGTAGAGTCCAGTTGTGTTATAAAAACCGTGGAAAATTCCAGTAAGATATCTTTAATCATTTTTTAGATAAAACGGTGCAAAACTTAATCCAACAACTGGACAATTTTGCTGTTTCACGATTTGAGCAATTTTGCTGTTGCACCTGTATATATATATATATATATATATATATATATATATATATATATATATATATATATATATATTAAAGTACAATAAATCAATAAAGTTAATGTAATTAATGGCAAATTCACTTCGATAACAGATTAATAAGGCATTAACTCACTGACTACTCGCTGACCGACACGATCCTTGTTTTTATTAATTGTAAAATGGATAAGACTTTCGGTCCATATTGCAAGTACTTTCGGTAAAAACATTTACCATCCTCAGGCATAGATGTTATTTTTTTCTCAATTTCAGGTAATTTCCGGTAAAATGCTTAGATCAAAATTTCTCTTTGAATAACTACTTTACAATATTAATTATGCTGCATTATATATTATATATATATATATATATATATATATATATATATATATATATCCTTTTGCCATGAACTTTTCAATTCTTTTCGCTAGTTAGTTGCCAAGTTTGTGAATATAGAAAAAAATAAACAAACAGAAATGTAACTGAAAACAAGTGAACATATTCTTGGCGCTGACTTGAAAATATCGTGCATTCCTGAACTTTGCCCCAAAGCTACAAAATTAACTAATTCTGGATTATTCTTTTGTTTAAACAGTACCTCATTCACTATTTAATTATCTCTCATGTCTTAGACATAACTTTTAACGAATGTCTTTTTCAATAAGTCATTTGTTTTTACCAGTAAATGCAAACTCGCTTCAATGTTGTTTAGTTTATAACTGACATTCATTACAAGAGAAGAAAAATATATTCTGTTCTTTAGAAGTCAGTTATGCAAAACAATTTTAACGCGTACATTGTTCAAGTAATGTTGAATAGATTTATTTTTAGGCCGAGAAAAAGACAATGTTTGTGTAGTGTTCATTAAATCGTTAGATTGTCGTAATTTATGGTATATAATACTGCCTGGTATATTACTTACAACAGAGAAGCGTTCCTGCCCACCATTAGAATGTCTGACACTCAACTCCGCGAGGGCACCTATTTGCGACTACTCGGTCTCACATTGACTGCTGACCTGAGAGGAACAGATACATTGAGTCAGTAGCTTCGTCCACCGCAAAGAAATTTGGCTCCCTGTGCCTCGCCAGGAAATTGTTTTCGCCGGAGTCGATCATTCAAACCTACAAATCAACCATTCGCCCTTTCATGGAATATTGCTGCCATATATGGTCTGGAGCCTCTTCTGTTTGTCTCAAGGTTCTTGATAAAATCCAGAGACGCATATGTAATGTAATTGCCCTGATCTGGCATCTCGTCTGCAGTCGCTCTCTCACAGACGTGCTGTCGTCTACCTCTGTCTTTTTTACAAATACTTTTACGATAACTGCTCCGATGTGCTGCTTTCACTGGTTCCCAGACTTCATGAATTTAAGCGTTCTACTCGGCTAGCATCTCGCTCTCACCCTTTCTTGTCGAAACTATTAAATGTAGCCGTCTCTTCTACTGCAATAGCTTCATGTCTCCAACTTCTCACCCGTGGAACTCCCTCCCCTTTTCGTGTTTCCCTGATAGCTATAATCTCTAATTATTCAAATGTAATGTCAATCGACGTCTCCAGATGCCTTGATCTATTCCCTATCTTTCTATTCATCCTTTCCTCTATCATTTCTATTTGCTTTCGCTCCAACTCTCTGTAACCACTTGCGTGCTAGTGGCTTCCAGCCTTGCTTGGAGTGAAACGCTTAAAAAATATAAGAAATCCTCAGTTCAGTAGGGGGATATTAAGAAAACAATTATAGCGTATTTATGGGTATACAACATTATTGCATTACGTAAATATCGTATAGAGGAAACAAAGGATGCATACTAAAACAATACAAAATCTTATTCGTTTGAAGACCATCGAACACGATATTTAAAAACGATGTGATGTCGCTTAAAAGCAGGTCACGTGTAGCACTAAACATTGCATAAATACAAGAAGCTATTAGGAACGGAAACTCTCGATCTAACAGGAAATTAAAGAAAAGTCTCAAAACACCCCCCTTATTTGGGATAAATTATCAACTTTGGAACAAAACTCACATCTCGTATCTTGGAAGTACGCTTTGCTGAATCAAGATACTTTGCTAATTTGATGACAAAAGCAGAGTTCTTTATTACCGATCTTAATACAACGGTACGTGTTCCTTGAGACCAGTAAGTGGAACATTCCAAGATCTTATCTAAGAATCGGGGACATAAAATTTGTGGAAATGTAAATAATGAATGAGTATATTAACAAAAGACGAAAAGCGTGACTAAGAACATCAAAAGCGCGGAAGAATAGAAAAAGAAGCATTTGTGAATATAAGCAAAGTATTAAGGTATCGGAAAATATACCTGAAAAGAAAGGAATGGTTTCTGGAGTGCTATATAATATACTATTTTCTATATACCAGCCAATATATGTGATAATTTTGTCACAGATTAATAGAATATTGTAATAAATAGAAATGTATGATTTTGGACGTATTCTGAGAATAGCATAGTCGAAGCACCAGTAAGAATGAAATTTTATGGAAACGAGGTACTACAAAAAACAAAACAAAATAAAACAATGTAAAAAAATCGGAAAGTGTGAGATGAAAATTTTGTGGACATGAAATGAGAAAAGAAGGCTTGGAGTATTTAATATGCAGAGGGCATATTGAAGGCAAGAGAAACAGGATGAAGCCGCACACAATTACTATTAGAGGGAGAGAAAGTGAGCGACAGAAGATTTGTGTGCGCGCGCGTGTTTGTGTGTGCGTGTGTGCGTTCAAATAAATACCGTATATGCCGTAAGAATTTTATTTAACTCTACCCCTCTTCAGGACATAGATACCTATGGCACACTTCTTCTTTTATATGCCGTGTCCTTTCAAGACCTGGACTATTATGATTCTCCACGACCTCCTCTCAAATTTTATTCCAAATAACATTTGGCTTTTTATACCTACTCTGCCCTCTGAACTCCCAAACTAATTAGGTGGGTTACTCGTTCTTCCCTTCAGCCCCAACGTCCTTCAGTATGCAGTGTATGATATATTCTCCAAGTCTGCTTTCATCACAATATATCCCAGAAAGTTAACTATGATTGTCTTGCACGTTACTCACATTCTTTCAGCCTAAGTTTTCGAATTCATATCATTCTCGCTTCTGGTCTCATTTCATCTCTAAGGATTTTTTTTCTTATTCACTGTCATAGAGAAGATTATAAAGGGTGTTCCAATAACTTGTACTGATTTTAAATTTGAATTAAGTTTAAGCGTCTAATGATATTTTTCCTTTTCTTTCAGATTTAACAACTCAAGTCTTTGGCAATTTAAACCATGGAAAGATTAACAATCAAATAATGTGTTAAATTTATCGAAGCCAATTACGAAAATGGACGTTCAAACAGAAATTGAATGAGAAGTTTCCAGGTCGCATCATCTCTCGAAACAGCAAAGTCAATTGGCCACCACGATCGTGCGACTTGACGCCTTTAGATTTCTTCTTTTATGGCCATCTGAAAAGTGTGGTCTATGCCAACAAGCCGACAACAATTCAACATCTGAAAGATGAGATAGTGAGTCATGTTAGTGAGATCGACGAGCAACTATTTAGAGACGTCATCAAAAATTTTGACCCTCGATTTGAGGACTGCCGCCGACGCCTTGTTGGATATTTAGCCGATATTATTTTTCATAAATAATTGTTATGACTTAAATAACACGATCCAATAGAGAAATAAATAAATTTTCACCAATAACACTGATTTATTTACTGCTGACTTTGATCCATCTTAATGAAACACCCTTTATATGACATCATTTCCGAATTCTTTTCTTTGCTTCGAAGGGAATGGTCCGATATCTTTCTAGATGGAACCTTTTGCTATTCTGATGTGTCTTCGGATTTGGTACACTTTCAAGGATTTCTTACTACACTAAACAAATAAATTAATTCCTCTACGTACTTGATTAGTATTTTTACTATTTACATCATTCAGAGTTTTGTCCTCATCTTTATTGGCATATTCACGACGTTTCGACCGTTGTACGCTCCGGCCTTCTTCAGGTGATATACGTTGGAATTTCGAATTAAACCCTTTATATAGTCCACGGGTGTAGTGTATTCTAATTCCACCTGCCATTACTTTTCTTGGATATCTCAGTTTCAGTTAACTTCCTTTAACTAAACTTTCCATGTTTTCCCCTCAGCGGTGGCCAGGTATTGAACTCAAAACGCTATGGGTCAAGTCCCTCTTTGGTTTACTTCAGCCAACGCTTTTAACCATTAGGCCATGTTTCGGGAACATAGCAATAATGATGAGGACAACAGTTCGAATGATGTAAATACTGTAAATATTTACAATATTTCATCTCAGAAATATAGACAGTTGTTTGAAGTCGTAACGTCATAAAAGAACATTCAAGATTAGCTCCTTATTTTCTCTTCGAGGAAAAATGTGCTGTCCATTTCTAGTTGTTGTTTCCAAAAGTCCTCAAGCAATGCGATTGTTGTTAATTGATATGATTCTGTCTCGCAATTCTACGAGGTGCAAAGGAGGGTGATCCTCACTAATATCTACAATCTTCGTTCGCTGAAAGTCATTTTTAAGCATTGATCACAGAAAGCGGTTATATATAGCTGACAGTTTATATTGTCCTCATCTTTGTCGCCATATTTATTACAACTTTCCGGCCGTTGTACGCTCTGGCCTTCTTCAGGTGGTTGGAATGTCGAACTGAACCCTTTATTCCGCTCACTGGGGTAGACTGTGCTCACTGGGCTAGACTCTTCTAGTTCCGCGTGCCATATTTAATGGATGTCAATTATCAGTTATCTCCTGTTAATTTCCCTCTGAAAGTTTTCCACTGCCTTAACCGGGTATTGAACTCACACTCTTTCGGTGCTGTCACTGTATCTAAGGAACGCTTTTATCCACTGTGCCATGTATCCTTGAGGATTTTCAGCTTTCAGATGTTCGGATAAGATTCCAACGTGTGCTGCCGTTTACGACCGGCTTTAGCTCTACTGTTAAAGGGACACCCTTCTTACTATGAACTATTATATAACGTAGTTGGCGTAACGGCTGTCGTTGACGAAAATGGACATATATTAAAATTCCAACCGTGATCGTTGTGGTCACCTCAATTTAATTACATGGATGCAGATCTTCCCCTACTAGTCAGGATTAAAATAGTGAGGGGTACTATCTTTACAACCAAGGAGAAAGATGATTCTGAATTCATACCTAGGGAGAAAAGCAACGGGAAACTATTTCAATATATTTATGAAAACATTTTGGCGATTTACAATTTACAGATATAAAGAAAAACGAAAATGTTGACAAGCATATCCTACGATGTGAACGAAAATGTTGTTGTTACAAACTCCATTTAATAATAGTACTCTTATGATTACGAAAAGAAATTTTTCAGTAATTAAAAATTATATTTTCCGTTTTGCTAATTTGCACTGTATATATATATATATATATGTGTGTGTGTGTGTGTGTGTGTGAAGGAATATATTCTTAAGATGTTCTATATATACATATATATATATATATATATATATCTGTGTATGTGTTTGTGTGTGTCTGTGTGTATTTAGGCAGCAATCCTTCCTTTATACATGTTTCATTAAAGACGACAGACAAGGTTCTGCGATTAAGCTTTTTATCTAATTTTTCTTGTGTTCGGAAAAGAGCTTTCTTTTCTTAACAAACTATCCAAATTTCCTGTAATTCCAAGCGCTGCCGGTTATAATTTTATCCATTATCAAGGATGATTTCATTTCTGCTTTTTAACTGGGTGTATGGGTTGTGTGTATGTTTCCAGATTTATAGGGAAGTTTCATTTTCCGAACACAGTCAACACATTGTGGCCGTGTTCGTAGTTAATATTATTGAGTGTTGGCTTTTTCTTTTTCATTATTAAAGCTTCCATTATTTTTTATTTTTTATTTTTTTTTTGCATGTGGATTAGGTTATTAAGTTTGTATTTTCTACTACTTGAACCTAAGTATACCTGTTATTTTTCATACACAAAATGTTAAAGAAGCAATTTCGATAGAAGACATGGATTTATTTTATGAATAAGAAATAAATAATGCTTGAAATAATAAGAAAATATCGGATTAAAAAATCAATCCATTAATAAATATAAAAGTGAACATAGAATTCAAAACCAAGAGGCGACAGTCTGTCTCATGCTAAACTTAATCGTCAGGCTTTTAGTCTTATGTTTTTAGACGACTTTTTATATATAAATATCAGTGCTGCATTGTAGATAGTCACTTGTGTTACCACGGTTATTTTGGCTAGCAGTAACGATTTGGTTTCGAAACACGCTAGGGACAGTTGAGTGGAAAAATTGTGATGTTGTTTTCGGATGTTTGTTAACAAACTGTTATAAATATAAAACAAAACATCATATATATATTTATATATATATTATATATTGTTAACAAATAAATATATAAATATAAAATAAATAGCATATATATATATATATATATATATATATATATATATATAGTTTTAAAAACTAGGAAACCATTGATTTTAATATTAAAAGTCTCTAGAGCCCTTTCAGCCAACATCTCATCAGGAGACAATCGTTGGATCAGCGAAATGAATAATAGCGATATTGAAGAGCAAAAAGAGGGGAAACACACTAAAATAACGAACAATATATATATATATATATGTGCGATGTATGTGATACAGAGGAAATTATAAATATATATATAATTCTAATTTGATCAGTATCACAAACACACCCACCCACCCCCATATATATATATATATATATATATATATATATATATATATACATATAAATGAATTTGCTTTCTTGCTTCAAATCAATGTCCTGTTGGAAGTCCCAGCTCTTTTGGACTGATGAAAAGACAAATAATTTTTATATCTTGCAGAGTCCATTGTGCTATCACTGCATACTATTCTGGCATTTGTAGCTGCAGGAAAGCACCCCCAGATCATAATTTTACCACCGCCATGTTTAATGGTTGGTATCCAATTCTTCTCTTCAAAAGTCATATTAGGAGCCAGTCAAAAAAACTCTAGTTTGATTTCAACCGATCATAAAAGCTTTTGCCAGAATATTTCTAGCTTATTGATATGACCTTTGCCATTGTTGAAGTGAGCATGCTTGTGCTTTTTCGTAAGCAGTGACTTTTTCCAGGCATTCTGCCATGACGCTCGGCATTATTCTGATTTTGTTGCACTGTAGATGTATGCACATTGATTCCAATATTGGCCAGTGAGCATTGCAGAACCGCAAAGTTTACAGCAGTGTTTACCTGGGCTTGCTAGATGTCTACTTTTTATTTTTCGTGGACGGCAAATTTTTAATTGGTATACTGTCATTCCAAAGGCCTTCCGTATATAAATAATTTGTTGCACGTTGAAGAAATTCACTACAAACATATTTTTTATAGATTTTTGTAGCCTCGACCATCATTGTTTCAACTATGCGATATTTTAAAGCTTCATTATGAACCTTGCATATGTATGTCTTTACATTTAGTCTCTAACTATCTCCACACTTTTGAATGCACGATGAGTTATATTATTTGACTCCAGTATACACAGCTTACCAAAAAATGTACAGGTGTCATTTTGATTTTTAAACGTGCACAAAATTGCAAAATAAAAATACAAAGTTCTAATGGAATGGTTCATTTATGTTTTCACGTGTTAATTTTGAATTAATATTTTTATTCCAGCTTGATAAAAAATCTTCAATAGTGATTGTATTTCATTTAAGAAAGGTTTTTCTTAATGGTTATATAGTGTAATTATGGTTTGTTGATTGTCTTGAAATAAATGTAATTATTTTGAATATTATTTTAGAGGTTCAATTACTTTTTGAATCGTACTGTATATACATAGCATTTTTTTACATTATACATAATATACATATATATATATATATATATATATATATATATATATATATATATATATGTGTGTGTGTGTTTGAACGACATACGTAAATAAATCTTTATCGATTTTTTTTATCACTACCTATCCGTGAAGAACTTTAAGTGACGAACAATTATCTGACGTTTGGGATTGGAATTCAGCAAAAAGGTGAGACCCACCATAACCCTAAAACCCTGGACTGATTACATGTTACTGATGAAGACGCTGAAACTCGTGGAACTTCAAATTTTACCTTAGAAACGGTATCCGTTTTGAATAAACTTACCGATGTTATTCCTCGATAATTAAATTAGTCCTGAATAAATATTTAACGAGTTGACAACTTGGCGGACATTTTGGGGTCGAATATTCACACCTCAATCTCTGTTACTAACCGGAAATGGTAGCAAGTTAAATGCTACACTGAAAATGTGGAAGGGTTTAAAAAAACGCAATAATTCGAAAAAGAGTGTAGCGAAAAGATTTCTATCCATTTCTGACCTCGTGTTGTTTGCTCAAATAGGAAGTATATGTCGGGCAGAATATTTGTTTTTCCTCGGATATATATATATATATATATATATATATATATATATATATAACTGTGTGTGTGCTCAATTCATTAATGAAGAGTGGTGCGTTATTTGTGTGTGTGTATATATATATATATATATATATATATATATATATATATATATATATATATATACACATATATACCTTCCCTTTTGTCCAATAATTCCTGCATTCTAAAATGTTCAGTAGTAATAGATCATTTGATAAATTCGCCTGAATATACCGTAAAGTTGAAACCAAGGTAGCGGATTCAACTGATCTCATGATTTTTAATTTTATCTATCTATCTATCTATCTATCTATCTATATATCTATCTTGACAGATGTTTGCCAGTGCATAAAATGTACTGGATCCCCATCATGAAAGAACCAAATGCGTCTTCGTATTACTAGCGGTCCATCCTCTAACAGATCTGGAAATGAGTTCGAAAAATATATCCCCGCAAAATTCTCTTGTAAGATGTGCTGGAAGTACATATGAACGTATCAGACAGTCATCACCAATTCCAGTCGTGCAGCCTCGTTTCAATTAAGATTCAATCGACCGTATATTATTCATATCTAACTGCTCACTATATGAATATCATGTCATTGTTAACTGGAAAATTCAAAGCTAACTCTCTACTACATACGTTAAACGTTGAGTACAAACTAGCCACAAATCTACACGAAAGAAAAATGTAACTGTGTCTTTGACACAGTGCCATCTACCGAAAACTTTTTAAAAACTTAATAACTGAAAAACGAAAAATTTGTTGAAATATATTTATATGGAATTTTGTCCATGTTCTGGTGTGAATAATCCGCCCCCAATATTTGTAAAACCTTCTTTCATACACTCTCTATGTAAACATGTATTTTTAAATGCCGAAAAAAATTTTCAGGACTGTTGCTATAGTAACGAATCGAAGTTGCGGAGAATAAATCCGCTTGGCCTAGATGCACCCCGAACTCTGTCGCGCATGCATACTAAATTAAAACGTTGTCGCTCACTTCCGTTTTTATAGCAGTGCTTGGAAGAAACGTGTGTAGAGTGTGGTCGACTTACGACAGCACAGAAATTCCATCAGTTAATATGTCTTTTAAAGCAGTTTTTGGCCAAGAACAACATTTGGCCAAGAACAACCATGTTAACCAGATCACGTGTCTTGAGACTTTTTCTTCTTCAAAAATCAAATCCCACTTGATAGGATGTCGAGGAAATCAAAGTAAATGCTAAAAGGCAACGGCTCATTATGCCAACTAAGGAGTTCAATTAAGGATTCTTTCAAGGGAAACGGCACCGGATAAAATGTCGGACTTCAGAAGGGAACTACTGCGAAGGATATTAAATGCCGAATGGATATGTGCTGTAGTTTTCTTTTGTAGCACCAGTACAGATATTTTTTGATCAAACCCCATATACTGATATATCACTACCATCAAATATACGTACATAGAAACATAGCGTAATAAATATATGAATACAAACATCACTGACTGGACACTTCCTTGATCAACAATGGATGACACAATTTCCTACCGCTTTTGCATGCCCACATAATGTATCTGATAATGAACTCTTTTAGCATTCATTCACTTTAATTATCATCGAAAATCGAAACATCTGGATGAGGAAACATTTTGACACCATGATTGACTTTGCAAAAGGTGCGTAGGCAGAGATTTTGTCATAATCGTTTTTGAGGACACTAAATGGGAACGGACTCATAAAAAAGCATCGACTGAGATTCCAAAATATTTGCTATATTTCATTTTCTTCGGACAGTGAATTTCACTATCTGCCAACACCACCTCCATATCTATCTATCTATCTATCTATCTATCTATATATATATATATATATATATATATACACAAAGGGAAGATGTTATAGCAGGTCCAACGAGAGAAAAATGTGTGTATAATAAAAAAAGAGAGAAACCTCAAACGTTTTTGGTTGTAATGTGTATTTATTTAAAAAAAATATATATTATGCTTTATTTTCCATAATTTAGCTACACGTGTTACCGGTCTGGCGACCTTCATCAGGCAAAGAGTGAATATTTCGACATATTATTAAAAGGAATGGATTTTTCTTCTGTTTTTCCATGTTAAATATTCTCGATATCAGACATTCACTTTTTTGTGTGTTAGTGACCCAAATTTATTTTTTGAAGTGGCTGTGAAAGAATTCCGCGTGAAGGGTAATAAAACAATTAAGACTGGTCCGAGAAAGGGTGAGAAAGATATCTATATTCTTATCTTTTAATGACCCTTCTGTGCGCTTTCCCGACTGCACAAGTTCCTGGTTAATAGTTAACTTTTGCACATATCACTGTATTTCTTATATGCTATTCATACCACTCCGAAAACAAACTCTTCCAGTAACCCTCTACCTTGAGTAAATCTTGGTCCTTAATATATATATATATATATATATATATATATATATATATATACACACACACACACACACACACACACACACACACACACACACACACACACACACCGAACTCCGTGTACTATTTTCGACGTATCAGTCCAGTGCCACATCCAGATACTTCTTCCATCGCTATAACTAGAGAGATGGTATCCATCGGTGGTTTGCTTGGGCTGACGCGTAGCGTACAACATAGAGGTCGCTCATGTGTGTACTCAGTATGCTAAAAGCCGCTTTTCTTACCTGCGGTAAATCGCCTAGAACAGGCGTTACATCATGATATAGTCGTAATCTCTCTCTCCCTTTCTCTCTCTCTTTATATCTCTCTTTCTTTCTATATATATATATATATATATATATATATATACATACACAAATATAAATAAATATTTGTACACTTGAAAAATTGTATTTTTATAAATGTAAAAGCCTTAAATATAACAAATCTCCGAACATTTTATCTATAAACACACATATTATTAAAATAATAATAAACTTAATTAATTCTTTTTCTAACAGAAATTAACGCATTTTTTAAAATTCTAACTGCTGAAAAAAGTATTTGTACAAATCAATTATTAGAATAAAATAATCAATTAATTATGAAAAAAGTATATTCTAGAATGTTCCAGTAATGTTATCAGTAATTATAGTTAACGCTATTAGCCATTATCAGTGCATTCTGCAATTTCTAGTTTTACGAGAAGGTTCTAATAATGCCTAAAGGTAAATAATTGCCTATTTCACAAAAAACAACACATTTTGTCTCTTTGGAAAGATGTGAACAGTTACAGAACGATTTCTAACAACCTGAATATTCCTTTTACTACAATTGCTTCGTTCATTGCAAGGTTTAAAACTCGTAACAGCGTCGAAAACCAAAGACGAACAGGTGCTCCGAGGAAGATTTCTCTAAGATCAACAAGGATATTAGGACGCCAAATCTAACAAAATCCACAGGTTACCCGAGAAGAACTGCAGGAACATCTGCGTGCATTAGGTATTAAAGTAACCAAGCGTACAATAAGTAATGAACTATACAAAAACAGTCTGAAATGACGCATCCCAAGGAAGACTCCACTCCTCTTGAAACGACACAGAGATGCTAGGCTAAAATTCGTTAGAGAGCGTAAGGATAAAGTATATTCATTTTGGGAAAAAGTACTATGGACAGATGAAACTAAAATAGAGTTGTTTGGTCATAATTATCGAAATCATGTGTGGAGGAAGGACGGGGAAGAACACGTTGCCAACTGTAAAGTTTGGTGGTGGTAGTATCATGATCTGGGGCAGTTTTTCTGCAAAAGATGTTGGCAGAATATCAATAATAGATGGCAAGATGAATGCCGAAAGCTCCCAGAAAATCCTGCAAGACAGTTTAATGCGTTCTGTTGAGAGACTTCGGCTACCTCCTGATTGGGTTTTCCAACTGGATAATGATCCTAAGCATACCGCTAGATCTACAAGGAAATGGTTAGCTGAAAGTAACGTTGATGTCTTGCAATGGCCAAGTCAGTCCCTAGACTTGAACCCAATCGAGAATTTATAGCGATATTTGAAAATTCGAATTGGGAAAAGAGCACTAACAAATATCAAGAATTTGAAGACAATATGCCAAGAAGAATGGGACAAAATACCACTCAATGTGCAAATCATTAGTTGAGACGTACAGGAATAGACTGGTAGCAGTTGAACTCAATAAAGGATATTTCACAAAGTATAAAATTACCAAACACATCTATCTATCTATCTATCTATCTATCTATCTATCTATCTAAAATTTAGGAATCCTAAAAATTTGCTTGAAGATGAAACGGGACTAAACACCTTAATTCAACATAATTTTAATAATTATTTGGATGATTTCGGCTCCGTTTTTGAAACATGAGAACTCTTATGTAGCAAAGGAGTCATATTTTAAAACAAAAAATTAATATATATATATATATATATATATATATATATATATATATATATATATATATATATATATATATAATGGCTTGCTAAAAGACAATGTGCATCACTATGATAGTTGGTGTCACTGAATTTTGACATCATTTCAGTGCCTAGATATCGATAAACCCACTTGGGCTATAAGTGTTCAATCGATTAGATGCTCCCTTTTGGGGGCTATTTAATTTAGCTCGTTCTCCGTTGTCACGAAAACACCCTAGAATATATCTGCACCGATCATATTCGTTTGCTTTGAAATATCTGTCGGTGATAGGCAAGCGACCCTGGTTCAACCATATCCACATTCAATGCAGGAATTATAAAAGGCTTATCGATGAAGCCCGTGGTGGAGACTTCTATTCAATGGAAGATACTGCGCCCTAAAATATTAGAGTACTAACTATCGAGACAAAATTGCAAAATATCTCTCCAGACGCTTTTCAATCAATCGAGAAATAGAGTAATTTCTTCAGTTTTAATGAGGCCAGTATAATAATCACCATCTTGATATTATAAGTTTTCATTTTCTTCTAATATTTCCCTTGCTTTATTATTCCCCTCTAAAATGTATTTTTTTTCACTTGAATATTCGCTCTTTCATTCATTTTCTTATCTCTTTTTTTCTTTCATTCTCACCTCTATACGTTCCATTCTTTTCTTTCATCGATTTTGCACTGCCTTATTCATTTAATTATTCTTTGTGTCCTGGGTAAGACGATAAACTGCATCCGCGTCCTGGGTAAGACGATAAACTGTGTCCGCATCCTGGGTAAGACGATAAACTGTGTCCGCGTCCTGGGTAAGACGATAAACTATGTCCGCGTCCTGGGTAAGACGATAAACTACGTCCGCATCCTGGGTAAGACGATAAACTCTGTCCGCCTCCTGGATAAGACGATAAACTACGTCCGCGTCCTGGGTAAGACGATAAACTGTGTCCGCGTCCTGGGTAAGAGGATAAACTACGTCCGCGTCCTGGGTAAGACAATAAACTAGGTCCGTGTCCTGGGTACGACGATAAACTACGACCACATCCTGGGTAAGACGATAAACTGCGTCCGCGTCCTGGGTAAGACGATAAACTACGACCAACAGCAAGTCCTCTAATAAGGTCGTTTTTGAGGAGCGTGGAACCATCACTTGATTACTGCTTTTGCCAGGTTCACCTTCACACGGGGTGGTAGTACGTGTTAGGGTCCCAGTTATGGGCAAATATTTAGCCTGCCAACTTGGATCAAAACACTCTGAAAGTGTAAAAATATGTTTTAATACCAGCAATAATGTTTGAGGAAAAATTATTACCAGCAATACATTTTTGATAAAAAATATTACCAGTAATACTTTTTGGGAGGAAAAAATATTACCATCAATACATTTTTGTAAATAATTATTACCTGCAATATATCATTACCAGCAATATATTTTTGAAGAAAAAAAATATTACCAGCAATTCAATTTTGAAAAAAAAATATATTAGCAGGAATACCTTTTGGAAAAAAATATTAGCAGCAATACAAATCTTGTCGTCATTAAATAACCCATTGAGATTGATGTGCCGTAAAACAAAATAAACCAAACCAATTATTCATTTTTTATTAATTCTATCATTTGATTTATATACTCTTTGATACCTTTCCTTGTAGAATATAGTTTAATCATTTCATTCGGTTTCATTTACTTTGTTTTCTTTGCGACTTAAAAAAATTATCTTTTCTAAATTTTATTTCCATCCAATTTCTGTCTTTTTATCTTTCTTTTTTAACATCGATTCATTCAATTTCCCCTCTCACTCTCAACTTTACCTGATACCTTTTACCTCCATTTTTTACCTTCCCACAATTCCCTTCCCTCTTGCCACATCAGACACCCAACACTAGCCCAGATAATGAGAATGGATTAGAATGTATTATTAATCAAGTTTTGGCCAGCCGACGCCATGTCATTTCCGTCCGAATGCCGTTATTGTCATCACTATTTCTTTGCTGCTTATAAATAATAATACTTCGTTATTTCCACAATTTTATTGCGCTGCTTGCTTTTGTTTGAAGTTGGAGAGTCGCAGGCAGATAGCGGCTACACCTTCTGCATAATCAACTTTCCAGAATCTAACGGAAGGACGTCTATATAAGTGCACGCATGCGCAAGAAGAGATTTTGATATTATTGGTGGGTACATGCGAAGCAATACCTCAAAGACTGCTAATCTCGTGGTTCTTGGTTTGTGAGTTCGAATATGGCTCTGTTTCATTATCACGTACAGAAATAAAACAAGTAGGATGGCGTTGATAATAAATTTCTGGTTAAAACTTTTGGGCGATAGTAGATTACTGATTATTCGCCACTGCTACGATTTGAGTGATTTTCATACTGCCACTCAGCGTCCTGTTTAACTTCAATAATCAGGGGAGACTCGTATGTTGATCGAAAAATCCTCAAGTATACTATAGTCAATAATTATATAATGTTTGTAATGTATTTAGTATATTTTTAGTATAATCAATTATTTTTCATACTTTCATTCTTATTAATCTTCATATATATATATATATATATATATATATATATATATATATATATATATATAAAGAAATAAATATAATATCTTACAATAATTGCACAACTAGTTTGATGCCAAACTAATTTTCAGATGCTGGAATCATATATATATATATATATATATATATATATATATATATATATATATATATATATATATATATATATATATATTAAGAAATGGACAAAGTCCGACAATTTATTTATTAAAGACATTTTTTATGTTTAACGTTCTTTTTTATAGATACAAGTATTTAAGTAAATGCTCTGTTTATAATGTTATTTAATGGTAAATGTTATTTAATACTGTTTATTATAAACAGAGCATTTACTTAAATACTTGTATCTATAAAAGAACGTTAAACATAAAAAATGTCTTTAATAAATATATATATATATATATATATATATATATATATATATAAAGAAATAAATATAATATCTTACATTAATTGCACAACGAGTTTGATGCCGAAGCAATTTTCAGATGGTGGAATTCTATATATATATATATATATATATATATATATATATATATATATATATATATATATATTCCTGGACATGAAGATCGTATACAAAAAAAGAAACAATCTGTCGACACTTAATGTCCGAAGTATCCATTTTATATTTACACTCCCTCTATCCCCGATAAAGTGCACATATGCACGTAAATATAGCATAACTTAAAATTATATTTTATCATATATGGATAATTTTCCTTAGTGTTATTTGTATTCTGAATAATTTAACAAAATAAAAGGTTTTATTTTATACAAGGATAACATTGTTAAGAACATGAATGTTTTACATGACTTCTCTCGGACCCTGTAAAAGATAATCTCGTGAATATTTTTAAAGCATGTCTTTGCTCAAAAATCTAGCATGCATTTGCGAAAAATATCTTCTTTTTTACATGCCAGAAAAATATCTTCTTTTTTACATGCCAGAAAAATGTCTTCTTTTTTACATGCCAGAAAAATGTCTTCTTTTTTACATGCCAGAGAAATATCTTCACTTCTGGAAATGACTTGCGACTAATTTGTGATGCGTTTCCTAGGGATCTTGCTATAACACTTTCTTTTTGACAATCAGTTTTATGTTATGTATATTTATCTAATGTTTTGAGACCTCTCTCTCTCTCTCTCTCTCTCTCTATATATATATATATATATATATATATATATATATATATATATGTATGTATGCTAAATAAATCCTAATGAGCGAGGTACTCTCTGCCTTTTGCTCTACTTAGTGTAATGAGCACCCTCCTTTGAACTTATTAGTCGCTATTTTTTTTCTTTGTATCAGAGATTTAAGGTACTGGACGATCACTTTCGCCCTGTTCGAAGATTTCTGGTGCTTTCTTTTTTCCTATTTTTCCTCAGATGCCAATTTATTTGAGAATGGTGCTATCCAGTTATATATATATATATATATATATATATATATATATATATATATATATATACATGGTATTCTCTCACATTTGGTCCTATGTAAGAATGTATTCTTTTGGCAAAAAGAAATCTTCGAGGTAAGTAGTTAATAAACAGGCTATAAATTATTTTTTTACTCTGCCAAAGGTTCCGACATTCCTTCGAGATTAATGCATTGATCTCCACTTCATTCTTGTGTACGACTGCACAGGCTTTATTTTACTGGAAGATCAGTTCTTGTCGGATTGCCAATCCCGTCCGACATTTCGTTCAACTGTTTGGCAACTCCTGTTTGGCAACTCCTGTTTTTGCTAATGCCAGATTAATTACTTATGCAGACACAGAAAAAAAAACACATAGAAATCTATCAGAGAGAAAAAAGCCCGAATACAAAAAAGAAAAAAAAATGTCTGTTAGATTTTATTTATTCAATATGGTTGGTAGAAGTATGCTTAATTTTTCCTGTAAAACTCAGAGAAAGAAATTAAACCTACGTTGTGGTTTAGCAATAGATACATAGCACGCGGTTTTCTTTTACAACCTACTGTGAATTAGTTGTCTTATTTTCCGTTGTGTGAATATATTCATTCACGGAAGGTAGGGACAGTCAATAGATACGAAGTAAGAAACAAAGAAAATACAGTAAGTAAAACGGATCAGGAAGGAGAAAATCAAAGAGAAAAGATACAACGAAAAGAGAGGCGAACAAAAAGCACGTCAGGAAATATTAATCGGCAAACAAAAGAAAGGCACTGACACACACAATAAATAAATAATCGTGTAAAATACCATTAGATTATTCTAGAGCAATCAGCTACACTAACCATAAAATAGACGAAATTTACAAGAAAAGCAATATGTCGAAAAAACACCCCCCCAAAAAATAAAATAAATAAGAACACATGACACAGTGGATAAAGGCGTTTCGATCCACTGTCAGGACCCAAAGTTGTGAGTTCAATACCTGTTTAAGGCAGTGGAGAACTTGGAGAGGTGAATTAACAGGAGATAACAGTTAACTGACATCCATGAGACATGGCACGTGGAACTAGAACAGTCTACCCCAGTGAGCGAAATAAAGGGTCCAGTTCGACATTCCAACCACCTGAAGAAAACCGGAGTGTACAACGGCGGAAACGTTGTAATAAATATGGCGACAAAGATGTGGATAATAGCCCGAATAATGTAAATCGTTTACATAATATCTCATCTCAGAAATATAGACAGATACTGAAAAGCCGAATCTTTGTAATAAATATGGCGACAAAGATCATCTCAGACATTTACACAGATACTGCGAAATAAATAAACTCATCACTTACATATAAAACTAAAATCTCCAAAAATTATGATCACCAAATATTAAAAAAAATCAAAAAACTTCACAAAATATTGTCGATGATTTTACTTGGCACCTTGGCTGAATATCACATATATTGGTTTCAAAACAAGTAACTTATCACACCGGCTAACTATCTACTTATTTGATAATTAAAAAGCATATCACTGACCATTCAGCAAAAAAACAAATTTATATCTGTAAAATTTATCAAATTAACAAAAACATAAATATATTTCATAAATAAAACATCGCATGGAAACACTCAATAAGTCAAGACATATTTCTAATAGAATTTCACAAATTTTTAATCTCCATGTACACAAGGATCCTCCGACAGGAAAAGCCAATCGTTTTTATAAGAGTTTGTGGGTCCGTTTACCTTTTGGTATTCGTCCAGCATGGAGATGGATTAGCATTTTCTTTTTCTCTCGGTGACACTTGAACCACGGCTGTTTAACAGAATCTCATTTACATAAACTCGTTGACCTCATTAAGTGGAGAGGTATTTTTAATTTTTTTCCTTTTATTTCTGAGAAAGCAGCGCGCGATAGAAAAGCGTTTTGGCCTTCAGGGTATATTCCCATTTTCTTCTCTACAACAAATATTTTAAAATCCTGACATGATGAGAGCAGCGCGATATTTGATAAACGGTAATACATATACCAATAAAAATCACCTAGAACAATCAGGCTTTGTAAAATTTATATTTAAATTTTCGCCCCAAACCAGCAAGGAATGAGAAATATAGACCTAATAAAATATATTTAATAATAGATAACGCCACAGATTCCCTAATAAATGAGCATACCATGATGAAAAAATGCCCTAATCCTTACTAGATACGAAATTGTATCGTCAATATATTTATGTTATTATTAAGAGAAATGACTAAAGTATTTTCTTATTATTAAATTATGTTTCGCTCTTTTTAGAAAGATTGAAATTTTGGTTAAAATTCTTGTTTTTCCTGCTTCAGCGGGACTGGCAGGCAAAAATTTAGCGTCTTTTTGCGACAAAAGAAAACATTGATTCCTGGCTTCTAGCAATATCAAATAATTGTCGAATTTTAATTAAACTACCAGGGTTTATTCACAAATGAGTTAGATTATTTCTGAAATTGTTTATTTTTTACAAACTCTTGGTAAAAATATATTTTTTGCATCAGTTAACCAAACTTATTTAATTTTATGAAATTTCGAGAAATTCATTTTTCTACGGCTTAAACTTTGTAATAGTTTAAAGTAGAAGTCTTTGGAGAATTTAAATCATCTATTGTGTGTTATAAAACAGGACCCCAGTTACGTAAAATTTACTCTGAATCGTAAAACAAAGATTGCAACTATAAACAGAACAGTCATTGTAAACGAATGAAGTAACATTCGAAAGAACTTGGGAAAAATTATATAAATTAGATAAATTGTATATTATTTAACATGACATGTTTTGAAAGAATTCTTATTTATGGACAGACTCTGAGAAAAAGAAGCATATTTTCCTGCATCGATTGTAAAGAAGTTCCAAGCTGCTTGCAGTTATTTACATTTTACGGAAATGTCTTCTTTCGTCCCCATTTCCTTCTGTTGATTGATAGATCCTGTTCCCACATGTCGCTTTGACAGTTGATTATTTTCTCCCCTGATGGAGATCACATCCACACTTAATGGCGACTTCTAAGGAATTAGCCATAACTCTTCAATAGGGCACCGCTTCTCACTCGGTCTGGGAATAATTACAAGAGTAGCAGTGCTTTTATAAGAGGGCTCACTCATATATTTGCCATTTGCGAAAACTGCCGCTCCTGATATTATTGTAAGTGCAACTTCAAACCTTGTTACTGTTGCAGTGTAGAACCTCATTGTTAATGATAGACAAATGCACTTTTAGGATGCTGTGGAGAGTCATATACAATAAAGGAATTTTTGTATGCTAAATCAGCATCTTTATATGATCCAAGAATCAGACCATATTAAATGGTGTGCATTAAAATGCTTCTGTAGAAAGAATCCAGTTAGCTTTGACCACGAATTACCGTTGTTAATGGACAGCAACCATTTGTCTATATATAAAACCAAAATGAATGGAATTAGTAATTAAAAACAAGCGAAAAATATTGTCTTCTTTTTATAGAAGAATATCTTGCCAATGATTTGAGCATTATCATACCTAATCATTTAAATGCAACATCTAGAGAGGTTTGTCGATATTTAATTTCGAGAATTGAGATCTTGCTAAAAGCCAATCGTATAAGTAAAAGCGCTTCGAAGAAACCATATAACCAATAGTGAAAATTATTGAATTCAGATTTACATTCTCTTGTACGCAAATAATAAGATGGAACGAATAAGCAACGAGGAAGTCTTTAAGAGTATTGCAACAAAACAAAAATATTTACGCTCAGAGTCTGAAAGAGACGGATGAAATTCCTTGGAAGCAAAATGAGGAAGGAT
This sequence comes from Acanthosepion pharaonis, assembly GCA_903632075.3. NCBI lineage: Eukaryota > Metazoa > Mollusca > Cephalopoda > Sepiida > Sepiidae > Acanthosepion > Acanthosepion pharaonis. The sequence goes on from CAHIKZ030001127.1 coordinate 438,677, forward strand.
GGTTTTCAAAAGTTAACCCTCATTTATTGAGGGCAGGGATTATCGTGGAAGGCAGCAAGCCACCTAATTGACGAGCTTTTTTTTAATGGAGGCGGGGCACGGGTGCAGTGGGGGGGGGCATTAGCAAAAAATAAATACTAGTAAGGGCCACAAGGGATAAAAAGCATACATCGTGAAGAGACACGGCACATTGAATAGGAGTATTTTTCAATATTCGCCATTAAAGACTCCCACATACATACATACACACACACACACACACACACACACACACATATATATATATATATATATATATATATGTGTGTGTGTGGGGGTGGGTGTGTGTGTGGGGGGGGTGTGGGTGTGTGTCTGTGTCTGTGTCTGTGTGTGCGTGCGTTGAGAGTGTATTTAAAACTGTATATTAAGTGTTTGTATCTGTTCTTATCTATCGATCTCTCTCCAGAGCTATCTGTTTATATCTTTTAAATCAAATATTAGAGTGACAATCTTGTAAACATTTATCGAGGGAATTAAATCAATTCTACACGCGAAAAGTTATTTTGATCAAAATTAGCGCTTTTTAACATGTGTAAGTCTACTGGGAGTTTACCTACAAAATGGATTAATTTCGTCAAATATTGATTAAATTAAAAGATAAAACTGCAGGACTTGTAACATTAAAACAGGCGGATAGAACGACAAAGAATCAATAAGAATTAATGACGTTGGTGAAAATTTGATCATATTAAAATAGTCGGTTACTGGAATATAGACGAGTGAAATTTTGATTGTTCAGTCACTTTCTCACCGACGTGATGTGGTTTCACTCTGTCTTTTATACAAATATTTTCATGGCAACTGCTTTGACGGGCTTCTTTCACTGGTATCCCTACTGCATGAATTTAAATGTGTTACTAGGTTGGCATCTCGGTCCCACCCGTTCACTGCCAAAACGGTTAAATGTAGCTGTCTCTTCTACTGCAACAGCTTCTTCTGTCGCACTTCCCGGCAGTGGAACTAGCTTCCTTTAGCTTTCTTCCCTAATAACTATAATCTTCAAATATTCAAATATAATTTCCATTGACATCTTCAGATGCCTTGTTCTTCATCCCCGTTTTTTTCTTTATCCTTTCCTTAAAACCCCAGCAAATATTTTTTTACCAGTGCTCACATTGCAATTTTTGCTGTTATCATTGCATGTTGCAATTTTTGTTGTTATTGTCGCTTTTCTCTGGCACCACTTATTACTAGTTCCCAAATTGTACAATGATAACTGCAAAAATTGCAATATGAGCACTGGTAAAAAGACGGTTGCTGAAGACATTAGGTTTATGATACCAAAAATTCATACACAGATTTCCTCAGGGATACATGGCACAGTAGCACAGTGGATAAAAGCGTTGATTAGATCCAGTGACAGGACCGAAAGAGTGTGAGTTCAATACCTGGTTCAGGTGGTGGAGAACTTGGTGAGCGGAATTAACAGGAGATAACTGATAACTGACATCCATCACACATGGCGCGTGGAACTATCACAGTCTACCCCAGTGAGCGAAATAAAGGGTTCACTTCGACATTCCAAACACCTGAAGAAGGCCGGAGCGTACAACGGTCGAAATGTTGTAATAAATATGGCGACAAAGGTGAGGACAATAGTCCGAATAATTTAAATAGTTTACATAAGGCCTCATCTCAGAAATATAGATAGATACTGAACGGCTAAAACATTGTAATAAATATGGCGACAAAGATGAGGACAATAGTACGAATAATTTAAATAATGTACATAATACCTCATCTCAGAAATATAGATAGATACTGAACGGCCGAAACGTTGTAATAAATATGGCGAAAAAGATGAGGACAATAGTCTGAATAATGTAAATAGTGTACATAATACCTCATCTCAGAAATATAGACAGATACTGAAAGGCCGAAATGTTGTAATAAATATGACGACAAAATGAGGACAATAGTCTGAATAATGTAAATAGTGTACATAATACCTCATCTCAGAAATATAGACAGATACTGAAAGGCCTAAATGTTGTAATAAATATGACGACAAAATGAGGACAATAGTCTGAATAATGTAAATAGTGTACATAATACCTCATCTCAGAAATATAGACAGATACTGAAAGGCCGAAACACTGTAATAAATATGGCGACAAAGATGAGGACAATAGTATGAATAATGTATATAGTGTACATAATATCTCATCTTAGAAATATTGACAGATGCAGTTATCTTCATCAGAAGAAATAAACGAATTTGATAAGTAACTCTCGTTGTTTTACTTTCAAAGATGTTCTTTATCTTTTCTCATATATTTCATCGCTCGTCGATGGATTACCATCAACATCTCTAGTGTTATATTTTGTTAACACCACACATTTTGTTGCACAAGGGAAAATAAGAAGCACTTGCTTTCTTCCCTGTAAACTATTTTCCCAGGTTAGCAATAAAAAATACGAATAATGTCAGTTTCTTTCACACTTCAAATAAACAGTTTTTTTTCGAAGTTTATATCCTCATTTTTGTATCAGTAATTTTGCTTTCCTAAAACCATTCTGTGTATATTTTGTGTCTGTGTGCGTAATATATATATATATATATATATATATATATATATATATATATATATATATATATATATATATATATCTTAATTCTTCCTTTTTTAATATTGATAAACAGTATTTGATAAGTTATTTTACGTGTCAATCTTCCCACTACAGAACACTAAAGTTCTTATAATACCGTTTTTTTTTGTTTTTTGTTTTTTTTTTCGTTTAAGAAATATTGAAAAATATCGTTTGAAAAGCCAGGTCAAGTTTGATGTCTTTTTTTTTTTCAACTGTCAAAACAGGAATCACGTTGTTTTTTTTTCATAAGGCTTCCCGCGCTTTTTGATGGCACTCTATTTAACTTTCTCTTCGTAAATATTATCCTCTTTTTATCGATACTTAGCAACTTTGTCTCTCTCACTCTCTGTTGCTTCTGTCTCCCCATCTGTTATATCCAATAACTCTATTTCACCCTCACTTTCTATAATTAATTCTAAGTAATATGTTCTTTCTTTCTTTCTTTCTTTCTTTCTTTCTTTCTTTCTTTCTTTCTTTCTTTCTTTCTTTCTTTCCTTCCAGCATAAGCATTATTCATTTTGTTTCTCACTTTTTCTGTCTTTCAATAAACTATTCCCTTATCCCATATGTCCTTCAGTCTCTCTTACCAATCTATCCCCACTCTCGCCATTTTCTCCCTCTGTTGTCTTCTACCTTTTTTGCTCTCTTTCTTTCTTTCTTTCTTTCTTTCTTTCTTTCTTTCTTTCTTTCTTTCTTTCTAGCATAACCATTATCCGCTTTCTTTCTCACTCTTTCTGTCCTCCGATAAACTTACCCCATCTTACTCTCTCTCTCTCTTACTAATTCTTTCCCACTGTCTTCCTTTTTCTCGTTATCATCGTCTTTCTTTTATACTCTTTCATTTCTCTCTCTTTCTCTCGCTCTCTCTCTCTCATCCACGTATTCTCTTTTCCCCCCACTTTTACGTAATTTCCCGAAATCTCACATTTTATTTCACCCCCCTCTCTCCTATTGATGTACCTAATCTTTCTTTGTCTTCTACTCTCTAACCAATCTCTCTTCAAGACACTCTCTTATTCTCATACCCTTTCACTTTTTCGCATTGTCTGCGACCTTTTCTTCTTTCCTGTTTTATTCCACCCGGTTTAACACTGAATGGGATGCGCTAAGGGTACTTTTGGCCCTCACCGCAAGCTGCTGCAAAACCATTAACCTAAGAACTCGTGACTTGATCTTGAATTGCCCCTCCAGATCGGAAATTTCATAGAGACGACATGCAAAGCGCCACAGAACTTCAGAAATATCTAAACTGTCACTTGTATACAACCTCATTATCTGATCGATAATTACAAATGACTTCGTAGGACTTATCCAGTAACATTCCTCCTCGAAACACGTGTGCTGGCGCTACAGAATCACCAACAAAGTACTGTACCAAATAGCAGAAATAACGTGAGGACTTTCAGCAACAGAAACAGCTAAAATGGATAGAAGATGTAACTTAAAGAGAAAATAATGACATACACCCTTGTGCAAATTAATTGAACCAAAACGAATAATTCAGTTATTATTTAATTTTTTGCATTTTCAAATGAAACATCACCCAGTGCACATGTTACTATTTCATATGTCCATTCCACGATGGCGTTCCTTGCAGATTGAACTCAGAATGTCGATTAGATTTAAATCAGGATAGTTTTCAGGAGAGTCTATAATACTTTGATTTTCTCACTGGTAAGGCTTGCCAGTGCGTACGCTTCCTTGGAGTAACATCCATCGCAGACCGTAGGAAAACTAATCGACAATCGAGACAATAGTGTCTGAACGTGATAAAAATCTGATACAATCACGGATGACGCAATATTCTTCAAGGCCAAAAAAGCTCATCTTACACTCTGAATATAGATTCATATTACTGCACGCCACTGCAAATGACCTAATCGGAGGAAAAAATAGAAATCGATTACACCCTGACACTACGGTGGGTCTAAAACTGACCGTGTGGTGAAAGAAAAGAAAGTAAGGCGGTTGTTTCAATTAATTTGCACAAGGGTGTAATCAAGATTTTGACGCACTGATTCGAACAAAATGTTAGGCAGTAAGGCCCCATCAACATTGTAAAGTGCGATAACATTTAGTGGAATTGAGGAACCTTTCCTGAAAAATTGCATTTAAAAAAAGATTTTATAAAATTCACACAACAAAACACTAAATGTTCGATTATTGTTTATCGAATGTTTCCTTATAATGAAAATGATTTGTTTTCTCTTAATTCTTTCCAAATAATATAAAGTTACCGGAAAACATGTTTTTAGCTTGTTTTTCGGACTGAGCGCGATCGAAGTCCTTCACTTAGAAATATCGCACCTGACGCTTACATATTTGGGGCGCTTGCAATAGCCAACCCAACTGGAGTGCAATTGAGGTGCCTCGCTCTGGCAGAATTTTGTATGAATTTTAGTAAATATAAATTCTTTTTGTTTTGGGTGATTTAATATTTTGGGGTGAATTAACAGTAACATCTGAAAATTATAGTATTACTCTTACCATTAGCATTTACGTTCTATCACACATTTTTCTGATTTCTAGCTCTCATCTTTCACAGTATATATATATATATATATATATATATATATATATATATATATATATATATATATATATATATATATATATATATATATAATGCCTCTTGATTCCTTGGGGAATATAGAGCCGCAAAACATCTCTCCAACGGATGCGGTTCGAGAGATCCTCTTCAGCACGACCCATGTCATGCCGGCTGCCTTCTTCTCTGCGTCAACACTGCAAGTCTGTTTTAGTCGACCCACTTTTCGCTTCCATTGTAGATTCCAGTCAAGGACCTGCCTGGTGACACTAGAAGCCGGCTTGCGGAATGTGTGGCCGATCCATCTCCATTTCCGTTTCTTGATGTCAATCACGACTGGGGCTTGTCTGGTCCTGCTTATTCTTTTCTCTCTTCTAGCACAAGCATGTGATTTTTCATATTTGTTTTTTTTTCTCTATCTCATACACATAAACGGAATGAGTTAATGTCTCACATACACCCGGACATACACACACACTCTTTCTTTACGGAGCTGATTCAGTACAACATCTCTTAATAGCAATCCTTCTCTACAACATTCACTGTTCTTACTGTAATTATATCACTCTGAGCTACTAGAGGATGTGATACTAAGGATCAACAGACGCCTTATCGGGTCGTTGGTGACTGATCAGGATCCCCCAGCAGGCTTATCATATGAGGAGTGTTGCTATATACTCGCAGGATTTAAAAAAATCTACGTCAGAGGGAGGGTGATCTTGCATGTATAGTTAACGGCCATCTAGCACAATAGAATAAAACTAGGGGGGGGGGACATCGTTATATTTTCGTCCATCGCGGTGATGGCGCGGCATCTCTAGGTAGAGCTCTTTCTTTAATGAAATCAAAAGGCCAGGGCGGGATGTTCAACGCATGAAACCAACGGACATCAACCCGTGAACAGGTTGAGCCTTCAATTTGGAAATTATCGGCTGTGATTTCTTCAAGTGTACCACTCATCCATGCTTATAATATATTGCTGCCACATATGGTATTGTATTCTTGATATTCATTTATAGATTCTTGATAAAATAAGAAATATCAGCAATATTATTTGCCCTGACTTGGCGTCTCGGCTTCAGTCCCTTTCATACCGCTGTAAATGTTCCCACTCTACGACGTCCAATAACTTTTTGTGTCAAATTTGAGTGAGTGTCAGATTTGAATTTTTTGGGAATTGAATAAAAAAATTAACTGAAAGCCAGAGCGAGTTCACAGAGAGACAAAAGAAATGGGTTTGAAGAAAAATGATGCTAAGAATTTATGTTAAAATGAATGGCTCGAAATTTTGCCTCAACCTAATATTTGAAATTGTATTAAAGTGAACTATGAATTTCCCGGCGTAGGCATTTAAATGCTAGAAGCATTAGCCTTGTTGGGTCGTTGCTTCGAGTCGCGAGGTTCGTAGAAATGTACATCGTTTTAATACCTGCTGGTTTTCTGTTGGAGTCATAACCGATGGGTCATGTCCACTAGATGCGTGTGAACTTTGGCCGAAACACGAAAACTGTTAACCCATTCATTAAAGCCGAAGTAACGCCATTTTTCTGCTAGAGAGTTTCTCCCCACCTCTCTCTATGTGGATGTTTTACATATATATATATATATATATATATATATATATATATATATATATATATATATATATATATATATATTATGGAAAGATAGATATATATGTAAAAGAGATCAGAACAGAGTCAGACAAAGACACTGAAAAGACTGATACAGATAAAATGAAATAGATCAGGATATATATATATATATATATATATATATATATATATATATATATATATATATATATATATATATATATATATATATAAGTCTTAAATAGAAAGTCATATAGATGGATATGAAAAGACTGAGAGGCATAGACAGGATAGGTGGAACGGACTGGAGACACAGATAGAGAAATCAGAGAGAAATAGAGAAAGTGAGAAAGAGAGAGAAATTTGCTTAGGTATGAAAAACTAAGTTTAGTAGCTAGCTAGATAAGAAAAGACATAAATAAATAGATAGGAATAGTCAAAGATATATATATATATATATATATATATAGATAGATAGATAGATAGATAGATAGATAGTATGTTACCAAAAGTTTTGAGGAATTTCCCCAAGTCTCAATGTAAATATAGAGGCCATTGTGTAAGTGAGTTTTAGAATAAGCAACCATTTTTATTCATGATATAATTTCCATGGCTGCATATACAGGGTTTATAAAAATACTTTTACCAATATTGGAACGGGTTCCTTACACCAAAACAAGGAAAAACGTCCATAAAAATATTTCCTCAAATATTTCTTTTTTGAGTTACAAAAAAAGTTTAAAAAAAAATTAAGGTAGATATCGCTGTTTTGGCATTTAGACTATGTTACATTTGTCATTCGTGTATATTTGTGGCTAGTCTTTAACGTGTATAGTAGTGAGTTAACTGAGAAGTGCTCAGTTTAACAAGGATTTTTACATATGGCCACCCGAATGTTGAATGAACGCGAAGCTGCAGGGCTGTATCAGAATGCATCCAAGTCATCCGACCTCTGTTGCTGTTTATCGTTGCGTTGGTGAGATAGGATCCATAGCACCACAATGTATGAATCGAGGAAGATCGATATCTGCCCGTACGCCTGACCACGAAGAACACATTCTGAAAACTGTCGGAAACGATCCAGGTATCAGCACACGTCAAGTGACCCAGCATTTTGCATAGTACCGCATGGAGGGTACCTCAAGTACCGCCTCCGTATCCGTATCATTTGCATCGTGTGTAGGGTTTTTCGCCCTCTGATCACTCACCACGGTAGAATCTTTGCGAATAGTTTATTGCACAAACTTCCAATCCGTTATTTGTCTCTTCAGTCTTCGGATGAGTCAACATTTGAAAAAGATGGAATAAGAGGTTTTTCACAACCAGCATTTGTAGGCGGATCAGAATCCCCGTGGAACAATACAAGCTAGACTCCATCATCAGTTTAAGATTAAAGAGTAGGCCGGAGTTGCTGGCGTCTGTCTGATAGGTCCGTATGTTCTCCCAACGCGTCTTACAGAAGCTATCTACAGGGATTTTATTTCGAACACACTTCCAAACCTGCTAGAGGATGTACCCCTGCTAATATGAAGAGTATGGGGTTCATGCATAACGGGGCTCCAGCATATTTTAATCACATTGTTCCCGATGCACTGGCTGAGATCTACCATAAAAAATGGATAGGTAGGTGGGAACGACAGGTTCTATTGCCTGCACGTTTCCTACTTTAATCATTTTGAATTATATTTATGTGTCCTTCTAAAAAAATGGTTTATGCAGCAGACATGAGTGTCTGTGAAACCATTCAGCACCGTGTGGGAGTATTTGATATGGTCCGCCAGTCAGTGATCCGACGGGGTGCATGCGTGTGTAGAAGGAAGCGGAGGATATTTTGAACATTTGTTATGAGTTGCTTTGTTCTCTTACAACGTCGGCCTTATGAACATATGTTTATATGGACATTTTCCCTTCTTTTGGTGTCAGGAACCCGCCCCAAATTTTGTAAAAGTATTTTTGGCACACCTTGTATAAAGAGGTTGAGAAAAATACACACACACACATATATATATATATATATATATATATATATATATATATATATATATAGAGAGAGAGAGAGAGAGAGAGAGAGAGTGAGAGTGATTGAGAGAGATAGACGGAGAGTGACAAAAAGTGAGACAAGCAAATACATAGAGAGAACAAATGTAGCCACGAACGAGCGATTGAAAAATAGATTGGAAGAAATTAAGGAGAGATAGATAGATAGATAGATAGATAGATAGATAGATAAGAAGGGAGAGGCGAAGGAAGGAAAGAAGGAAAAGATTAATAGAGAGAGAGATTGGGAGGGAGGTAGCGGCGAAGGAAGGAAGGAAGGAAGGAAGGAAGGAAAAAAAAAGCGAAAAGATAGCTAGCTAACTAGCTAGCTAGCTAGATAGATAAGAAGGGAGGCGAAGGAAGGGAGGAAAGAAGGAAAGGAAAGGAAAAGGATAGATAGATAGACAGATAGATAGATAGATAGATAGATAGATTGGGAGGGAGGGGTTGAGCGGCGATGGAAGGAATGAAAGAAGGAAAGGATAGATAGATAGATAGATAGATAGATAGATAGATAGATAGATAGATAGATAGGGAGGGAGGGATAGGCGAAGGAAGGAAGGAAGGAAAGAAGGAAAGGAAAGGATAGATAGATAGATAGATAGATAGATAGATAGATTGCTTAAAAATCCAAAAGAATTAATCACACTAAAAAGCCGTAAAGACAGTATCGTGGTTAAAACCACGTGCAAATTCAAAGGTAAAACAGACGATCCGTAATAGACTTGCTCTCTAACTTAATCCAACTTGATATCAAGACTTTAACTGCCAGAGGTCTATTACAAAATCTGACACCAGACACCAGCGTTATAATAGCCAACGTAGGCAATAAAACCTTTTATGAGTTGATTTATAGCTCCTCGAGAACCGGTTCGTTTGTTTTGTGGTCCGTTCAGCTGATGCGCACGGCAGTAATATGTTGTCTCGAAAGACATCAGTACTCGGCAGCCTTCAGTAACCAGAATTCGCAGCTATACAGTGCTGCAGGTCAAACTAGGGCCTTCGTGAATTTCACCGTAAAATTTTCCGAAGAGCGCGATGTGTTCTTTAAATACTGATATCAATTGAAAGTATTAAATATATATTTATGGATAGATATCTTTAACCCATTTATTAGAGGAATTTTACTCACTTTCTGGTTTTTTTCTTTATCGGAGAAAGTTTCACAGATCTGCATTTGCTATTATACACTAACTATCAGATCAGGGTATTACATTGTCTCTCAAGATGATAAATTTGGCTGAAAGGAAGAAAAACTATAGAAGAGCAAATTTGGAGATTATGTATGTCCTACAAAAATGCTTGAACACGTGACATATTTACTAGAATCTTTTGAAATACGTTTGGTCTGATTTGAAAATGTTCATATTTCCAAAGGAGATTCACCTCCCTCCACAAAAATCTAAAATAGCCCTTATAATGTATTTTATGAATAACTCCTGGCATTCACATACTTTCAATATGGTGGACAAAAGCACAATTGATATTTGAAATAACTGCTTATTCTTATAGCTAGGCTATTCATGAATACATAGATTTCGCGACGTGGTGCTCTGATATTTGCTAGAGAGAGTTACACAATCTTAAATCGAACTACTTTCTTAATTGTCAAAATTAATTGGATTTTGTAGGTTAAGCAGAATCGCCCATCAACCCCAAATGCAGTTGTTTGGACAATCATAGACTGAAAAGTGACTTGTCTCTCAAACTTATTTTTTGTCCATCTTGGAATACGCAACTAACAAATCAGCTACAAATTCACATCATTCTTTGTATATAATTAGTAGCTGGTTTTCAGTACGAAAAATAATGACTTAGCGCCTCAGAATTTTACTAAAGAATTAAATGAGAAAATATTTAAGAGATTTTTGATATCATGCAATTCTCATTAATTCTATTTCCCAGACAAAATTCTGATAGGGTTTGGATTTGAGTGATTTGTATTAGGATACATTTGAAAGGAAATTATTCGGGCCTCTCCGAAGATATTTAACTCTCACCAACATACAGGGTGTTCCAAAAAATTGGACATCATTCCGCAGGCCAATAATTTTAGAAATTCTTGTTGAAATAACCTCAAATTTTCACAGAATGTATGGACACAGATCAAGATTTTATATTTAATGGGAGAGGACAGTACGTGCTTATCTCAATGAAAATCTGCCAGAGAGATGAATTGGGCGTGGTGAAGATGAAGAAAGTTTTCTGATGAAATGGCCGCCGCGGTATCCGAACTTATCTCTGTGTGATTTCTTTTATGGGGTTGTGTGAAGATACTGGACTATGTTCCCGACACTTCCTGCTAGCACTGATGAACTCAAGCAGAGAATCACTTCCACACTGGATAATGTTACCGAAGTCATGCTACATCGTGTTTGGCAAGAGCTTAACTACCTACTTGACGTGTACAGCGTCACAGGCGGTGCAAATATTGAACTCTTATGAAATCGGTCCCAATAAACTTATGATGTTCAACATCTAAACTGTTTAATTTCATTGATCTAGACTTAGTAGTCTTCAAGATGATCCCTTTTAAAATGATGACAAATTTAGGGAGACACCCACTATATATCATCATTGAAACTAGTGATGATATTAAATTGAAGGCTGACATATATTTATTCAAGTAAAAGGTATACAAATCAATGGATGAAGATAATACTGTACGAGAAGATACATGCAACCACGGAAACAAATAAATGTCAACATAAAAAAACGATGTTTCCACAGAAAAAACACCCTTTAAGACCGTACGCTGCAGAGATCGCGTTATTCATTAGTATTGACGCGTCCATGTTAAAGAACAACTATTTATTGTGTTTTCTTCAGTTAATGTTTACTTTTGTCTTTTTGATTTCCTTCCTTTCTTTCTTTTTGTAGTTTTCTTTCCGTGTCTTCTATCAAAACTGTAATCAGCAATCATGAATCCTGGTAGGATTTCTAATAGTCCCAAAATCGCCTCGTTGTGTAGGAGTTATATATAAGTCCGGTGAGAAGACACATCCTTGTCTTACACCCCTTTCTATTTTTGTATATCAGCTGAACTCATTTTCTATCCGTATGCAGTCGATTTGCTGCCAGTATCAGTCAGTCAGTGATACACGCATAGGCTATCACGTATCTTTCGATACATGACTGACGAAGCATATTTTTCCCGCAGTAGGTTGCCATTTCTTTCTTTCTATTTAACCAAGCTGGGGAGGGGGGAAAATGATGATTCATACCTTTAGCCCGAATGTAATGGATTCGACTGGAATTCGAACTCGGCTCTCCGATTCCTCAATCCGAGCCGCTATCCATTAGTCAACCGTGCCTTCACTGCTCCAGTATAGGTTCTTCATTATTCAATTCTTCCCAAATATGTCAAGATTGATGAGCAGATCTTATAGATATCTGTGGCGTACTTTATCGCGTAATCTATAAGACAGAGCTACACATCCTACTGCATTACTTTTGCTCTTTCGGATAAAATTCTGAGCATACATATCGAGTTCTTTGTTTGATTCTAGATTTTCATTTGGTGCATCTGCATTTCACGTATATTTTGACTTTTCCAAGTATAGAATTTTATTTTAATATTTCTTTCCCTTACATATTTTACAGAATTTCTAAATGTTCGGGTTTGTTCAATAAATATATTAGGGAGGACTGAGGAAAGGGCAAAAGTTGAACGGGATTCAAAAAGACAGAAGACAACAATTGATGATGCATTTAAATTTTTCAAGATTTTATTTATCAAGGAAGCAGGTAAACGGAAGGGAGTTCCACAGATGTGAAGTGCGAGAAAGAACCGTTAAATGAAATAAAATCAATGGACCTGAAAAAAGAAAAAGTCGATATAGGAATTCAAAACGTTATTATATTTTTCGGACACATTGTATATTTGAAATATCATTTAAACTATTTCAAAATTAAGAATATCAACTGGAAATCCTTTTTTTGTTTCCTTTATGTAACAAATCAAGAAATTTCCTCATCAGTACAAAACCAAACATAGATGCATGACAATTTACATAGATATATACGTATGTATACTTGCCTCTCTATTTAAGTGCTCTTGTAACAGGACAACGTAATCACAGTCATGAGCGCCAACTGCACTCAACATATGTGAGTCTATTTCGACCACTGCCGCAGCTATAAATTTCTTGCATTCAATGGATGTTGTTTCGATCTTTTTTTTTTCTTTTTGTATGAAAAGTGTCATTCAGCAAAATCTGTCTTCGATTCTTCTGCATTTCCCGAGCAGTTGCCTTGTGTGATGTAAGAATGCAACGATTTCGGTAAATACGCTGCTGTAAAAAGATGACCTTTCCATGGGTATTATTGGCATGGTTATTACTCTTAATGTTATGGGCGGTTGCTGCATAAAAAAAGAAATTATAAAACTCTAAAAATGTTCGAGATTAAAATATAGTTTTAAGCTATGGTGAGTTTATGATTAAAAGTGGTTAATTATGGATAAATATTCTGAATATCAGGAATTGAGCGTATTTAAATGAAAGAGTCAACACGCAGGTGAACTGTTTTATATTCAAGTCTGAATATATATATATATATATATATATATATATATATATATGTGTGTGTGTGTGTGTGTGTCTGTGTCTGTGTGTGTGTGTGTGTATGTGTGAAGAACTATAGGTTTACGGTATACTATATTTATAGGATAAAGCGCTCAATATCAGAGATAGAGCGTATGTAAATATAAAAGGGATTAACGTCAACACTTAGAGACGACAGACTGTTTCATGCTAAACGCAGGTCATATGCGTTGTGTTTTTCTTTACTATTTATATATACGGGTCAGTGGCGCATTGTGAGTAGTTTCTTGCATTGTGGGTAGTCTAAATTTTGGTGGGAGTGGTTTGTTAATTTGTTCATTATTATTTTTTATTTGTTTGGATTAATCTATTTTACTTGTTTTTGTTTATTTTATTTTATTTATTTTTAATTATTCTTTTCAGTTTTAGGGTTTTAAGTAAAGTAGTAACATTTTTTTTTTCTGATTTTTGAGATGAGTTCTGATCGTTCATTTAGTAGTTTGTTTTGGTTTGGGAAGGTAATTATAGCTATTTTCTTATCCAAACAGAGTTTGCAGTTTTGGATTTGTTGTTGTAAGCTGATGTTCTTCTGGTGTGATTTGCTTTTTGTTTTTAATTTCCCAAATATACTTGGAAAGCATTGTGCTGTTCGCGTATTTACTATTTGGGAAATATATTTTGTGTCCATAGTTTCTTTGTTTCCAGGGTCCTTCAGTTACCCCTAAGTAAATTTTTTCTTCGCTATCTGATGATCTTACCGTGGCTTGGTATATTACATTGTTTGTAAGCAACTACTGTTTAAGGGACATACGTTCTTCATTCTGCAGTTACAAGTGGGTTTAATCTTTTCGGGTAGCTTCTTGATGGTTTTTCTGTTGTGCTATTTTATTATCTGTGCTATGTTCCTGGTGCAACTGTAACTAATTTTTACTGTATTTTTGTAGAATAATTTGTGGAGGGTGCTTGATTCGAGGAGGTGCTTGCGTAAGAGTTTGATAAATATTTTCCCTACGTTTTTGCTGTACGGTGGGTTGAAACATATGATATATCTCTTCATGTTGGCTTTATTCTTTGTTCTCTGTGGTGTGTGCGTGTGTGTGATTGTTGTTGGAAATCCACTATATCTTAGGAGAGTTTTCATAGTCTTTCTTAGTTTCGTTGAATATGGTTTCATTGGAAGAATTTTCTGCATATATATATATATATATATATATATATATATATCGACGACTCTTCCTCAAAGAAATTAATAATGTAAAACAAACACTAATCAATAAAAGTTTCCTTAACCACATTATAGGCCACCAAATTAGACTATTTCTCCCCAAAGTAAATAATAATGATAGTGAACACACAGCCAAAAATCAAATACATATTTATTACAAAAACCAAATGCATATTAAGTACAAAGAATTCGAATCTTCACTAAGACATATATTTATAAAGAAATATACTACTCCAATTGACCTGAATAAAAAAAATCAAATTAATTATCTATTACAAAAAATTTAAGACAGCTAACCTTATCCTCAAAAATAACAACACACCAACTAAGTCAAAATTACAAAGAACAAACATTATCTAACTTGTTATTATTAACTGTGTTCCTGATCAAACCGGACTCATAAATAATTACATCGGTTACACAACTATATGCTTATCCAGACGTCTTACGGTGCACCTATCTGCTCACAGCTCCATTAGAACCCATTTAAACACACGCACAAATTTAGCAGACTGCATTAGTAACATACTAGCAGAAAACACAAATGCATCCACCTGCAAAAAATGATTAAATATAATGGAAACTTTAATAATAAAAAAGAAAAAGACAACTCTTAACAATATTAACTACGAACAAAGCCACAATGTGCTAACCGTATTCGGAAATTAAAAACATCCCTACCACACACTAAGGTATACACAGAATGCACACACTCAATTAAGCTGAAAAATCGAATCATCCTTGATAATGGCTAAAAGTATAGCCGAAAGCGCTTTGAAATATAAAACATTTGGACAGTTCGTATACACCCTTTGTCCGGAAAAGAAAACTCTTGTCAGAACACAAGAAAATAGTACCTTGTCTGTCGTTTTTAATGAAACATGCATAAACGAAGGATTGCTGCCTAAATATACAACTATATATATATATATATATATATATATATATATATATATATATATATATATAAGTGTTTGTGCGTGTGTGTGTTTGTATGTGTGTGTGTGGGTGTGTGTGTGTATGCGTGTAATGAGTTACGGCCAATCCCTGTACCAATAGGAAATTTCTTAGTTGGTTGGGTATAAAATAGGTCCGGCTATTTGTATGTATATAAGCTGGCGCACCGAATACTGAGAACAGTGAGCAAAGACAGCATACGATCGTTGTTTCACTTACATCTGGTTAGGAAAATGCAAAAGGGCATCGCGAGTACTCTTTAACGATAGGGAGGAGATTTTCCTTTCGGGATTTAGATGGAAGAGGACCCTTAAATTCAATTATTAGCTTCTCAAATGTTAGTGTAGCTTTCATTAGGTTTCCCGGCACGGGTTTTATTCGAGCGCAAATCTGTCAACCGTTTGTTAATCGTTTCACGTCCTCATCTGAAAAGGGAAATTCCGGCTTCGAACCGCATGCATCATACTCGTGATGATTGGAAGACGTTATGAACTTTTGGTATATATTGGGTGGTCTTTATTGATCCACACGCTTTTCTCGGTGCGTCTGTCATTGCATTTTCCTTTTCCCGACCGATAGAAAAGATGAAACGAAAAACAAGAAATCTCTACCGTCCAACTCACTATCATTTCATTTTTTTAATTTGCTTGAGGTTTTGGGTTTAAACATAAGAGACTGACTTTTGGTCAGTGATGAACTTAAAGCAGTGACCAATCAAGAAATGTCGCCACTTTTTAGCGCCTCGACTATGCCATAAGCCTCCTTTTCGAGAGATTAATATCTGCGCTCAGATTTTGACAATGTTCCGAAGAACGCTACAGGGTGCTCGGATTGCCTTAACATGGCAGCTATAGCGTGGCCGGAAGCGTCGGTCTCTACTTCTAGGGGAATATCAGGATTCACCGAAGAGATGGTTGAGGTGGCAATTTTCGTAAGTGGGTGCATTTTTTTCAGAAAAGGAGGGTATTCATTGAGAATAATGAGCGAACATACCGATAGTACGTCGCTAGGCGGCTGTGGTGTTAGGAATAGGTAATTTGAGCAGTGGTTTTAGGCGTTTAGTGTCCAGCTTCATGATTCCTTTACCCACAATATATCCAAGTAGTCCGATGTTTGTCGACCCATAAGAACATTTGTCATGTTTGAGTGTAGGGTTATATTTCTTGACAGACGCCTAAAACCATGTTAGTTTTCGATTGTGATTGGCCCAGTTATGGCCAAACACTGTCACATTATTTATGTAGGCAAAAATGCCTTCTAAATTTTCTTCAAGGATATTTTTTATCGAGGACCCTCTGCAAACTGGAAGTTCCATTAGTGACACCAAACGGAAACCGTCGGAACTGATAATGTCGTTCACAATCTTCAACATCCGTATAAGGCTTATCATAATGTCTTATGCTGTTGGTAAGCACCCCTTAGGTCTAAAATGCTAAATATTCTGGATTTGGAGATCACGTTTATCATCTCGTCAATACGGTGTATGGAGTATGCATTCAGGAGGGTATACCTATTTATAGTTTAGGAGTAGCCTATGATCATCCTTTTTTTATTATTATCCGAGGTCGTTGTTAATACTTGTGCCCTCCATGGTGATTTGCTTTCTTTGATTGTTCCTTTTTTCACATTCTTGTTATTTCTGCTTGAATAAATGTTTTGTCTTCAAGAGAATATCTTCGAGATTTGGTGAGCATTGGTTTACGGTTTTTGGTTAAGTTTTCGAAAAGAGAGTGGTGGTTTATCTCTAGAGCGGCCAAGTCAAAGATGTTCAACGCCGGTTTAGGGTCCCCAAAAGGGAGATTGATACTATGATGCTGCTTGAGAAAATTGTGGCCTTGTGACATAGCAGCACAGATTTGGCATCACGAAAAATTTGGTGTTAGTGTAATTAGTTTGATTAAACTCTAGGCCGGCCAAAATGATCTAACCTGCGAAGATAGTAAAGCGTTCGCAGAGCCATCTGACTATTATAATGTATGATTTTAAATCTGTTATTTTTTTTGCAATAACAGTGCTAATAAAACTCTCAGCTTCCTGTGTCGGCTAGAGCATTCATTTCTAACCCGTTTATTTTTATCGTTAATATAGCCTTTGAAAGACATTTAGGGTTCACAGTAGTTTCATTCGAACCAGCTGAAAAAAATTGATCGACAAACTTTAGAGCAATGTCCCACTTTCCACGACCTTTGGCATTTAGTTTCCCTGGTTGGGCAGCACGACATGGGGTGTAGTTAGAGACCACAAAAATAGCATTTTCTTATGGCTGCAGCACTAGCAGTGTATGCAGATTCTTCCAGAGAGAGAAGATTTTGAACTGGCTGAGAGCGGTAGAATTTTGTCGTAGAAGACTGTCATTTTTCCCCTGTTTGGAGTGGTGGACTAGTAAGAGTGTAGGTACTTAGTGCAGCCTCTGAAACACTTGTTTGTTGGTATGAAGAAGATCGTTTTTTACCATCCCCAAGGTAAGTACCTGCTCGCGAGCAGTAGCTAAATCTAATTGCAGTCTCTGACGGATATAGTTCGATTCTAATCCATTTATAAAGGAGTCTGATAATTTCGCCCTTTGCCTGATTTGTTGTCGTCGTAGTCTCCACTAAAGGTTTTTAAGCAATGAAGATACTGTTTTAAGCCCTCTTCAGGCTATTGGCAGGTAGTTGTTAATATATGCTGGGCAAAGATTATGTTTCGTCTCTTCACAAAATCCCATCCAAAAAGTTCATGGCACACTGATTTTTCAGTGAGTAATATGCGTATATACGGATATGGGAATATGGTGCATTAAAAATTAAAGTCTGTCGTATCAGTAATATGAGAATTTGAACTCTTTTCCAGTGCAAGCAAGAATCGTTTTTAATAATCGTTTCCAATATTGCCAGACGTCAGTAGAAGACGGGTCTGGAGAGTCCAAGTCGAGACGTTCTGGTTGAAGGTATTTGTCCATAATTACGTTCAATAAATTGCAATACAAACTCGCCGTCTAGTTAGGCTTAACGAGCCTTTATTGAACGTAACTGTAGGGTCTTTCCGTTTTGGCTAACGCGGCTGTGACTTATACAAATCATAAGACAGGGGAGGTAATCCGGTTGTTTTGCCACATGGAGAAAGGTTTGTCCATGCATTTTCAAGGAGCAATGTGAACGGAAATACCTCGCTCAATGTGAGTTTACCAGTGTATACCAGTGGCTTTTATAAAACCTTGTAGATTGGGTAGATAAGTATATACATATAAGCTTATATAAAAGAAATTATTTTTATGTGTGTAATCGGCATGAAACATATATGTTGCTTTTATCATTTGCATCTTATTAACATAATTACATACTTATATATTACATAGATATACAAAATATACAAATATCTGTACACATAAATACAATACACCCGTTGCCACCTGATAGGTAGAACATTTATTTAAAACAAAAATGTCTTGTTTCACAGAATTCTATGTCCTGAATTTTATTCAGGCGTAAAAATTGAACAATAGATACGTAAAATTCCGTTCAATATTCTGATGATAACTACGTGTCAAGCAACGGACTTACTGATTCATACTTATATATATATATATATATATATATATATATATATATATATATATATATATATAATGTGTGTGTACAGACGCTCGTGCACACACAAACACAAAAAACATATGGCGATGCACGTTGTACATATATATATATATATATATATATATATATATATATATATATATATATATATATATATATTCATGAAAGTATGTGTTTTTACTTTCTTCCCATTGGGCATTTTTTTGACAAGATGAGTAGGTGAGAATTATTGGTCTGCCATCTCCAACACTCCTGATGTCTACTCCAATGGCACTCCACCAATCTCTACATATATAGTTTATTATGAAAAGAACTGCCTGACTTGTTTTTTCATTTTATTTATTTATTTATATATATATATTTTTTTGCTTTTACCTCAACGCGGAGTTTGTCTTTTTCATTTTAAAGTTCTCTTGTCAGCAATTTTTTTTTATATTCTGGATTTTCCGTTTTTTTTTAAATTTTTTATGGCAACTTTTTAATTCTGTTGACTTTTTAATATTCTTCAACTCCTGCAGATTTGGGGCGGCGACAAAAACTTATTTTCTTTATTACACATTTGCGTTTTGTTTTTTGCCTTTTGTTTTTTTGTTATTGTTTTGGTGGGCGGGTTTCTGTCATATTTTCTTGTCTTTATTATTCTGCTGTTGTTTTTAAATTGTCGCTTCTTTTTTTTACATATACTTTATATTTTCTGTTTATTTTTTAATAATGAAACGCGTACTATTCTTCTATTATATTTCTACATCAGTTCCATTCTTTCTTTATTTTTCTGTCTCTCTTTACCAATACATTTCCTCATCAAAACAAGTGTTTTTGTCATTTTTCTCATCTATTTTCGTTGTATAGATTTTATTCATTCTTATGCCTTGTATTCTTACTTTTTCATATCCTCTTTCTATTTCGCTTGAACTTTCTTTTTGAGGTTAAATTATACTTGATTTCCTCTTCGTTGTTTTTTCTTTCTTTTTTCCTTTCCTTCTTTCTTTTTTCCTTTCTTTAATTCGTTCTTTCATTCTTTTTTCCTTTCTTTCTTTCTTTTTCCTTTCTTCATTCTTTCTTTTTTCCTTTATTTCTTACTGCTTTTCTTTTTCTTTCTTTCTTTTTCCTTTATTTTTCTTTCTTTTTACCTTTCTTTTTTCCTTCTACCATCCTTTTTTCTTTCTTTTTTTCTTTCTTTCTTTTTACTTTCTTCTTTCTTTCTTTTTCCTTTCTTCCTTCCTTTCTTTATTTTTTCTTTCTTTTTTCCTTTCTTTTTTTCTTATTTCCTTTGTGCTTTTTTTTAGATTTTGTCATCATATTGTTTTACTACTTCTTTGTATATCTGTCTACATCTCTGAAATTAGGTATTATGATTACTTATATTATTTACATTACTCAGACTGTTATCCTCATCTTCATGGTCATAGTCACAAAGTTTCGGACTTCTTCAGGTGATTGGAATTTCAAACCGAAACCTTTATTTCGTCCACCGTTGTAGATTTTTTCTAGTTCTTCGTGCCATGCCTCTACCGGTTGACTCAGTTACATAGCGCAGTGGATAAAAACGTTGGTTAGATCCAGTGAATACACCCAAAAAAATTGTAGAGTTGAGTTAAAGGGAAATAACTGAGAGGCCAGGCACGTAGAACTAGAACAATCTACACCGGTGGACGAAATAAAGGGTTCGGTTCGAAATTCCAATCACCTGAAGAAGTCCTGCGCGCACGTCTGCCGAAACGTTGTAAGTAATTCTTTATTAATTTAAGTATTTCTCTTCCTTCTTTCTTATCATATTCACCGTTTATTCCTATACTTTATTTATATGTATGCCTTTTTATGAATAAATTTGCTTTATATCATTATTATTATTATTATTATTAGTAGTAGTAGTAGTAGTAGTAGTTTGTTGCTGCTGTTGTTGTTGTTGTTGTTGTTGTAGTATTCCAAGTAATTTTCTTCTACGTCTTCTTCACTATTTTCCATTCAACATCCTTCAATTTTGTCCCCCAGATTTGCTTCCACGATGTCGTCCCCCGTGTTACGAAAAAAACTAAGAATAAAATAATGCAGCAAAAGGCAAAAAGCAAAAGCCAAAAAAAAAACAACAAAAAAAAAAAAACTCCAAATAACAGATATCTACTCTGACATGAGAAAAGTGAAGGCAATTTCAGTCCTTCTCAATCATTTGCTTCTCGAACGGAATCTTCATGAGCCTGAAGTGAAATATTACTTTGTACTTTACAGTTTAAACCAGTGTCTATCTATCAAGCTATCTATCCTATTCTTTTCGCCTTCTCTCTCTCTCTCGCTTTATCTTTATCAATCTATTTATATCTAATTTCTCACGAGTTGTGCTTTAAAATATCTAGAAGAGATATCAACAGAGACATCTATCTATCTATCTATCTATCTATCTATCTATCTATCTATCTATCTATATATATATATATATATATATATATATATAAAATTCATACGTATATATATATATATATATATATATATATATATTATACATATATATATATATATATATATATATATATACGTACATATATATATTTTTTTCTAGACTCGATGAAATACTTAATTATAATTATCTCAAATCCTCCTAATTTCTATTACTTGTATATCCTTGCCTGAACCGGCTTCTAATGCTCTGGATGGAGTAGCTTGGTGATAGTAGTCGTTGCTCATGGCGGCACAGTCGTCTGGGTAAAAGAGAAACTCGTATGAGTTCGACCACGGAAAATGTGATCGAGTCTGACTCGATAACTCTTCGTCACCCAGGCCCATTGGAACACTTGGTATGACGTTTGCCTGATTGCTTAACTGTCCGGTAGTGGATACGCACTGCTGAGGAGTCCCAAATATAGGACGAAACGGCCGTCCAGTGCTTTCTGCATTCTGTTGAGGTTTCTTCTAGAATCGATGAATTACTTAATTATAATTGTCTCAAATCCTCCTAATTTCTATCAGATACGTATATATATATATATATATATATATATATATATATATTCGTATATATATACACAACATTCATACGTATATATATATATATATATATATATATATACAACATTCATATATATATATATATATATATATATATATATATATATATATATATATATATATATATATATATATATATAGAATGTTGTACATGGACGCGTAGCCTAGTGGCAAGAACATTCGCTATGCGACAAGGGGGACCTGTTTCGAATCTCATCAGGGTCGATTTATCACTAAGATAACTTCTTGATGCTGTTAGCCTAGTATGGCTATCCCAGCGTGAGGCACGGCTGGAAGTGCCTGAACATTACGACCGGTTGACCTAAGCCTTGTGAGTGAAACTGGAAAGACGAAACAATTCCTAAGCATTCGGCAGTTCTGCTTGCAAGAAATCACTCGTCCTTGCCAACCTTCGAACAATGTAGGTTATGAACACTCTCGCAGAAACCTTAACTCGGGTCTGCCCAATTGAGTTGCAGTATAAATCAAAGGTGGGCGATGATGAACAAATGCAGGTCTTAGCAGTGAGATGTACTCTGCAACGAGTAGTCGGACATTATCTATCTATCTATCTATCTATCTTAGTATATTCCTCTCATACTTTCTTCATTTTTCTTACTCTCATTCACACCATCTCTCTCTCTCTCTCTCTCTCTCTATATATATATATATATATATATATATATATATATATTAGTATGTTTCTTTCTCTCACGTTATATATTTTATTATGTTAGTCTCTTTCTTCCATTCTTTCTTTTCTCACTTTAACTATATATCTATTATATTATGTTCCTACTTTTCTTTCTTTTTTTTTTCACATTATCTATCTATCTATCTATCTATCTATCTATCTATCTATCTATCTATCTATTTAAATATACTCTGCTATTTCCATCTTTCTTCTTCTCACGCCATCTATATCTCTCTCACTTTTCTAATAACAGCAAAATTTAATCTTCAGGGTAAATAACCAGTCAGAAAAAATGTTATGGTTCGGTACCTATCTATTTATTTTAGTATCTTTCTTTCTTTCTTTCTTTCTTTCTTTCACATTATCTATCTACCTTAGTATGTTCCTCTCTTTTTTCTTTCTTCCACTCATATTATCTATATTAGTATCTTTCCTTTCTTTTTTCTTTTTCTTTTTTCTTTCTTTCTTTCTTTTTTTTTTTTTTCTTTCTTTTCTTTCTTTCTTTCACTCGCATTAACTATCTATCTATGTATCTGTCTATTTTAGTATGTTCGTCTTTTTCTTTTTTCTTCCTTCGTCTCACACTATCTATATATCTATGTATTTTAGTACGTTCCTCACTTTCTTTAATTTCGTCTATTTAAATAATTTCTTCTTTTCTTTCTTTCTCTCATACTATCTCTCTATCTATCTATCTCTCTATATCTATGTATCTCTCTCTCTCTATCTCTCAATCTATCTATCTCTCTCTCTATATATATATATTTATATGTATAAATATGTATATGTATATATATATATATATTAGTATGTCCTCTGTTTCTTTCTATTTTCTTTCTTTCTTTCTACTTCTCACACTATCTAATGTCTATCTGTTTTCTTTTGACTGCAAAATATATCCTACAGAGAATCAGTCAAAAATGTTATTTTTTCGAGTCTATAAATTTATTTTTGTATGTTCTTATTTTTCTTTCTTTTTTTCTGTCTCTCACACTATCTATCTATCTATTTATCTATCTATTTTCTTTTAACTGCAAAATATGCGCTTCAGTGAATCTAATCCGTCAGTTTGGTAACTATCTATTTTAGTATATTATTTTCTTCTTTCTTTCTCGCTTTACTTCTTTCTGCCGCATTATCTATCTATCTATCTATCTATCTATCTATCTATCTTAGGTTGCTTTTCTCTCATTCTGATGAAGAAAAAAAGAATTGAACGCCTCTATTTTGCTTGTGCAGTTTCCCCGTGTTAATGTCTCAGTTATATAACGGATATTTAATTTCCTTTTGCCTTCTTATCTTCATATTTTTCAGACCAGATTTGCCACAGTCCCGGCAAGACATACAGAAAGTCGTCTTTATTCTAGAACAAATTTTAGATGATATAGAATAAAGAGGCTGACATTAATATAAAGTAAATTTATATCGCTTTAAAAGTTATTTTCTCTAAGTACTCACTATTTAAAGAAGTGGTTCTTGATCTTTTCTTCCGCAGTAGCCTATTTCCGATATCTTAGATTTATGCTCTCTTCACTCTTGGAAAAGTGTAATGATGAATAAACACTGTTAATGTCACGTGTTTGTCACTGGAATTTGATGACGGGCGAACAGAAACGAGGCTCAGCCGAAGAAAAGTGCCGAAAAGTAGCTTGTGGGGTTTGCTCTATATATATATATATATATATATATATATATATATATATATATATATATATATATATATATATATTTCAGTGTCATGCGTGATACACGCTTAAACGATCGTGTATCTTTAGATACATGACAGACGAGGCAGTTTTTTCCCGCAGTAGGTTGCCATTTCTTTCTGCGGTAGTCCAGTTTCTATCAAGGCTATAGAAACCGGTCTGTTCTGCTATTTACCCATAGCCAAGGGGAGAAGAGGATTCATACCTTTCCAAAGGCTTTTAGAACGTAGGTGAATGTAATGGATTTGACTGGAATTCGAACTCGGCTCTCCGAGCCGCTATATGTCAAATATGTTTAAAATATTAATCTATAGTGAAACAAGATAAAGATATGCGCATGAATAAAATGTGAGGTGTCCTCAACAGGAAATGAAGAAATAAATTTTTTAGAAGTCCTGCAAAGATTTATTATTGGTGGATATAATATGAACAAAATATGAGGATGAGTATACTGTATTTATGAACAGTCTTGGGCAAAAGAACGAAAGAACAAAAACATATTTCCAAAGGTGTAAGTGATAAACAGTTGTGGTGAGCTATGATAGTACACGTCAAAAAAGGATTACAAACATAGAACAAAGAAACTGTCCTGTTCAGTTTATAGTACAACTTCTATAACCCCGCCCTGGAACAGCGCCTTGAGAGTCAATAGATACCACAAAGAAGAGTTGCTGCCCTCGTTAAATATCCTTCATTTAGAGCTAGTCATTTCCAAAATTTCTATCCAATCATATCATCTGATTCTGAATAATGATGATCCGGTTGGAACACGAGAATCAAGCAGACTTGGAAGTTTAAATGTCTCGGAAGGGTCTTGACAGAGGACGGTAAATGCGACACTGAAATCCGTAGACGTATTGAAATGGCCAAGGACGCATTCCAAAAACTGGGCAGAGTATTGCGAGAGAGGAGGATTTCTTTGGTAACAAAGAAAAGAATACTGAGCTGTTACGTGATATCTGTCCTTCTTTACAGCAGCGAATGTTGGACGATTTCCTCAAAGATGAAAAAGAGACTCGAAGCAACAGAGATGTGGTTCTACAGAAGGATGATACCATGGATCGAACTTGTGAGCAAAGATGAAGGTCTTAGAGAGAATGCAAACAAAGAGGAGGCTTATACTTTATATCAGGAAGAGGCAGCTGAAGTTTCTGGGTCACATAAGGGGAATGAGAGCCTGGAGAATCTGATACTCACGGATCGTATAGTGGAAAAGAGACAAGGGAAAACAACTCTTAACATACCTGGCGGGCTTAAGCAAGTGGATGACAGAACGTGATCTGGAAGAGGATGAAAATGGAAGGAACTTGTTGAGAGCTGCAAGGGATAGAGAAATGTGGAGAGCCATGATCGCCTACGTCCTGAAAGGACATGGCGTAAAAAAAATGAAAATTAAAATGGTTGTCTTTCAGTTCGTCTTTTAGTTTCGTGAAAAACCAAGTCAGAAGTTTAAATTGGAAATATAATGGAGAATGCTAATCAAGAGTGAATTACATGTTACTCCCAAATTTTGCTGTTTGTTGACTTCAACGAAGCTATGTTTCGTCGGTATGAATATCTTTGCACGTTGGATACATTGCAATTTGAACACGTTGAGTGTATGAAAGATTTTACAACACTGCAAAAGCATTATCCTTCTATGTGGCAGACTATCCGTGTAAATGGTCGCTTATTTATACAAACTTCATAATTACTACTTTTCAGTAACGAATGCTTTCATTTATTGACATTAAACCAAGAACTGACACATTTGATACGCCATGTCGCTTTAGAACGAGAGTTGATAATGACTGTCAACATCCTTATCTCTTATGGCCATATCACATTAAAACACAGGTTCCCGTCCGATCACCGAATTTAAGCAACGTCGAGCCTGGTTAATACCTAGACGGGTGACCGTTTGGGAATACCAGGTGCTGTAAGCTTGGTTTTCGGTTGGAGTAATAGATAATGGCTTGGAATTGTTAATCGGAATACCGAGTTTCAATTCCAGTTGGCTTCGTTATATTCACTTACGCATAAATACGCTTGGGAAAGGTGTGGCTCTATCTGTCTCCCCTAGCTATGGGTTAATTAGTATGACGTGTGTCATTAAGAATTATTATATCCAAAAATAAAATTGTGTACAAAATATTTAGATATCGGCATTAAATAACCCAGTGGTGTTAATATGCCGCTGAATCAAAAGAACCAAAGATTTTTCTTTATTATTCCTGAATTACCATGTATCTTGGGAAAGTTCGTGGAGAGTTTCATGTTACCTTTTCCAAAGTTCTGAAGTCAGATTTGCTCTCCTCCTGAACAAAAATTGTCCTCCCATAATTTTCTGTTTCTTCTTACACTGTGTCTTTTTGGAACTGGTCCTTGCAACATGTAATTTACAAGGCTGACGAATAGGAGAAATATTCCTACCAAATTAACTTCCTTTTTATTATCATTTTTTGTTAATCAGCATCAAGATTATCATCATTCCTAAGTGAGTGTGTGATCAAATTGTTGCTGCTAATCTGAGGACCTAACAAGATACCTTTGCAAGAGAGGTATAAAGGATGAAACAATGAAGCCGTTTCATTTGTCATCTTCGATCGACATGAATGTTCTCCGATTATTATTATGTATTCAGATGACACCATTGTTTATTGACGCACTTTCAAAAACCAAGATGATCAGAGCCTTGCAGTTGATCTCGCTCTAAACGCTCTATGAGGAAAAAAAATGTTTGTTTGAATCTTTAATTAGACGAATTTTACTCTAAAATCCTGAAATAGCCTAAACAATTTTTGATTGACTGACATCATCTTTCCTTACTCGCTTGCTACTAATGTTCATTTTTCTGCATTTTCATAGCGGGAGCCGCGCAGTTCAAACATATACTTAAATCATGTGACCAGATTACGTGTTTTCATTCATTCGACACAACACAAAGACCGTGTGCAGTTAAGCCACAATGAAGAATGCCAGAATTATAATATTGTGGCTTAACCAATAAAAAGAATAAACCCGTTCACAAAAATAGTTGATAAACTTGCTTTGAGAGGAAATATAATAAATTGCATTGTGAAAAGAGGCGTCATTTCTTATTCCATTCTCAACCATTCATATAAATATTTAGGTTTTAATAGGTATGCCTAATATACATTATTTGGACTATTGTCCTCATCTTTGTCGCCAAATTTATCACAACGTTTCGGCCGTTTGTACGCTCCGGCCTTCTTGGAATTTCGAACTGAACCCTTTATGTCGCTCATTTAGTTCTACGTGCCGTGTTTCCCTCTGAAAGTTCTTCACTGCCTTAACCGGGTATTGAACTCACATTCTTTGGGTCCAGTCACGGGGTCTACCCAACGCCTTTATCCACTGTGCCATGTGTCATTGAGGATATCTGGGTATGAATTTCTCGGTATTATAAATGTCCTCAGCAATCATTTTTACCAGTGCTCATATTGCAATTGTTATCATTGCATGTTTTTTTAACAGAGCTCATATTGCAACTTTGTTGTTACCTCTGGCACTCCTTATTACTGGTTCCCATATTAGCAGGAGATAACTGATAACTGACATCCATCAAACATGGCACGTCGAACTAGAACAGTCTACCCCAGTGAGCGAAATAAAGGGTTCAGTTCGAAATTCCAACCACCTGAAGAAGGCCGGAGCGTACAACGGCCGAAACGTTGATAAATATGTCGACAAAGATGAGGGCAATAATCCGAATAATGTAAATAATGTACATAATACCTCATCTCAGAAATATAGACAGACTAATATCTTCATAATATGACCATATTAACAGAGGTTTTTATGTTATGAATGACCATTTGTTCGACTTGCTTTATTTGCCAGACAGTGGCATTTAATATTTGATATTAACGAGCGAGTTTTATCGATTTAAATAAAAACCGTTTGCAAATTTGGACGATAGTTGTCAATCATCCAAGTACGATGTAAACGATGGCATTATGTATTCATTGATTTTGCACCTTATCATTATAGTTTCCGAAAATCTGTCACTAGGGACCAAAATAAATATATTTAGACTGATGCATTTATTCGGAAATCAGCCAAACTTATATTGAGGAATAAAGGCGATTTCCTTCTAAAGCTGTCGTCGGCAAAACGTTAAATCAAGTTATTACAGACGAAGAAGCCAATCACTTGTATAGAAGCAAGAGTGAGTTCTCTTTATTTGTGGAATATTTTTACATAGGCCTGCATTTATCGAGAACTGTCTTGATCGAAAAAATAGCTTATTCAAGTATGATATCACACATACGTTTTAAGTTTTGCATTAAATTTGTCTGATAAAATGTCGAAGTGATTTCTATGACTGCGTTATTTTATTTGTTTTTTTTATTAATAATATAGATATTTTGTAATTATCTAATTTTTACTCGGTCTGGATTTGACCTAAATTTTTGATTTTGCATTTGTTGCCAATTTACTGGGTCGTCCGTATTCGACAGCGACAAAACAGACTGGATATTATAATGTAACTAGTTAAATTACTAGTGAGACATAAACTAAGAGATAGAAGTCTAGTTAAAAGTTTCTTGTAGCTTAGATAATGAGAGCAGATGGTAACTAAGTATCTTCCAGGTAAAGAAGTATCAGCAATCTTGGCATCTTTGCTTTAGACAATTTCCTATAGCAAAAACGTAGCTTCACTTTCCCTCATCTATAGATTAATTCACAGTAATAATTCTAAGGGGGCATCATTGTTTGTACCCCGACTTCAAGAAATTAAGCCTAATACTAGATTGGCAGATAGGTCTCATAATATCACAGTTGAAGCTGCTAGTTGCAACCATAATAATAGTTTCTTCTCACGGACTTCTAGTTTGTGGTACTCTCTTCTGGTTTCGTTTTCCTATGAACAGTTTTCAGAGTTTGAAATTCAACTTAAATTGTCTCCCCCTGCTTCTGTGAATAATGTTTTTTTACTATCTTCTTTCTTTCTTTCGCTCTCAGCAACTCTTTGCACTCTAGTGGCTTTTATTGCCTGGCTTGGCTGTGAAGTGATTAGGAAAAAGAAAAGTCAACATCATTTTGACCATCACCGAGAATTTGATCTCTGTTTATGATCATAGAAAGAAAATAAGAACCAAGCGATCTCTAACAAAGGCAAATAACATAATGGAAGTAAATCAAAGTACCCAGGACGGTACCATCTTGTAATTTAACAACATAAAGAAAACTATATACGTTGTGTAAAGAAGTAGATGAAATATGATTCCCCATCAGTAATTTCTGACAGTGGCGTTGTCATTGTCAATGTCGTTGTCTGCCAGTGGCGTTGTCAATGGCATTTCTATGTCAATGTCGATAGTCTTAAACTTTGGCTTCTTCCTGGAAGCAGCCAATCAGTCCTAAACATGCGAGAAGGTTTTTCCGTTCGTATTATAGGTATTAAATTTAGAACTCCTTTCAAAAGTGATGATGGTATCAAAATAAAATGTATATTTATAGAATCATTCATTAACAGCAGAATTAGAACAAAGCATTAGAAATAAGATGCTACATAAATTTCCGATGCATTTCCGTTGTAGACAATATCACCGATTTCATAGTGCGAGTAACCAAGATATATGATTCAAGCCTGTTGGAAGACCTCTCATCTACCGGCAAGGAAAGAAAGAAATGATGTGAGCACGTCGTAAGAACAAACATTCTTTCCATTTTCAACCTGCAAGGTTTGACCGAAGCAGAAGAAGAAGCGAAAGACTGAGGAATAGTGGGCTGACAACGTCACGGAATGAACTGGAATATCCTTCGCAGAGACTCAGGCTTTGCCACTCATCTAAGGCATATGAAATGAGTACTTCAGATACTATGGCCACAGAGGGTAATGCGACATATTTTGATGATAATCATGTACATGTACAACAGATTATGAGTAGCAAGGTTCTACAGGGTGTCCATAAAGGTCGTGTGCACTTAAAAAAATTATAACTTTATTTCTATCTACGACAGAAATAGTCTGTAAAAATGTTATAAAGTTTAATGTACCTAGTTTTAAGTATAGCTTAAATAACTAATGTCATTTCAGGCATTACTTTAAATCAGTTGGCAAATGTTTTCCGTGAACTGCAAAATCGTATTACCCTTTGTATTGCTAATGATGGAGGACATGTGGAAACTTAAATAAAATTTCAATAACACCTTAAAAAATATAGATTTACTTCTTTCTAATCCTTTTTACAAATTATTTCTATTGCAAATACAAATGAAATTATATTTTTAAAGTGCACACGAACGTTATGGGCACCCTGTATATAGGCTTGTCATTTTAAGGGCTACACTTGAAAACGGTACACTGTAGAGAAAACACAGCTGAACTATAATAGTCCCATTCATCTCTCTATGCACGACATCAATCGTTTACATTAACAGTAGTAAGTTACTGAGATTATAGCTGCATGTGTATGTGCCTTTCCAGTGGTATTAGAAGAGCTTTATCTGTTGGAATGAATAGTGCTTTATAATATCAATAATTAAAGCAGTTTTGACGTCTTTGACATACAAGACATAACATTGAAAAGCGACATTTTTCTAAATCTATTCGCGTATGATACAGCTTCAACCTATAGCATCATATTGTGAGATGAGTTAAAAAAATTACCCTCATTTTGATGGTGGTAGAAGAAACATTGTACAAGGTCATATACCTCTCCAAAACAATGTTCAACTCATTCGGCTGCAATTCTTGCCCACATACCTCACGCACTTAGTGCTTTGGAAAATGTTCGATAGAATTCCAGTCTGAATCAGGTGAAATATCGCTTACTAAGCAGGAATTGGTCAATATTTGACGACGC
>CAHIKZ030001127.1:472500-515000 GCA_903632075.3 Acanthosepion pharaonis
ATATATATATATATATATATATATATATATATATATATATATATATATATATGCATATATATGTGTGTGTGTGTGTTTAACCAGGTGTCTCTCTTTTGTCGGTGTGTACATGAGACCAACTGAAAATATCTCAGACTGAGTAAGAAGCCCCTCCTCCAAATTACCAGATTCTAAAAAGTAGATCGATAACTTTACAGCACCCACTTATCTATAAATACACACGTTATTATAAACGTTATAGTTTGTGCGTCTAAGTGTTTGAGTAGTTATACATTCATTCAAATTGAAATTAATATCTACTGACATAGAGTTCGATAGGCTTATTAAACAAAATATGGCTCTCAAGATGAATCGAATTTGTATTCCGTTTCCTATCAGGACGAATATTTTCTTTAAGAGGTCTTTCGATCTCCCAATCACGAGATATTAATTTCAATGGTTATAAACTTTGATGGTAATTCAAACGGCTTTAACCCCACGAAATATAAATATAGAAACGAAAAAAATGTATATATAAATAAACAAAAAATTCTAAATAAATAAAGAAATAATGAAAATAAGTAAATAATAAACAAATTAACAAGCTACGAGTGTGCCTCATGAATACAAGTAAATGTAATACATATAGTTGATAACAAATCATTTTGTAAGTAATAAAAACAATGAGTAAAAAGTTCATAGACAACATAATAAAATAACTATCAATAAGCGCTTTTCCAATCTACACTTATTTCTATTCAGTAACCTCAAGAATAATTTAAAATATAACCCTTAACGCCTGCCGTATAAGAGTCAGTATAATACAATAGACCTCAATACACAGACCCGGATATATAGTCTAGCCAGGACACAACGTGCTTGTCCTGAAGTTTGTGTTGAAGCATAAAACAGACCATAGACGTTGGTGTTGACTTCTGTTTCCACTTTTATATTTTATATGAATATTTAAGACGCTCTATCACTGATATTGAGCTCGTTTACCCATAAGTACAACATACCTTAAAACTATTTGCATCATATGTCTATATTTCTGAGATAAGGTATTATGATTAATTAGATTATTTGCATTATTCAGACTGTTATCCTCATCGCCATTGCTTACTGGATAAAGACGTTGATCAGATCCCGTGACTAGTTGTGAGTTCAATACCAGGCTAAAGCAGTGGTGGACGAAAATCTTGGAGAGTTGAGTTCAGGGGAAATGACTGAGATATCCGGAATAGGAATGTCACGGTGGACGAAATAAAAGGTTCGGTTCGAAATTCCAATCAACTGAAGAAGGCCGGAGCGTACAACGGCCGAAACGTTGTGAATATGGCAATGAAGATGAGGATAAAAATACGAATAATGTAAATATTTACATCATAGATAGATAGATAGATAGATAGATAGATAGATAGATAGATAGATAAGGGACATACTAAGAAACATATGAACAGACTGGGATAGATTGTGGACAACCTGATATATATAAAGTTGTACAAATAGGCAGATATGAACAGATTTAGATAGATAGATAGATAGATAGATAGATAGATAGATAGATATGAAAAGACTGAGATAGAGCGTAAAACCTGATATGATATATATATATATATATATATATATATATATATATATATATATATATATATATATATATGGTTATATAAATAGGTAGATACGAAAAGATTGAGATAAATAGGTAGAAAGAAACATACTGAGAAAGATAGTGGACAACCTGACATCTATCTATCTATCTATCTATCTATCTATCTATCTATCTATATCTCTCTCTCTTTTTATTTATATATATATATATATATATATGTGTGTGTGTGTGTGTGTGTGTATATAGTTATATATTTATATATATAGTGATATAAATAGGTAGATAAGAACAGACTGAAAAAGATAGATAAATAAATAGATTAATGAATATGGACAGATTGAGATAGTGTCCTAAAAACTTTATATATATATATATATATATATATATATATATATATATATATATATATATATATATATATATATATATATATATATATATATATATAATATATCCCATTCGCTATAAATCATTCTATTTGATCCGTGACCCGTACTTTTCTCAGTCTTGTACTGTTTATTGAATCAATATTTGTGTCTTTGCGACATCACATTAATTTCTCATAATGCACTATCAGAACTGTCAATATGCAAATAATGTAGCTTCGTTTGATTTATTTTCAAACAAAATTGTTATTAATTAGTTTATCCTAATATTAAGCCCATCAACATCATCATCACTATTATCACTATTAAAGTTTTAGATTTCTCTTAATATTTTTCCTTTTCCTCTTATTTATCTTCTCTTCCTTCTTTCCTGCAATTTCTTCTTCTTCTCCCCCTCTTCTTTCTTCTTCGTGAATTTATTTTTTATGAATTCTTCTCTTTCTTGCCTTTTTTCACCCGTTATCTCTTGCATAGTTTCCTTTTTTAATTACCCAGTTTAATAATTACCCAGCCTAATAATCACCCAGTCTAATAATTACCCAGTCTAATAATCTATTTTGCCAGAAAGATGCTTTCATTCGATCATCTTATTTAGTCTTAATAAATTAGAATGACTCGCCTTTTTACGACTATTTCTATTATCCTAAACACTACTACTAAATTTAAGCTAGTTAGTCGTAGTAATAGTAGTCGGGGTATTATTAGCAGTAATAGTATTCTTTATGTGTCATGTCCTTTCAGGATGCAGGCGATCATGGCTGTCTACCTCCCTCTATCCCTTGCATCTCTCAACAATTTTCTTCCCTCTGCCCCCTCCCCAAGACCACATCCCATAATCCACCTGCTTAAAGCCACTAGGTATATCATGCGTTGTTTTCCCTTGTCTCTCTTTCCCTCTATTCGACTCGTGAGTATCAGATTCTCCAGACCCTTCTTCCTCATTATGTGAGCCAGAAACTTCAGCTGCCTCTTCCTGATATTAAGTATAAGACTCCACCTTGTTTGTATTCTCTCTAAGACCTCATTTTCGCTCGCACGCTTTGTTCATGGTATCCTTAGCATCCTTCTGTAGAACGATATCTCTGTCGCCTCGAGTCTCTTCTTCATATTTGAGGAAATCGTCCAACATTCGCTGCTTTAAAGAAGGATAGATGTCACGTAACAGCTCAGTATTCTCTTCTTTGTTACCAAAGAAATTCTCCCGTCTCGTAATACTCTGCTCGACATTTGGAATCCGTTCTTAGCCATTCCAATACGTCTAAGGATCTCAGTGTCGCATTTACAGTCCTCTGTAAGAAAGCTTCCGAGATAGTTAAACTTTCAAGTCTGTTTGATTTTAGGGTTCCCGACCGTCAAACGGCATTTCGGCCTCGTATTTTTACTTATAACCATGCATTCTGTTGTCTTGTAGTTTATGCTGAGCCCGTAACAGAACTTCTAGTAAATTTAAGCGTGTTAGTTGTAGTAATAGTAGTCGGGATAATCGTAGTAGTAGTAGTATTTTTCTTCATGTGCCGTATCCCTTCAGGACGTAGGCGATCATGGCTCTCCACTTCCCCCTATCCTGTGTAGCTCTCTATAACTTTCGTCTCTCTGCCATCTCTCCCAGGCCATGTTCGGTCATCCACTTGCTTAAGCCCACCAGGTATGTCAAGCCTTACTTTCCCTTGTCTCTCTTTTCCTCTATTCGACCTGTGACTATCAGATTCTCCAGGCCCTCCTTTCTCATCACGTGTCCCAGAAATTTCAGCTGCCTCTTTCTGATGTTAAGTATAGGCTTCCTCCTTGTTTGTATCCTCACCAAAACCTCACCGTTGCTCACACGCTTGGTTCATGGTATCCTCAGCGTCCTTCTGTAGAACCATATCTCCAATGCTTTGAGTCTCTTCTTCGTGTTTGACATTCGCTGCCATAAAGTAGTACTAGCAGTAATAATATTAGTCACGAGAAATACTCTTGACAATTTCACGATTTTCCTATTTTAAGTTTTTAATGAATCTTAATTCTTATGTCAACGATTGAATAAGTACATGGTGAGCTCTAGAGCAATGAAATATACGTAGAAATTCGCCTATCGCATCGTTAAATACTTGAGCTTAACAGCTTCAGAAAAATATTGCAATAACAATCATAAATTTGAATGCTAGTCGTTATTTTAATAAGTAAGGGGGTACAAATGAAAAGATTTGAAATCGATAATTTTTCCATTTCACAGAAACAGACGTTAAACGAGTTTATCTTTCCTTCTTTCATTCTTTTTCTTTCTTCCTTTCAGTCATTCATTCATTTTCTCACAGAAACCAAGTAATGTCGCATATGTTTTTTCCTACTTTTTGTTCGATCAAAACCATTCTTTATGAGGTAGTGACAGGAGACAAAGGACGTGCTAAACGAGGGACAATCAAAATTATAACAAGATAATAATAATATCATTAATAAATTACATAACAGAGAAGAATAATTATATTTTCTTTTCATAAAAGCGATACGCCTTGACTGATTATATTATAGACTAAATGAGTTTTCACAACAGTATTAACCAATCTATATTATAGTAAATCTCCTCGACACATTCAATAGCTGGGTTAAGTAATGGCATTAAACAGGAAGACAGTGTGCGTTGTTTCCAGATCTTCACAGAAGAGATTTGATTCGCGAACGCTTATTGAATTTTGTTGTTACGGGCAACCAGTGAATGTCTTTCACAGACATAAGAATTAATAAAAAATTCCATAAGTAAAATGAGTGCTTCAATACAGAATTTGATAATTTAATGCCAGATTTCATATTTATCTTTATCAACCGACCTTTGTTAATTTCTTTACTCAATACACCCATTTTCGTGTTTCCAATTAACGCACCGTACTGGGTAAGACGATAAACTACATCCGACAGCAAGCCCTCTGCTCAGGAGGTTTTGAGGAGCGTGGAACGACCTCTTAATTGGTGGTGTTCCCATGTTCACCCTGACCCGGATTGGTACTTGTTAGTTTCCCAGCTATGGGTAAATAGTAAACCCCCAAACTGAGGTCAAAACACTATGAAAGTGTAAAACTAGCTTTTAATACCAGCAATACATTTTTGTAAAAAAATGTCTTACTGACAATGAATATTTGAAGAAAAAATGTTACCAGCAATACATTTTTGGAACAAAAAAATAATACCAGCAATAAAAATTTTTAAATGTCGATAGAAAGCTTCAAGAATTTAGACATTTAAAACAACATCCAGCCTTCGTACACAATTCCGGAAAATCCTTGTTGACAATACAACTATACTTAAATATGAAAACAATAAACAAAAATTAAAAATTCTTGAAGCTTTATACATGAAACAGTTGAAACC
Source organism: Acanthosepion pharaonis (assembly GCA_903632075.3). Lineage (NCBI taxonomy): Eukaryota > Metazoa > Mollusca > Cephalopoda > Sepiida > Sepiidae > Acanthosepion > Acanthosepion pharaonis. The sequence continues at coordinate 477,823 of CAHIKZ030001127.1, forward strand.
TAACCTGAATAAAATAAACTAGGAAATCTCAACGAATAACCTCAAATGCCGCTAATTTATAACAGAAGCCATTGGTTTATGCGAACGGCTTCCCATACTTAATACTTCTCGTTTTTCACTATCGTATATACGAGTTTGTCGTTACTTTGAAATTTTTCATGCAGCAAAGGCGGACTATCACTCTTGTTTCTTCCGTGTGTTGTTTGATTTATTGAAATTATCATCGTTGATAATGGCTTATGTAAGCCGAAAGCTTAGATCGGATTTAAACATGTATCAATATGGTGATTTCCTTTCGTGTTTCAGCGATAATGTGATTAATCTTATCAGACAATATTAAACGAACTTACTTAAAATAAATATAAATCTATATCACCCCCTACTATAAATTAAACAGTAGCGCAGAAAGAGCTTTTCATCCCTGGTTGACAAGCAGTTTAGACGTAGGACAACAATGGATTAAAAAATCGTATATAGCCCTTATATATCTACGATATATTAATGAAAGGATTTTTGACACTATTTACATTATTCGGACTATTGTCCACATCTTTGTCACCATATTTATAACAACGTTTCAGCCGTTGTACGCTCCGGCCGAAACGTTGTAATAAATATGGCGACAAAGATGAGGACAATAGTCCGAATAATGTAAATAGTATACATAATACGTCATCTCAGAAATATAGACAGATACTGAAGGATTGTTGACTTTGTAGAGATTTTCGTATGTTTTTCTTGTGCATGTCTGTGGTCACCATAAAGTTGTGGAGGTATATTTACTCCCACCGTGTAGTCATAAATTTGGGTTTGTGTTCACGAAGAAAAACAGAACAAACAAACGTACACATTAAAAAAAACATGGTAAATTGTATGATAGTTTCATATAAATTTATTTATGTATTTGTCTGTATCAGTATGTGTTTTTTACATTATAATTTTGACAAGGTTCATGTTATAGACGGGAGTAAATCACTCCGTAATATCACATGGCCTATCACAAAGGAAAGTTATATACGTGCTGTCATTATGACTGTCCTTGGGGAAGAGAGTGAATCTTACGTCTCTTGGCGGGATGCCCTTATTTCCGGCAGGAAAGTCACTGTTGGATGCTGGGATTAATTTTATTATCTTTATTTTTATCATATTTATTTGTTTTAAATGATGTTTAAATTTTATTTTATTTTATCTATAATTTTCCTCATCATTATTATTATTGTATATTTTATTTTTATTTATAATAATAACAATGTTACCACAATTTCACAATAATACTAAACACCTGAGGATGATTTCAAAGTAGATTTCATTTTAGAACACTGCACATATTGAATGAACAAAGAAACGTAGAATTTAAAATAATTGTAATAAATAAATATTAAATTGTTTATAATTAAATATTAAAATTAAATATTAAATTAAGAGTGTTGATAAAGCGAGAAATATCATTAGCAAAAAAGTCAGGATCTTTGTTAAGCTATGAGCGGCCATATTCTGAAAGAACATAATTAAAGAAGGAAAATTCTTCTCAATAGGAAATATTATTGTAGAAACTATGTACGTTAATTTCTTATTAGCCTTCAGCCGTAATTTCTGGATGTGACTGAAGGCGGGAGATAGACCGGCTTCCGCAGTACTTAAGTGTCATATTCTTCAATTACGAATTCTGAATTTATCTGGTGGTATGTTTGAGTTATGTCAGCTTACGAGTGTCACTGATATCATATAACCCTTGCGCATGGTGGGGCGACTAAATTTGTTCTGCAAAAACGGTTTTGTTGTTGTTGTTGTTGTAGTTTTTGTTGATGATGATGATGACTAGGGCTACATAGCCAGCAGGTTTAGAAACAAAACCTTTTCAAGGGTCGGATGAATCTTTTTGCCAGGTCAAAGGCCATCTCGTACAATGGGGTAGACTGGGTAATGTAGCTGTGCGTGTATACTGTGTGGTGATGCTATGGCATTGCTGAAGTCATTGCATGGGTGTAGCGTTCCCTTGATGGAATCAAGTGCCACGTGTCTGTGAACAAAGCGAGCCTTCAATTTTGAGGACATCGTCTGTGGTGGGCAATGCCTGGTCTACTTGTCCAGCTTTTAAGAGATATATGTGGAGTGAAATGTTCGGGTACTCAGCGGCGAAACCACCCTCCGAAAAATATCCGTCATGGAAGTGATGATGATGATGATGATGATTTGGGTAAGTATATTACTGAAGCTATCAATCACATTATATTTTTATGTATTGTTGCGGGAACTCTTCACTGTATTTCTGGATGTGTCATAATATCCAGACTTGGCTAATATTTTTTTTGTTTACAGTAAGGTTCATCCTTTAAAAGGTCCGGGAGACACTCGAAGTAGAGAGTTACACTATGAGGCAATTTTTACGGTCAGGAAGGGAAGATAACGGTTAATCGTAGCCTTGAACAGGTTAAGATTGTAGTGACCGGGAAGCAACCTCAGGGGAGTGTTTCGTGGGAAGAAGCTGTTCGAGTGGACCTTCGTTCTCACCGATGGAATACGAAGGGAATGTGGGTGGTTTGCTACTATGTAAGTGGCATGGTCTATCCTTGCCGAGAAGGTCTGTACTGGTGGGATCAGGGAATAGAGTACATCGGAGCATTTTCCGTGGAAATATCGATTGAACAGAAAGAGGCTTGCCATTTCTCGCCTGTGAGAAAGAGGTTGGTGGGTAAAGAATAATTCGTCACCAACAAGAGCTTCGAGACCCTCTGGGAATCTATCAAGACAAGAGAAGGAAGTCTGATAAGCTCCCACTCAAATATGAGAAAAGTAAATCATTTCTGGCATTATATGACCCTTTTAATGATAGAAGATAGCAGAAGGAATCAGGTACTTACTTGATTGGTACAGGTAGTCGACAATTTTACCTGCATCCGTAGCAATGGATCGTATGTACGAGTTCTATTTGAGGTCAGTTGCGAGTTTAAGGTCTAATAGTCTTTCAAGGTACAGTGCCTCGCCGTGGAGACATCCATTCATTGTGACTGGTTGTAGTTCTGTGTAATGCAATAAAAACTGTTTCCATGTCCTTCCCTTCATATTTAAATGATACTTTAACATCGTAATGTTGCAGCCTTCTGAATATATTTCTTATCACGTATGAGAGATAGATAGTTCCCTAATGATGTTAGATTGTGAATTGTTATTTGCGACGCTTTTTCAACCATTCATTTATGGTAGCTAGACCTATTTTCAAACCTTATTTTTAGCTTGCCTGATTGCTTGTCAATATCAGTGAAAATCTCTACTTAGACATAACGTAGTTTTAATTGGACTTCCATAAATGGACTTCTCGAAATTCCTATTACTTGTACTTGTAAATATTTTCAGACTTGGAAGCGCTACTTTTTGAGCAGCCATCTTAGTAAACAGGTACTCGGACATTCGGCCGACGGACAAATAATCCGAATGGACATTTAGCCGAAAATGTAATGGCGTACTTACATGTATGTCACACTTTTTATTGTAATGTGCTAGATATATTTATATTTATTTACTGTATTAATTTATAATTTTTCGTTTTTTTTTTCCGACAGACCTTTATTTAAAAAAAAAAACCTATTCTGTATATATTATATTTTATTTCAAATATTACTGTAAGATGATAATTATTTTGCGAAAATAGCAAAACCTTTTATGATATAAAAGATCGTTCAATTTCGCTTTTAATGATCATTATCTTGGAAAGTATGTACAAGCTTTTATTTTACTGTTAAATACGAACTTAAATGATTAGGTGCTACTTTTTAGCTAAATAGACTCAAGTATTTTTAAAAATACTAATTTCAGTAAACAGGTATTGAAATAAGAAAATAAAACGTTTAACTTTAAATTTAGATTTAGTAATTTAATCACTTGAAACACAATGGTAATTATTAGTCCCATTCTACCTTATAATACTGCTAATTAAAATAATTAAAGTATCGCGTGTTACTATTTTTACTTGTACTTTTTCGGTGAAATGTCCTTCGGCTAAATGTCTCTCGGCTAAATGTCTCTCGGCCAAATGTCGTCGGCCAAATGTCCGTCGGGCAAATATCCGTCAGCCAAATATCCGTCAGCCAAATATCCGGCTACGTAGTAAACGATTGTACTGTAAAACAACTTGACTTATATTTCGACTTGACAATTTCATGTTATATATTCGTGATTAACCTTTTGTGATTAACTGATTTATCATAAAATAGATTAACAATCAACCTTTCTGTCGAGCAATAAAGTTGCTAATTTTGAGGTAAAATATCGAACTATTGTGTCTATAGTAAATATTATTCCATACGTAAGTCACTGCCTTGGAGAAATTCTACTTTAAAATATATTATCTATAGAGAATAAAATATGTTTCCATTGTATATATATTATGATGAAAAATTATATTTATTTTAAAGTTGATGTTATTTTTTATCATTTCACACAAAGTAAGGCAATAAAGTCGCTATGATACAAAGGTGATACTGAGTGTGAAAGAATAAGAAAAAGAAAACATTATGTTGTAGCCTAGGGAAGGTTACTGAATAGAATAGTTAAACGAAAGTTGGTAATGAATGATAATAGTTTAGACACGAACAACACATATAAGATTCGCTAGCGGCACGTAGATAGGCAACTGCTAGAAGTGAGTCAAGTAAATTCCACAAGGAATCTCCAACTGCAGATCATCATACAGTATTTACTACTGTATTTATGTGAATTGAGATATACACATTAACGTCTGTAGGTATTCTACAGCATATTATTAAGGGGAGAGAGAGAGCAATCGAAGACGACGAATCAGGAAGACGGACGATAACCATTAACATTGGCATCAAAGTTAGCTGGAAAAGAGGAAGCTGGAAGAGAGTTCAATAAGTGAGACGTATGAGTGAAGAAACATATAGGTCCTGACCAGGTTCGACGTGGCTTAACTTCGGTGATCGTACGAGAACCGGTGTTTCAACGTGATGTGGCCGTAAACTAAGGTTAGCAAGTAAACTGCACGTTATAAAAAAGATCAAGTACAAATTGTAATACTGTGACACAATTTAGAGTTGCGAGAAAGAAAGAAAAAAAAATGAAGAGGCGAGAATTAAATTTAGGTGATAAGAAGCCATCACTAAAAGGACACTAAGCGATGTTATTTTTTGTTTTAACAAAGAAAAGAGGAAATATTTTATTTTCATTAGCGAAGAAAGTAAGGCCGCGCATCTGTCGCGTTTGATTTATGACGGCGCACGGAGTATGGCAATAATGAAAGTTTCAGGTTGGTCGAGTGGCCTATGAAACAGAAACTGAGAGATAAAAATTAATTAAGCACGAACTGATCGAAAAACAAAATGTCCGTTGGACCACACGCAGAATACCAGGAAGGAAAGATTAAACCATTAGCTATCTACGCAGATGTCGTTTGGAAAAGGCACCTGCTTATTGTCAAGAGCTGGCCATGATAGCAAAATTATTTTATCGGAACAGATAATTGGCTGTAGCGTCCAGGTCGCCAGATGACCACCAACTTGATAATCGGCGAAGGTCCCGAGTGATGAATTCCAGGTGACATTCAGGATAAAATTGAGATTAAGAGATCACACTACGGGTCGTATTGGGTTGTTGTCGGGCAGAAGAAAGGAAAGGAAAGAAAGAAAGAAAAGAAAGGAAGAAAGAAAAGGAAGATAATTTTTTTTTTCTTTGAGCAAGATTATTTTAAACCGAGGCCAGTCTGGCCACACCCACACTGCTGGGCGGCCATTGACTGAATGGTGGCGTGAGCCGCAGGCGAAGGTAATCATGTGAAGAAGGAGGGGAGGCCTGTTAATGCCCCCCCTGAAGGGATCGATGTGAGATGCCACTGTGAGAGAGAGGGGAAACCTGTTGGCACCCTCTGAGGGTATGGGTGAGATGCCAAAATGAGAAAGGAAGAATAGGGGAGGACGAAAGACTTCCAAAAATGGAAATAATAATTCTTCCTGACCGAAAACAAAGAAAAACATTTAATACGGATTTAAAATTATCAAGGAACCTCAAACCCCGACAAGCCCACCCCGGTTCTGGTCGGCGTCCATATAAGCAGAGTCGCAACGAGTTGAGTTAAGTTTGCAGTTGGGGTTAGACAGACAAGCAAGCAGTTGCAGTGAGCTGAGAGCTCTGAGGACCCGCCTCGCAGATAGCTGACTTAAGATTCCACGCAATTCCGAACTCAACTGCTAACCAAGAACAATTTATTTTTGAAGAACGACTTAGATTCACACCACCAAAACAAGTTTTACGAATATCGCCTGAAGATACACCAAGAACCATTTTTTTTAAAGAACAAACAACTTAAGATGTTAAGACTCACCTAGCAAACACAAAGTGTCGCGAATCCATATAGAGGGTTGGGCAGAAGACGCATCCTGTATTCAGCAACCAGATATACAATATTGTTATCCTTTTTTAACACATTTGAACTTTTCGAGTTATTACTTTATTTTCTTTTACATATACTTGTGCGATATTACCCTTGTCCGAACTCAGCTTGCATTACGGCCCGGCGACTGATTGATTTCGTCTACTGAAGATCAAATCACAACGTGGGTAGGTTAGACTAGAAATCAAAACAGTTACTTCGGTAACCAGACGTTGGAGGCGAGCTGGGAACGACAGAGCTGATACCGAATCTAACCAGATTCCCATCCGAATCAGCAAAAGGTTAGAATGTCACATTTGGTGCCGCGACTAATACCAAGACACATTGGTCGTCACAAGACAGGATTGGACGGCGACGGCGCGGAGACAGACGGGGTGACGTCACAATTGGCGCCGCGACTAGGACAGCACGGCGGGCGCGGCCAGGCAGACGTCACGATTGGCGCAGCGACACCGGGGGACGTCACAATACAATAATGTACAACATAATTTTGAGAAGAGCCCCGTTGGGAAATATTTCCAATAAAACACAGATTGAATACATAAAAATAATAATATATACCAGTCTATATCTCTGAGATAAGGCATTATGATTACTTGCATTATTTACATTATTCGCACTGTTATTCTCATCTTCATTAGCGAATTCACAACGTTTCCGCCGTTGTACGTTCAAGGAGACATGGATCAGTGTATAAAGACGTTGGTTTAATACACAGCAGTTGGAGAGTTGAGATAACTCAGACATCCGGAAGAGGCATGACACGTGGAACTAGAACACTCTAACCCGGTAGACGAAATAAAGGGTTCGATCGCAATTCCAAAGAAGGCCTGGGCGCACATCGGCCGAAACGTTGTGAATATGGCAATAAAGATGAGGATAACAGTACGAATAATTTAAATAATGCAACTAATGTATATATACACACATATAGACAAATGTGTGTATATATAAAGGGTGTTTCATTAAGACGGATTATATATACCAGTCCGAATAAAGTAAATAATGCAACTAACATATGTATAGATATATGTGTGTATATTTAAAGGGTATTTCACTAATATGGGTTATATATAACGGTGTTTCATTAAGACTGATCAATGTCAGCAGTAAATAAATCAGTGTTACTGTTGAAAATTTATTTATTTCTCTATTGGTTCATGTTATTTAATTCATGGCAAGTGTGTGTGAAAAATAATATCGCCCAAATATCCACCAAATCTGAAAAAAAATGAAAAAAAAAATCATTAGACGCTTAAACTTAATTCACATTTAAAATCAGTCCGAGTTATTGGAGCACTATATATATATTGTTTGCGATGATGGATGTCTCGCCATTTAAATCATTAACCTTTGCATTAGTTTTTGTGTGAATAATTCATGTATATATATATATGTATGTATGTCTGTGTGTGTGCGTATGTATGTATGTGTGTGTGTGTGTTTATATGTACATGAACACACACAAACTTATAGGTGTGTATATTTAATATTTCTTCGTTTATTTATTTATTAACAATTTATTTTTTAAACTTTTTTTAAAATTTCATTTATTTAAATTTCATATTATATTTATTTTATTTATTTACTTATTTTAAATTAATTCCTAAATAAAGTAAGTATTTGTTTATATATACCTACATTTACCTATTATTAACATTTACCTAATATTTCAGTTTATTTTGATTTTTAAAAATAATTATTGCTAATTTTTCCTCTAAACATAGTTTAAAATTCTGATTTTGGTAGGGATATTATTTCGTTTTTGGCTCCTTATTTATTTTGATAGGGTTGTATTGTGCGATGCAAACTATAAGAGCCATCTCAACCAAGTAAGACGAGAAGATTATGTACAAGCATTCTAATGTACAGTTGTTGTTTCTTTTGGTTAGTGGAATGTTGGAAGTCCACTTTTGAGACACAAAAATAAATTCATGAGACCGTAAGTTCAACTAGACTACTAGGAAAATACTGGAAAGACATCTTCCAACAGCGGGAAAACTAGAAAAAATCTTACATTGACGAAATCAGTCAGCATCTTAAATCTGGAATGGAAGAAGTATTTATATACAAGAGCAAAAAATGTTATTGTTTTTTGAACATTGTTATGTATAGGAAGTTCCATCAGGTCAGCTATGAGTCAGACAAGTTATGGAGGACAAGAATGGATGCAATTCAAATTCTATTGAACGAAAGTGAGTAAGTGATGTTTTAGAATTTTTTATATGCAAATTAATATTTAAGTTACCTTAGTTTGGTATCGATTTATTTGTGATATATTTTGAGTAACATAAGTTTATGGATTTAACCGTTTTCATTTAATTTCTAAGATTTTGGTAGACAGGCTTCTTCCCTTGGTAAAGTAGTCCTTCTTTCAGGAATGGTGATATTGACAAAAAAAAAGATCCAGTGCGAAGATTTATATTTTGACAAGATTCCATAGCGGCACTCTCGAGTAGTTTCCATCTAAGTAAGTTACTTTCTCCTTTAAAAGTGCGGAATTATTACGTCAAAGTTGTGGTTCAATTTATTTCTGTTTAACGAATTCATTTGATAAATTCTTGTGTATTGTATAAGGTCTCTTTTGGGTTCATAGATACTTTTTTTAAATTTTGTAAGTTACCCCAATGACACACACACACACACACACACACACACACACACACATATATATATATATATATATATATATATATATATATATATATATAAAAATGTAACCGCCTCTTCTACTCCAACGGCTTCTTCTCTCGCACTTCCAGACATTGAACTCTCTTATTTCTTTTGCTGATAACAACAATCTTCAAAAATGTTATGTCAATCGACATCTTGATCCCCGTTCTTCTTTTTATACTCCTCCTTTCCTCAAAATCACAGTCTCTGTAGCTCCTTGCGTACTAGTGGCACCCCCGTATTGCTTTTGGTGAATTGCTTAATATATATATATATATATATATATATAATAGTTGGCCACTCGTATTCAAGAATACCCGTCTACTAGGACGGCTAGCCAGTCCCTAAAGTTGACGCTCACTTAGACACATTTGTGTTTGTTCAACACCCACAGAGCCTACCTGTGGTTTATACCACAACGACGCTGAGCAGACATTAGTTTCAGTTTCTGGGAGGGAGCATGTTATCTAGCGTGATCAACAATCTGAACAATGCTTGGTCACGATGATTTGTGGCTTCGTACTAGCACTGATGCCGACTGTCCCCTAAGTATTCCATCAACCCAATTTCACTCACAAGGCTCGAGTCAAGCCGTGCTACAATATCAGAAAGTCTCCTTCCTGACAATCACCCGTTATCGGTCTGGAGAGGGCGATCTATGTGGTGGCAACTTTGGAAATTGTCTCAAAAACTATACCAAGCTGGAATCGAAACCCGACCGATTTGGCATCTGGCTGAGTTTCTACTCCTGAGCTATCAGCACACGGCAGAGGAAAAGGGAAATTCTAGAGTATTATATTTTTTACGAATATAAACAAACGCCAGACAGCGATAGTGCTAAATTCATTTTTCAATGATGTGCGTTATATAGCTGTGTGTATGTATATATATATATATATATATATATATATATATATATATATATATATATATATATATATATATATATATATATATACAGAGAGAGAGAGGATTTTGTATATATTATGGAATTCATTCATCTCACCCATTTTATTTTACTCATTTTTTACGAATATAAATCCCAAGAGCCATTTAAGAAGAGGACCTAAAATGTGCAGTTGCTGGGGATAGATAACGGTTGAGTGCATAGTAGGAGGAATAAGATACTTAATGTCGCATGTTTTTTCCAGCATCTTTATCGTAGGTTCGTATATATGAGTTCAACCTGATGTATGATATGAACATGAATTCCAATAAGCTTTCTGAGCTAGGAGATTCCTTGAGGATCACCCAGCCATTGTGATAGATGAAAGTTCAGTGTCTGCATGATGGGTGTATATTCCTTTATAATCTTTCATGAAAGTTCTTAAATAAATACAGAGAGAGAGAGAGAGAGAGAGAGAAAGAGATAGAGAGAGACAGAGAGAGAATAAATGCGTGTAGATCTGTTTCTTTACATATTAGCAAATCTGTTCCATCGTACGATATATTCAAGCAAAATGCAAACCAATGACAATTGATTCAATAAAACTCCTATTAAATCACCGGAAGGACTGCAGGATTTCCGGTTCCTAATTCTAAATCAGGAAGGACACCCAAAGCAATAAACATGCAGAGAAGTTGGCAATCAATCAACTCTAAAGCAAACGATGGAACAGATTCTCAAAAATAAACTATTAATATCTTATGAGCGAACCAGTAGCGCTGAGTTGTGCAGCCATTCAGTATTCATTTATATGATCTTCTAAATCTTTCCAACCGATTTATTATGGATTTTTGTTTTCAACATCATATCAATCAAGTTAGACAAATAGTTGGTACATTTTTCTGTGTGTTTTGTTCCTTGCTTCATATATCTTTATATTGTTATCATCCGGATTATGTTACGGAATGTTACAAAATGACATAAGCTATCGTAGAGTTTAGAGTTCTGACGGCCCGGTCTAAGTGGAGGTAGTCTGAATCCGTTGAAAGAGGAATCTTAAAACTGATGGATTGTCATTGTTTGTGTTTTGTAATAAGACTTTAAAAAATCGTGAAGACAGTACGAGAATAGTAGTTGCCGAGAATAGAACGAGAAACGCCTCAACGCTCCCAGGGTTCCTTGGCGTGTCTGGCTCAGCAGACTGGGAACAGATACTTTGTTTTAATGACGAATCACTTACCAACCTTTTGATATCCAGACTATCTACCCCCCTCCTTTTCTCGCTTCCTACAAAAGATAATTCTATTATTACAGTGTCTCCCTCTGAAATATTGATTAGTTGACTTGTTTTTGTACGATTTATGGAGATTTTCTGCAGTATTTAAAGTTGGAACATGCTGGGAACTGTAAAAGTAAAATAATTACAAGTGAATATTGCATTAACACTTTTGGGAGATAACAGTGATTCTTAATGATATAATTCCTACTATTTAACCAAAAGAGGGGGGGAATGCATTCATACCTTTTCCAGGTGTATTTGCTCCTAAGTATGTAACGAACGCGTCTCTACGCTTTTCATTTAAAGTCTCTATCGATTATAACACTCGCATAAAGAAACCAAAGAACATTTTCTTTCTTTCTTTTTCTTTCGAGCTATGTTGCAGAGCTGGGGCCTATAAAATTGCCCGAGAAGGTCACGAGAAGCCAGAAAAGCAACAATCTCAACATTCTGTCGCTTAATATTTATATAGTTCTGTTTAATGCAGTGGTTCCTAACCAATTTTGGACTATGCCCCAATTTGGTATTTCTAAAAGGTTGGTAGCCACCTCCCCAGTAATATTTAATTATTACATGTATATTAATTACACTTGTACATACATACAGACAAAATATTTTTTTATGTATGCATACTGTACATGTATCTTATATATTAACACGCATTAGCATTAACAGTCTCACTTAGACTCACTAAAAAACGATCCACTGTTAATAACTTTCTCGAATTGACAACTTATTCTGTTGGCCGAAGGGTGCATACCCTACGCAGGCTCAACCAGGATATTATCATACCCCAGCGGTGGGACATGCATCCACTTTGGGAATCATTGTTTTAATGCAAGCATATGACATATTTGAAGTCGTCTTAGACACAACTCATGTTATCAGTTCTTACTGATCAAAATTTACGAGTTGAATCTTGAATCAATTTGGAGCCTAACATTAAGTTTTTGTGAATATATTTGGGGAAGATTTCACTTTGCTGCATTTTTTAAAAGTTTCTATTCATAGTATCGACAATGTTTCACAATTATCTTTCGGGTTTTCATATTTATTTTACTTCTTACTATTGTACAATACACTTCTGAAGGTTTACTAAAAAGGAAAACACACGAAGTATTTTGATAAAGGATATTTTACATTATTTGGACTATTGTCCTCATCTTTGTCGCCATATTTATCACAACGTTTCGGCCGTTGTACGCCCCGGACTTCTTCAGGTGGTTGGAATGTCGAACCGAACCCTTTATTTCGTTCACAGGGGTCGACTGTTCTGGTTCCACGTGCCATGTTTAATGGATGTCAGTTATCAGTTATCTCCTGTTAATTTTCCCTCTGAAATTTCTCCACTGCCTTAGCCGGGTATTGAACTCACACTCTTTTGGGTTACGTCACTGGATCTAACCAACGCCTTTATCCACTGTGCCATGTGTCCTTGAGGACACATGGCACGTGGAACTAGAACAGTCTACCCCAGTGAGCGAAATAAAGGGTTAGGTTCGACATTTCCACCACCTGAAGAAGGGCGGAGCGTACAACGGCCGAAATGTTGTGATAAATATGGCGATAAAGATGAGGACAATAGTCCGAATAATGTAAATAATGCACATACTACCTCAGAAATATAGACAGATATTGAAGGATAGTTTACGTTCAGCAAGTCTTTTTAGTTTATTCGCTGGTAATTTCTTCTTCCCTGTGCGCCGTGTCCATCCAGAACGTAGGCGTTCATGACCTTCCATATTTTCTTGTAGCTTTTAACAAGTCTTATCGTTTTGTTAATTCTCTCAAACCCCGTTCTACTCTCCATATGACAATGCTAATGAAATACATTACCCACTTCTCTCCACTGCTCCCCCCTCGTTCCCTCAATATGTCCTGGGAGTATCCAGTTTTCCAAGCCCTCATTCTTCATTACGTGTCCCAGAAATTTCAACTGCTTCTTTCTGATTTTAAGTATAAGTCTCTTTTTTGTTTCTATTTTAGGCAAAACCTCTTTGTTAATTACATATTCAATCCGTGGTATTTTTCTGTAGAACCATATTTCTGTTACTTCAAGTCTTTTCTTCATCTTTGAGGAGATTTTTCAGCATTCGCTGCTATACAGGAAGAGAGACATCATATAACAGTCCACTACTCTTTTCTTTGTTTCTAACGATTTTTTTCTGTTCTCTGGTATATTGTATTATATTTTACATAACAACAGCATGGATGGTTATTTTAGGGATATTGTGAACTTTAAAAACTTGATCGTATATTACTTAATAGCAATTGCTTTTTCGCCTAACGCCATTTCGTATAGCAGAGAAAATATATACTAATGTAGATATTTCGGAAAAGCTATGAAGCTCAAAGTAAATTGATTAATTGAATCGTTTCCTACTGCTTATCAACCCTTTGCTGATTATTTAAAGAAAATATTTATAGATTGTAAGATTTTTTTAGATAACTAAAGTATTACTAATTAACCCATAGCTGGGGGAGAAGTGTTGAATTAGCACCTTTCCTAGGAGTAATTATGTGTAAATGAATATAAAGACCCCAACAGGTTTGGAACTCGGCTCTCTGACTAACAATTCCAAGACATTACACAAGACACCACCCAAACATCAAGGCTTGCACCGCCTGGTATTCCCAAGGGGTTACCATATCTAGGTAATGACCAGTCTGTGCGTTGCTTAATTTCAGCGATGGTACGAGATCCGATGTTTCAACAAGATGTAGCCATAAGCCCATAATGTAATGCGAAGGAAGCGGCTGGAGGTCTGATCGTGAAGAAGGCTCGTTTGTAAGCGCGATCTTTCCTGTCTGAACGATATCTTTCGTTGTTTGCCAAATTAATATAATTTTAGTAAATATCTCTACAGTCATGCATTACCAAAAAAAAATGAACACGGATGTTACTCAGTCTATTGAAAGTAACTTCCTGTTAGGAACAACATATTTTGAAATATTGACGTGAAAATCACGAGATATTTTTACCAATCCCTCGAGTCTATTCAATCCCGTCACTATTTCAATATTTCTGAAATGTTACCTGAAGGAATTTTTAGAAGATCTAATTTTAGCAGTAATTAATTTTCCATCTTTTGCAAAAAAAACATTTTAATAAAATCAGCTATGAAAATTGTCTTTTGTCATAATTTCCAAGCTTACAAACTCAGATAAAAAAAAGAAAAGAAATCAAGATAGAGTCAAACATTATTTGTATAGACATTTCAAGACTTTCGGGGCTTGCGAATATAAAATAAAAATATTCTGTATTTCTCTGAATTTCTGTTATGCAGAAACGTGCAAAATACAGGAAAGACGGCGCCGCCAATTCTTGAGTTGAAAGAAATTTGTTTCCAATATCGACATTCGAAACCATGATTTTTATATTTTATATTTATTTATATATTTTGCGTTCACATTCAAACTTGTAAATTATTTCTATTCCCCACAGCGATAGATGAATAGACTGGTTTATTTTTTCCATGTTTGGCAATCAGTCTAGGAGAAGATCAACTCAGAATTGAAAATCTACAGCAACAACACCGAGTGTGTGAAAGTGTAGGTCTAACTTAATAGGAGAGTTTTAATAGTTAAAACACACAGACGCACACACAGATACACATACATACTATCAAAAACAATTACTCATGAAAAAGATGCACGCGCATCGAAACAAAAATGTATCTTTGTCGTGAGTAGCTGTTTTTGATAGTATGTAAGAATTCATAAAATATAATAATTGACTCTCCTGTCGGTTTCGACGTATGAGGATCTGAAAACTTAATTAATTCAATTATGAAATTTTGTGCAATAATATTAAGTGGCACTTAAAAACCGCTAGTGATTTTTAAGCGAGGCAGCATATGGAGCAAGAGTAAGGATTGTGAGTTGAGATCGCTATTAGATTTGCTTACCTTTTACATCTTGCTCTCGCTTCTTGAAGACGATTCAGACAAGCTGATTGAAAACTGCTGAGTTCACTAAAAACACACTAATCTTCATTCTACCCGCTCCAAGGCTAAGCACTCGAGGTTGTTATAAGACTGTATATTGACAGCTGACAAGTTGCTTATCAGCTTGTCTTTGTAACTTAGCCATGGGCGTCCTACATTCCTCGAACTCTGATCTAAATGGCTCTACCTTAGGATCCTGGATATCCAGTCATCAGACATTCTCAAGACATGACCAGTCAAACGTAACTGAGACTATATGAGAAAAGTGTCGATTCCTCCAATATTACACCTGTTAAACAGGTCGGCGTTAGATTCCTATTTTGAAGGTTAACTTAACATCCAGCTAGCGTATATGGTACCAATATGGATTCTTCGATTCTGAGTCGCATAAAAGGATGACAAGGACAACAGCTGTGTAAACCCTAATTTTCGTATCCAGTCGAATACCCCGCTGATTCCACAAGCGATGGCGAAGTTTGGCGAAAGCACTGGTAGCCTTGGCAATCCAATGAACAATTTCATCATCTAAAGTTCGACATATACAATATAAAGTTCCACACATATATATATATATATATATATATATATATATATATATATATATATATATATATATATATATTTTAAAATATGATTCTCCGCTACATAAATTCTAAGTTTCAAAACAAGAGCCGAAAACTTCAATACAAATTATTTGAATTAAATTACCAAGCTCTGTTACATCTTCAAGCGAAATTTTTGGAAGATGGAACAGATCTTGGTACTTTAATTCAATTTAATTCAAATAATTTATTTTGAAGTTTTCATCTCTTGTTTTGAAACATGAGAATTCTTATGTAGTGAAGGAATCATATTTTTTAAATAAATCATTATATTTAGGCTCTATTTTTGTATGGAGCACTGTTTTTTAAAAGTAAAAACAAAAATACTAAAGAACTTCGGATTGTTTACCTAACGAGTTCTTTCTTATTTTCTATATATTTTCATTTATATATATATATATATATATATATATATATATATATATATATATATATATATATATATATACAATAAGGATAGATGATAGACACTGAAATTCTGTTTCTATATTCCACGTATAAATATACCTATATACTGAAATTTTACCAACATCGGTTGCTTAATAACAATTTTACTGGGAAAACATTGACTTGCAAGATTACATCTGATAGAAACTATATTCGTAACAAAAGGCGGGCAGGGCATATTAGTGAAATGCGAGTCACTGAATCTTAAATAACGAACATGTCACCTTCTGGCAATTTCTGTAAAGTAGAAAAATCTATATACAAAACAATTTCTCAGGCAAGTCCGGCCGCCATTCCTTCTTTGTACGCATCAGTTAGTTCACCAATTTAGCGATAACAGGCAGGCATTGAAGACAATTTATTTCAAAACTCACTGAAGGCAAGGAGAAATTAGAAGAGGCGCTAATGATGGAGAAATATGTTTAAAAGTGAGAAAAATAGAGATAGACCAATAGAATGTGTACAAATGAAACAAAGCTAAAGATGTCTATCCATATAACGCACGAACAGAGAAATCTAA
Source organism: Acanthosepion pharaonis (assembly GCA_903632075.3). Taxonomy (NCBI): domain Eukaryota; kingdom Metazoa; phylum Mollusca; class Cephalopoda; order Sepiida; family Sepiidae; genus Acanthosepion; species Acanthosepion pharaonis. The sequence goes on from CAHIKZ030001127.1 coordinate 494,580, forward strand.
AGAAAGAAAGAGATGGATAAACAGAGAAGAATGAAACAGAAGGGTACGCTTACACAATGACATTTTTTAAAAATCTTTTCAACCCAAGCAAGTCTGGAATGCCACTAGTACGCAGGGGGGTTACAGGGAGTGAAAGTGAAAGCGAAGACTGAGTATAGGGAGGATTGAGGAAAGGACAACAGATGAACGGAATTCAAGAAGACAGGTGATGACGATTGACGCTGCATTTAAATGTTTGAAGATTGTACTCATCAGTGAAGCGAGTAAACAGAAGGGGGTCCCATATGTGGGGAGTGCGAGAAAAGAAAGTGTTGGAGCAGAAGTGGTGGTTGAATTTAGCAACTTCAACACTAAACCGATGGGACCAAAATGCCAATCTAGTAGCACGCTTAAATTCCTGTAATCGGGGCACCAGAGAAAAAAGCTTGTCAGAGGAGTGTCCATGGAAATATTTGTAGAAAAGACAGAGGGAAGAAAGTGATTGAAGTCGAAATACCTGGTCAGGATTAATTAAATTAGAGATAATTTTTCGACTGTGTCAAGTTTCTCTAGATATAAAGCAGGAACCACAGATTAGTTATCGCAACAGTATTCAATGCACTGACGAATGGTAAATGTGCAAGATGCATTCTAACAACAAAAGTTTTCTGTCACGACACAGCCAACCAACTTTGCTTACAGTAGATGCAGCTATAAAATTTGATGTCATCGCTCCACTTGAAGTCATTGAAAATCAAGAGGCGCGGTTGTGTCCTCTCCCAGGTTTCTAGTGTCAAGCACACAAAATGAAGACAGAAACGATTCCCTACGGAGATCAAATAGGAGTAGTTTTGTTTTCGAGGCGTTATAATTTACAAATTTATTTCTTGCCCTCTTTAGCCGCTGATTGGCGGTTACTTTTCAAGAGCAGATGCTAGGATAAATTTGTCAGATTGCCTCACATATATATATGCGTATGTGTGTATAATACAAACACATACACTTCACACACAAAAACACACACGCACACATATATATATATATATATATATATATATATATGCGCATGCACTCATATATAATATATATTTGTTTCTTCAATATTTTGTAAAATATTGAGTTTCATGGATATCAGGCACGGTGAAAAAAAACTTGTAAAATTTAAATATTAATATTTAGAAGCTATTCTCATAAGATTTTTTTCCTATATATATATATATATATATATATATATATATATATATATATATATAATATATATATATATATAAACAGTGAATTTAATGCTTGGAACGTAATTCATGTAGATATTAAATTTTCCAACTAAATCGCTGCGCAACAGTGAATTTGAAATTGATGTATATTTATTAATATATATATATATATATATATATATATATATATATACATGCAAAAACAAAATACGCAATCTATCTTATATATATATATATATATATATATATATATATATATATAGGATATTATAGATATTTAAATTATTTTCCAACGGTATATAAATAAAAAGAAAGTTTTAAAATCGTTCTTATAGCAAAATGTGCTCAATGTAAATTTCATTAATATTAATGTTATAAAGTAAATAGTTTTTAAAACTAAAACGTTAAGTTGAGGAATTAAAATGTATTTAAATGAATGAATTTTAAATTTTTTTTTTAAATAATATATATATATATATATATATATATATGTGTTTTATACATGTCCTCAGTACTACATGTGTTAAAGGAAAAGTTTACTGAATCAGTGAAAAACAAAATACATACAAAAAAAAAAAAAAAAAAAAAAAAACTTTACCTTAAATTGTTAGATTCTAAACATTTAACTGTTCTTAAAAAGAATATATAAATAAAAATTAAAAGGAAAATATTTCAAATCGTAGTTAAATAAGTAGTTAAAAAAAAAAAAATCTTTATTTTATGATATATATATATTCAACTGATATATACATATATATATATATATATATATAAATATCAATTTGATAGAATATTCTGTAATATAAACGTGATTTTAGCTGTGTATTTAAAACGGTAAATTTTCACCAAAATCGCTTGAAGATGAAATAGAAATGCTTTAATTTATTTGCAAAAATAAAATTAGGGGTTTTAGCTTCTATTTTTGAAACCCCCCATATATATATATATATATATATATATATATATATATATATATATATATAATATTTAAATATATAATAAATTTCAAAACACAAAAAATACATACCATAAATTCCGCGCTTGCGATTTGTTATTTTTTTATTTTGTTGACTGGAAAATATTTGGAAATTTGGATACGTCATGTTGCACTCGTTGACATTAGCGTCGGAATCTGCAATATGAACATTTCAGGGGTTGTTTGGCTGTCAATTTGATGATAGTGCAATGGATTCGGTAAGAGATGGATGAGTTTAATGGTTAATACGATGGTGATGGTGATATTATGCCTAAATTCATCGTCCCACACGGCATCAGACTCATCACGTCTACATCAAGTTCCTTGCGCAGGCAGTGCTGTCCTGGTTCAAATTTGTGGCTGCTAGAAGACCTCACGTCTGGATTCTACACCATGCCACACAAGCAGGATAACCCGGTTAGCCTCTCTGACAATTTATGCGACCACCCCTTATATCTGGCCACCTAACTCCCCAGACTGCAACCCCCTTTATTATTATGTGTGGGGCGTTGTTGAACGAGAGCCCCCTTGAAAAATCAAAGATGAAAATTCAGCCAGGATTTTAGTTTTTCAGTTTGTACTGCGCAGATTTAACAACTATCGTTATTTTTTTGAGATTTGAAATTAAGATTTCAAATTTTTGAAAGGCTCATATCACATCATGTATATTTAATACTTTTATACCTTGAATAAATGTAAAAGAACACTGGAAATTAGCATGGATGATCAGACGTTGCCAACGATATGTGATGAAGTTTGCTGAAAATCCAGGACACCATCTAGTACAGTTGAGTAATTTAACGATTTTACTTCGGTGAAACAAGAAACATGAAATGAGGTAAATATCTATATATAAAACAGAGGATGTCTGTGCATGTGTGAGTGTGTCTGTCTGTGTGATGAAATGCAGCCAGGTTTTTAGCTGCATTAAACAAGAAAACCGTCCAGAAGAGTTGCAGGAGAATCCGAAGTCGTCTTAAAGCCAATGGCGATTTTACTGAATAAATTCACCCTATACCATTTCAAGACATTTTCGTGTAAATTTTGGTTAATATATCTGTTAAAATAAAACGCCATTGTTATTTTCATTATTGCTTAATTTAAACTATAATTTATCCATCGCACACTGTATATTAAACATAATTTAAATAAAATTGATACTTTTATATATATATGTTTAAAAGTATATGATACTACCATTTATATCTACATAGTTACAATTGCATGCATCCATAATTATATATACACACATATATAATCATACATTGATATTATTACTTATATTCAAAAATATATGTAAAAACAAATTATAACCACGACCACTAAATGCGCGCTATATTTTATTTGTAGATAGATAGTGGACATAGGAATAAAGAATGTTGTTGTCTATGAACCTGGTCATTTTTTTATCGATATACATACAAATCATTATTTGTATTTAAATATATATTTGTTTAGTGGTGCCACCGTATATATGTGCAGTCTTAATGAAAAAACCATAGATGTCTAGTACAGTTGAGTAATTTAATGATTTTATCTCGTTGAAACAAGGACCATGAAATGAGGTAAATTTTTATATATAAAACAGAGGATGTCTGTGCGTGTGTCTGTGTGATACGATTTCACTCGACATCCATCCAACCTATTTTAACCAAACTTAGCATATACATTGTACAATGTAAGGGATAGGTTCTTAGCGTAAATAATCGATAATTTTTGAATAATCAATAAACGATAAAGCCGATCAAAAATCGATAAATTCAAATTTTTCCTCCGATATTGTTCAGACTCGGTATGTGGGTTACTTACGTCATAACGAGCGCAACGATACCTCATTTTTATTTCGACGATACTGCGTTTAGCGAAAAAACGTGGAAAATGAAAAATCGATTTTAACACAAATCGATTTCAACACAAATTTAAATCTGAAACGTCCCTTAATTTTCAAGCAATCTAATACAATCTTCACTCAATTGTAGCCAACAATAAGTTGATTGTTTAACAGCCATTTAACATGATAATTGAGCCCAAGTATATCGTGAAAACACGCGTAAGTAGCGAAAAATGGCGATTTTTACTCTCTGTTTTTTTCTTATTTTTCGCAGATCTTTCAACCAACTTTCATCAAATTTTAGCAATTGCTTTATAAATATATTCTCTATTAAATCCCTGGTAGCACAGTGATAACATGAATTTCAAAAAAATTCAAAATAATTGCGGTCTGCTGTGGGTCTTCATGTTGCCTGTTGTTCCTCTTCATGTCCTCGGCTAACTTCGATTGAATAAATATAAGCGACTTCTCTTATATCAGTAACTGCATTAATTCAAAATGTTTTTTCTAATGAAATTACTTTAAATCAATTGAAGATAGACTCTATTACATCTAAACATGATGCTGCTTTTGCTCCATTCTAATTGAACGCTTTTTCTGATCGATCAATTGGGTATGCCTGCCAGTTAATCATAATAAAAAAAAATGTTTTTTCATAATGTGAATTTTTGCCTTTGTAGCGTAGACGAGTTGAACAGAACACTATAGATTCAGAGATTGATTCGTTTTCTACGGTTTATCAACACATTGCAGGTTATTTAAAGCCAGGAATTTATTTTAGAGTTTAAGACTAATTTTTTGAGGAGGATATAATAATAATGATTCGGTGATAAAAGCCTTACTAAATAACCCATAGCTTGGGGGAGAAGATGTGTATTCATACCATTCCCAAAGGTATTTACGCGTAAGTGAATATAGCGAACCTAAGTTAATTGGAATTCACCTCTACGATCGACATTTACGGGCCATTATCCATTACACTACCCTCAAATCTTACAGTATCGTACGTCAACAGCCTCGGCCTTGTTTAACTTTGGTGACCGTACGGGAAGCGGTTTTTCATCGTGATTTGGCCGTAAGATTTGGAACAGGATAAGAGACAATAACCGAGAATATGTGAGAACAGACATAGCCCTCATTTAAAAAATACTTCATTACAAAAACTGAATGGAATGGGTAACTATGCGTGAAGACTGTTACTTTTTTTTTTTTAAATCTGTTCGTTACACCAAAGGATTGTCGTCTATGCCTTAATGAGACAGAAAGGAGGATGGACAAGGGAGGTAACCCCCTTAAGCGGTTGAGACGTAGAGAAGACAAACATTTTCAGATCATAGGTAGTGTAGTGGAGAGACTAACACCGAGTTCTAGATTGCGTTAAGTTGATAGGTCGGATACACATTGCTTTTTTTTTTCTTTTTTTTTTGTACACATTGTGTCACGTTTTTACAAAAATACAAAATGGTTCCCGAATAAATATCTCAACGCTCCATCACATTCATCGATGAAAAAAAAATGATTATCTGCATAAAATGAACTTCAAAAGCACTCGTTTGAAGAAATTGTTGCTTTGTTCAGCCAGCTTTAAACCGAGTAAAAACATGTAGAGAATACTCAAGGGAAAAATATCAGTTTACCAGCACAGGTGAATGTTGCAATGCTTTTTTTTCTGGTGGCTATACACTCAGTTTCACTTGAAAGAAGAAGAAAAAGCTTAAGAAATAAATGGATAACCGATATCTAAATCTAGTTTTCCAAAATGGAGAATATATTTCAGATAAATGTGTTTATTATAATATTGTCTTATTTACAATGATACATTCTCAGGTTAAAAATATGTTAAATTTCTAAATTATTTTGTGCATATTCTGAAATTATAATATTAATTATAACATAATGGTTTAGCATATTCAATAATTCGTGTGTAACCACAAATTTGTCGAAATCTTGTTACAGCAAAATTGTCCAATTATTAGATTAAGCTTTGAACCGTTGTATCCTAGAAGTGATTAAATGTATCTTACTGGAATTCTCCGACTTCTTTTAGAACACTATATTACTCTAATTTGAGCATTAGAAATGTTTAAAAACTCACGATGCTTAACAGAAATCGATAATAAACAAAAATGACTTGTTTATCATTAATTAATAATAGCTACGGATCGTAAAATATACGAAGCAGTGGATTAATTTCCTAAACATTACTTATATTGTGTCTTGGGTATGAAGATAAACTACACCCGGCTGTAAGGGGTCTGATCGGGAGGGGCTCTACTTCCGGAGAAATTGGCAGAGGAGAGAAGGGTTTTTTTTTTCCCGTTGGAGTAGACGCTGCAGATGTAATATCTGTTCAGTGCCGGAGTCCTTCTTTCCTCCTTTGTGCTCTCCCCCACCAAACGTTGCGTAACATCTGTAGTGTAGCTGTAGTATGGCCGGTTATGACTAGCTTAGACAAGCTTTGACCGGATCAGACACGCTAAGACCAACTTAGACCAGCGGACCAAGTGGATACATTCGCGTCGCCACGTTAAATACCGACCTTGTGTCACACTCTGACTCAGTGGTCGTTGGAGGTAAATCTCGATCTCTGAACGGGAGGTATTGAGGAGTGTAGGAGCGTCCTAATTGCTGTTGTTCTCAGCTTCATCTTGACCCGGGGTCGTAGCACTTGTTAAGGTTCCAGAATTAGGCAAATAGAGACCCCAAAAACTGAGGTAAAAAGATTATGAAAATATAAAAATACATTTTCATAGTAAAAAATATGTAATATCTTTTTATAGTAAAAATAAAAATTCATGGTAGGAAAATGACTACCAGCAGTACATTATTAGAAAAAAAATCATCAATACTCCCAAAAAACTAAATTTCAGCATTAAATGATCTATAAGGGGTTGATATACTGTCAAACAAACTAAACCAAACCAAATCAAACATGTCACTGCCTCTGGTGTTTGTATTCACACAAACATGTATAGGCACAAAAACTGGGTATCATCTAAAATGTATTCAATTGTGAATACATAATAACATATATATATATATATATATATATATATATATATATATATATATATATATATATATATATATATATATATATATATATATTATTATTATTATTATTATTGCTTCAAAGTTTCAAAGAAAAAGAAAATTTCGATATTAAATGACACATAAGGAGTTGATATGCCGTTAAACAAACAAAACAGTCAATCATTATTTGGAGTATCTAAATATTATGGCTATCGGCTACACTAAATGAAACCTAATAAATATATAACTGGACAAATTAGCCGTAGGCAATTGTGAAACAATGATTGATAAGCTGATGAAATCGAACTTAAGAAGATGCCGTAAGAGTATACAAAAACTAAATTAGTTTTCTAAGTATATTTATTAGGTCCACTAGTTTCTTCCATGAATATAAGTTGTTGCTATTTATCAAAACATCAAACATTTACATTGAAAATTGTCGTATGTTATTGTATTCTAAATTTCTTATTTAACTGCCACGTATGATTAATTATCAAGATGATGCATACGCCATTAGAGTTGATTCCAACCCCCCCCCCAAAAAAAAAATAAACGTAAATTACTTATGACTTATCTTGATATATTAAAGGGTATGAAATTCATAAAATGCGAACTACAGAGTATGACATAAACTTATTGCTATTTTGAGAAATCAATTACGAAAAAGCACATCTCTTTCCTATCGAACAAACAACGCATCTTATTTTGCCCGAAGCACTTTTCTTTAAGGTCGATAATTTTAGATTTATAACCCTGACCTTTAATGAACTTTAAATATCTATCTATCTATCTATCTATCTATCTATCTATCTATATATATATATATATATATATATATATATATGTATGTATGTATGTATGCGTGTTTGTGTGTGTAGTTCCACAGAATATTTCGCCTATACGTATTAAATACAAGCATACATATGGGAGAATATAATAAACAATGTGTCAGACCAATATACCGTAACTCTATGTCAAATTCTAACAAGAACCTATATATATATATATATATATATATATATATATATATATATATGTGTGTGTGTGTGTGTGTGTATGTGTGTAAGTGTGTGTAAGTGTGTGTTTTGTAGGTGTATGTGTGTGTGCGTGTATAAATGTGTATATATATACAGTTAGACATGTGTGTATATATATATATATATATATATATATATATACACACACATCTATAACTATATATATATATATATATATATATATATATACACACATGTATAATGTATATATATATATATATATATATATATATATACATATATATACGGGGTATAATATATATATATATATATATATATATATATATATATATATATATATATATATATATACGGGTATACATGTGTATATATATATATATATATATATATATATATATATATATATATATGGTATATATATATATATATATATATATATATATATATATATATATATACGGGGTATACATGTATATATATATATATATATATATATATATATATATATATATATATATATATATATATATGTATGTATGTATGTATGTATATATATATGTATACGGTTTTAGTTTTAAAGTGATGAAGTATGTGAATATTAAAAGCGACTCGCTTAGTTTATAAATAATTTCCTATAAGTATCGATCTGTCCCTTCAAGCATCATTAATATTTATCTCTTTGATAAATCGCCCAAATAGTTTGATTGATTTTTCTCTTTATCAGGACATCGATTACTCACTCGCCGTACATTTCGGTAAGGAATTTCAATTAACGAGTTCTCCACACCGTATCTTTGCCATTGCCTAATGCCGTCTCTGACATTTTGAAGATGTTACTCTGTAGGAAAATCAAAGTAATGAACCCAAAAAAATAGTGTCGAACTTGTATATCTGTGAGTAGGCAATTATAATTTCCTAGGTAAAATCAACTTATTTTGGAAATATATTCGTATAATCTGTAGCATCCACTGGGTACAAACTCGCTTCTTGCGGATAAGATATCAGTTAGGTAAGTACACAAAAATGGAGAGCGAGTAGGCAATCCCACGTCTCGGAATAATTCAGATTGTACAGCAAGATAAGCTTACGGCTATATGAGGTCAAGCAACGTTGAGTCAATTCAGTACCTTGACGCTTGAGAATAACGGTTTGTTGTAAGGTTGGATATGCGATAAGCGGCGTGTTGTAACAGATAACGGCTCGGAATGAGAACTGAGAGCAGAGTTTGAATTCCAGTCGAGTTCATTGCATTTACTTACGTAGAAACACGCTTAAGCGATCATGAAACGAAAGGGGGCATTCTCGTACAAACGTGCCACATCCGCTTCTACCAATACGTGTTGTTCCAGCGTAAATGTCTATAAATCCGGGGAAATCTCACTTCTAACAAAGGGCCTTCAAATGTCGAGGCTATCCTGCTAATTATTAATATCAACGGTCATAATGTTGATATAAATACACACAAATGATGTGTTAATGACAGACTCAGAAAGAAAACAACAAAAGTCTCAGAAAATATTTACAAAGAGTAACGAGATGTAAGGCTAATTCGTCGTCAATAAAAGAAAAGTCCAAACGTGTGCGTGTTATGATGTTGATTTGGGGTTAGTAGAGACAAACGCCAAATAACACGTAACAATAAAAAGGGTTTTAATAGGTTGATAAAAAGGTACAGAAATCGCCTGAGTAATCAATAACTAGCTCAGCTAAGAACTTCTCTGTCTATCTATCTTCCCCATGTCAACTGACATGCCACTATTTAAAGTCTTTGTTGACAGACGCAGACAAGTTCATCTTCAAGAGGGGTGGAAGGTTTCCGACACAACAGTGAGTAGTTATAGAAATTCAGTTATTTTGAATAGTAACATAAGAAGAAAAATGTGACACTCGCATCGAAACTGTGTGATATATCCCGGAAAGAGATATATTTGTTCCAAGTAGAAAACTGGTTGTTGACTACTGTAACCAGGTAGGACAATCTAGCAGGTAACCGTAATGGACTGGTCCTCGTCGTAGTGGTAGGCAATAGGCGAAGACAATAGGTATAGCCAATTGGTGTCCCTGTACCTCCACATCAGTCTGTATTTATGGCTGACACCAGCCAATCATATTACTGTGAGGGGGGAACCCAGTGGTATGCATATTCGTTACATCACTGTGAAAGTGCCTTCTAAAATCTAAGTAAATTATTAAGCGATTGGGAGATTTCTTTATAATCAAAGAAATATTACCGAACGTCCATACCTATTCTTCTCTATGCTACTGAATGCTGGAGACTTTCTTTACAAACGAAGAATAAAATCGGTTCTTCAGAGACCTTGTCTGATGATATTCTGAAAGTGCCAGCAATTGAAACTAGAAAGACAGTCTCTGAGGACAGATACAGTGGATGTTTCTGCACATATTTTGAACCTGAAATGTAGTATTTGTTTTATTTCCTGTTATCAGATATCTCCTGTTAATTTCCCTCTGAAAGTTCTCCACTGAATTAACCAGGTATTGAACTCACACTCTTTGGGTCCTGTTACTGGATCTGGCACAGTGGATAAAGGCGTTGTAAACGTTGTAATAAATATGTCGACTAGGATGAGAACAATAGTCCGAATAATGTAAATAATGTACATAATACTTCATCTCAGAAATATAGGCAGATATTTTTATTCTTTGTGTCATGTATTTTCAGCACTCTACAACTTCCTATCCTTTGTATCTCATAGTAAGCATTGTCATTTCTTCAAATTTCACAGTCTCTGTTCTGCTTTCCATTTACAAAAAGGTTCTCAGAATTCTTAATCGCAATTTTCTTCTGTCCCTCTTGCTTTCATTGTATTCTGTAATTATCAGATTTTCATTATATTCTGTAATTATCAGATTTTCCTCATTATTTGTCCGAGAAATTGCTACTGCAACAAATGATTCTGAGTACATGCGTAGTTTTTACCACTCTCTTCCTTACAACTTTCTCGTTATTAACGTGCTCATTCTCAACATCCTACTGTAGTACCACATTAATGAGTACTTCATTTGTGAATACGATTGTCCAGCATTTGTTTGTTCATAATGAAAATTTCAGGTTTCTTAATACTTTGCTTAGCTTTTGTAAGACACATTCGCTATTCCAATGTAACTGCATATTTCTGTGTTACTTTTTCCGTCTTCTGTTTAAATTCTTTCTATATAATTAAATTTTCATTACTGCATGATGTTGGCATCACTAATTTGTAGTTAGTATATGCGGATGTTATTACTGGCAACCATATATATTGTTTTCTTACAATTGAGGTGTAGCCCTTTCTTCTCACTTTTCTTTACTAATTCGTCTATGAGTTTCGACGTTTTACTTTTTGTGTTTTTTAATAACACTGCGTTATCTGCAAGTATTATGTTGTTAAGACTGTGTCCAACAAAAATAAATGCTGGTAAAACTTCTAGTGGTCTTAGGAGTACTTCGCTGTAGGAGTTGAATGACTTTGCTAAGATGACATATTTTATGCCTTCTTTACTCTTAGGTGTCATTTGTATAATGTGGGCCAATCGTCAAGAGATCAATGGCAGATTTCAAGATTGAAATTCATGCAGAATCATCGGTCTTTTAAAGAAACGAACACGCACTAAAAGCGGTGATGCTCGTTCCGCGCCATGTAAAACCATGTTGTAGATGGTAATTGAAGGATCTACTGCATATTGCAGGAATTTACATCACATAGGGTGTTTACTGAGTATTTCCGTTTTATCTTTTATATATATAAAAAATTCAAACAATTAATAATTTTACTAATCTGAAGGGTAGTGTTTATAATTTGCTCACTTAACTATTTTATTTCATAAACATTAAACACGCATATTCTCTAGAGTTTAAGAATATCTCACTTTAACAGTAACCGTTCTACGGAATAAGATTATTGTTATCCCTTTGGAATCATTACAAACACAGATCTGAAGAAATTGACATTGATTATTAAACACTAACCGGCTAAGCCCTCTTGCTATCACTTCGCAAAGTAAGATATATTCACTACTTAAAATCTTTGAAGCAGAAATGTTAAATGTGCATTTCTTTTATAAATTGGCTTGTTATAGTTAAGGAAAGGTTTACAAATAGATGTCAATTTATTGGAGGCCAAGTAAAATGCAAATTTCAAAGAATTTTCTGCACTATATAATAAAATATTCCTAAATAGAATTATTTTGACATGGAAATCAAAACAATCCTTGAGTAAAAGAACAGTAACAAAGAACAGTTAATTGAATAAACTTTTTTTTTAAATCAATATGTCAATTAGTTAAACCTTTAAATTGATATCACCTAGAAGTAGATAATATATGATACAGATATTGAGCTTTCAGGGTATAAATTACTATTAAGTAGTTTGAGCTTGGACCGGCTCTGGCCTAGACCAGCTGTGACAAGCCAAGACCAGCTATGACTAGCTTAGACCAGGTCTGACCAGCTTGGACAAGTTATGATCAGCTAAAACCAGCTTAGACAAGCGGCCCGAGTGGAAATACTTGGGTCCCCACTTTAAAAACCGACCTTATGTCACAACCTGACTCAGTGGGGGGGGGGTCAAGTAAATATCTACTATTATGTAGTTTGAGCTTGGACCGGCTCTGGCCTGGACCAACTATGACAAGCCAAGACTAGCTTAGACCAGCGCTGACCAGCTTGGACAAGCTATGATCAGCTAAGACCAGCTTAGACCAGTGGTCCGTGTGGAAACACTAGGGTTCCCCACGTTAAAACCGACTTTGTATCACATTCTGACTCAATGGGGGCGCCAAGTAAATACTTACTATTAAGTAGTTTGTAACGCATAATTTATCATCTCTCAGTTGCATCTCTGTCTTTAGACAGAGTGCGCTCAGGGGCTTCTCTGTCAAAGGACAGAGGGGCAACTGAGAAAGTTATATTGAAGAGGTGCCCAACCCTGGGGATAAGCTGCCCGAGGCCGCGCCCTCCCATTGCACCAGACGGAGGGATCGGTGCTCGAACCGAGGCCAGCGCAACTGACGGTTGCGGGGGCTGTGTGGAATTTTTGCCCCTTGCCCGAGTGTACGAGCTGGGGTCCCTACATTAAAAAGACCTTGTGTCACATCTCGTCCTCGTGGTGGAACGAGTAAACACCGTAAAAATTACTATAAAGTAGTTTTGGGGCTTTTTATCCCCAGAATTTGTTGGATAATTGCTCTCCAATTTCACGTTTATTCATATAGATTCCGTAATAGAGATTTTACATAATGAGCTATTATGTTTCTCTAACTCTTCAAATATTGAATACATAATTTCTACTTTCCCATCTTTACACTATACTAACTTTATTTTATAAATTGCCCCCTGTTCTGGCACTCATGAAATAAAAATAATTGTTTGTACGGAAAATAAGGATCTACGTTCATCAAATCGACATTAAGTTAAGTATCAGCAGAAGAATTATCGTTGAACCTTTAACAGGTAAGCTTAAACATTAATTCAATACTTAAATGAAGCGATCAATTTTGAGTTTTTTCCTGTAGTTTATTGTTGTCTATCTCATTTACTCCTCCCTATTGTGATGATGGCCAAACCAAGAATCCTCCACATGAACTGGCTTAAATGCCTCCCAATAGGGCGGCTTTTAAGCTAGTTATTAATAGAACGACAACGGCAATTTTGGAAAGTAAGAGTTACTCTATTTGAAAGCAACGATAATGTCTAGTATAATATATTAATATATATTTCTAACGTCGCATGATCTGGCAAAACTGAATCTGAGCTGAACGAGACCGTTCTCTTTGCCTAACTTTTCTAGGGCTTTTAAATGAGCTATGAATCATTGAAATCAGACCAATTGGACCGGATGTGTTGCTTGGACACACACATGCACAAACACACACTGTACTTTATATATAATATTTCATACGGTATCCCAAACAAAAAGAAGACAACGTTTTCCCTCCCAAGGACAAATTACTGAAGATGAGAGGCGCTACGTTGATGTCATAGGTATTTTTTATTTGAGATAAAAGTGCTCTGGAACAGAAAACCAACATCCTCTACCAAGTGCTCCAAGAAATAGGACTCATGATAAACCTTGCCAAAATAGAAACTATGACCTGGAACTGGAATGAAGGCAGTGGTTAAACATACCTGGAATATGACATAGAACATCAAGACCTGGAATAAGAAAATACTTAACATTTTCAATACTTTGACATATGGATTAGTTACAACATATTAAGTAGATTGTAAGAAATTGGCCATAGATTAGGGTGCGACAGATGCAGTTTCAACCAACGACGCATTATTGCTGCAAAACGAAAACATCAACCTGAAAACACTAAAGTCATGTTCTTAAATAGTATCGTCAGATCAAAACATTCTTATGGGTGGCATACATGGCAGCACATCCGTTTAAAATATCTAAACTGTCAACTGCATACAAGCGATTCTTAAGATCAATGACCAGAAGAGTTTTTGAACACTGTGAATTGGCGCTAGAGTATCATGAAGAAAAACTGTACCAAATAATTGAAATCACATCACCTGAGGACTACCAACAGCGGCAACAACTAAAATGGATTGCATATGTTACTCGAAGAGAAACGAATGATATTATCAAGATGCAGATATTCTATACTACATTAAACAAATGCAAGAAAGGAATATTGGAAGTAAACCGCCATCAATATTAGAAAAAACGATAACAGCTACTGAACTTGAAAAACCTATTTTCCCTAAGAAAATGGTTTAAGAGGAAGAATTTATAAATTTCAACTGAAAGCAGTACTGGCTGATCCCTCATTGAATATTAAATATTTCCTTGTAGAGAAACGGCTAATATTGGTATTAACGTTTCAAAACATGTTATTAAATGCTCATTAAGAAAATTACTATTTTAGAATAGCATTTTATGCATTTTCCTTTCTTTCTTTGGTTTATTCTCTAGCCGTTTCTTTAAGTTAAAGTTCTCCTTTTATAAGAAAATACAGAAGTTCTTTACAAACTGAGTATGCTTTTTTAAGCCAGGTACAGATGGTGAGAGAAGCAGAATATGAAAGGACACATTCAAATCTTAAAAAAAACATCAACCAGCATTCTTTCTCTTTCATAATATCTATTTACTTGTTGAATTTCAATTCGTGAGCCCAGATGTTTGTTCAAATATGCTTTGTGGGCGAAGCATTTAGGGAGTTCTCATACAAAAATTTGAGAATACTTGACGTTCTTTCAATTTTGAAAAAGTTTCCTGTTAACACACACACACACACACACACACACACACACACACATATATATATATATATATATATATATATATATATATATATATATATATAAACAAATATGCTTTTATAGATCCGACAGTATGAAGAAAAAAATATAACGGAAAAAACAAACAAAATTGTATATACAATTATGATTTTTTTTTTTTTTTCCGTATATATTTAACTTCATACTAACGGATCTATAGCATAATTTATATATATATATATATATATATATATATATATATATATATATATATATATATATATATATATAGTGCATAAGGAGATATTTGAGCAAAAAAGTCGGATAAGCTTGAAAAACAGTAGACAAAATTTCAAAGAGATAAGAAGATTAAAAAAGAAAGATGATTATATGAGTTCGCAAATTAACATTTTTCTGTGTGGATGTCCAGAAGTTAGTGCAATGATTTCTTTTTTTAAATTTTGGTCATTTGAAACCAGAATCAAAATAATTCCAATCTATGAACTGTGTTAGAAATATCTGTCATTAACATTTGATCCATGGTGCTGCAATGACGGCTATTGTCGTCATCTGCCCTTAATGGGTTTATAGCATAATGGCGTCTTTATATTTATAAAGTTTCTCTTGTCAGAGAGCAAACACATATCTGGGAATACGACAGTCTCTTCACTTTTCTACCGATGCTCAGTAATATATATTTTGTCTGCTTTTATCTGCTGTCAGTTGAGACAGACAGGATCCATTGTTTGATATGTTTGATTCACGAATGTAATTTATTCCTTAAGGCCTTTCTTAAACCGAAATGTTCGTAAACCGGAGCTATTTTTCCAATAGGAATCAATGTAGAGAAAAAAACAACAGTACAATAAAACTGAAAAAAACAACACACGAATGTATACAAAAAGGCGGTCCATTCTGTTTTACTCGGTTGTGTAATGTTTTTCGAGAACCGAAATTTTGTTCGATAACCGAGGCATTTTCATCTGGAATTTTCTGTTCGAAAACCGATATTTTTTCGACATCTGACTAGTTCGAGAACCGTGGTTCCACTGTATTTCACATCTCTGGACCTCTGGTATGTTTCATTAGTGAAGTTCCAGATGTGTTAGCATTTTTCATGCTCTTCATTTTCCAGGCTTGACAGTATTAAAAACGTGAATACACGGCCTTGTGGGTGATGAAATATTTTAAAACTTACTTAGCAAAGATCGCAAAACTCTTTCAACTTGATCGCTGTTTCCATGAAATATATTTTTACGAGATACATTCCTTGATTTGAACATTTTAGAACTTTACAGTTCAGAACTGCTATGCAATATATTCTTTCGTAATATATTAATAGGAAGGAAAAACTCCCAAGAGAATGCTTCCCTATCACTAAATTTTAACCTCTTCAAGTTTAGGGTCAACTCTTATCTTTCCTATATAATATATAATATATAATCTGAACGTCATATCTCGTCTTCTTACTTTCATACAATAACCTCTGTCAGTAGACCTCTACATTGAGTGGCACTCGGGATTTATATAGAATGAAAAGAGTAAAAAAAAAAAAAAAAAAAAAGAAGCAATTCTTGTATGTGTATATTGTGTGAACGTTATATCTTTGCAAAATTTATATTCTATTTCTGTTCCTTCCCAGTCAATGTTAGCAGTCTTTTTACTGGAATTTACACACACACACACACACACACACACACACACATATATATATATATATATATATATATATATATATATATATATATATATATATTGATTTAAATATGAGGATAATATTTCTCATTTTATTCTTAAAATAGATACAAAAGAATTTCGTTTAAGAAAAAAAGGGGGGCTATTTAAGTTGCCTTTCGTACATCTTGGTAATCTATTGTTTTTAACATCAGTCGTTGGTAATAATTTTTCTTATCAACTTCTTTGTTCTATTCTGCCGCCTTTTTTTTTTTTTTTTTTTGAAGAAGTGTCGGCCGAAAGGCGCCTTAAATCCTCGCTTTTTTTTTCTTAAACGAGATACTTTTGTATCTATTTTAACAATAAAAATATGATCCTTATATTTAAATCAATTTCGACTTGGTGTGGCTGTAAAAAGAACCTGTATATATATATATATATATATATATATATATATATATATATATATATATATATATATATATATATATATATATATATATATATATATATTGTTTACAAATGTTAATCCATAAAACAAAACAAGAAACTAAACAGAAAAGCAACGTTTTAAGATATGTTTATCTAACCCTTATGCCGTATCGCCGTGGTAGTCCCTGTGGTCAGCGTTACTATAGCCCCAGTATAGCCCCAGTATAGACCCCAGATTCGCAGCTTTGACTGCCACACATGTTTAAAAGTCAACCCGTTTGGCTGTTTATTAATACGTGATTGGACTGAAAAGTTTAGAGGCTGACTATGAAGGAATAATACTAGAACTGTGAAGGCTTGCATGCAGTAATTCCCACTTTTCTTATTAATAGCTACATTTTTTTTCTTTCTAGGTTAACTGAAATGTTCAAATAAAATTTAAAAACTAATAATGTTGATTTCTATTTTCAGACACTCATTCATTCACTATGTATATGTATGTATGTATGTATCTATCTATCTATCTATCTATCTATCTATCTATCTATCTATCTATCTATCTATCTCAGTGTATTCATTATCTATCTATCTATCTATCTATCTCAGTGTATTCATTATCTATCTATCTATCTATCTATCTCAGTGTATTCATTATCTATCTATCTATCTATCTATCTATCTATCTATCTCAGTGTATTCATTATCTATCTATCTATCTATCTATCTATCTATCTATCTATCTCAGTGTATTCATTATCTATCTATCTATCTATCTATCTATCTATCTATCTCAGTGTATTCATTATCTATCTATCTATCTATCTATCTCAGTGTATTCATTATCTATCTATCTATCTATCTATCTATCTATCTATCTATCTATCTATCTATCTATCTATCTATCTATCTATCTATCTATCTATCTCAGTGTATTCATTATCTATCTATCTATCTATCTATCTATCTATCTATCTCAGTGTATTCATTTATTCTATTATCTATCTATCTATCTATCTATCTATCTATCTCAGTGTATTCATTATCTATCTATCTATCTATCTCAGTGTATTCATTATCTATCTATCTATCTATCTATCTATCTATCTATCTATCTATCTCAGTGTATTCATTATCTATCTATCTATCTATCTATCTATCTATCTATCTATCTATCTATCTATCTATCTATCTATCTATCTATCTATCAATCTATCTATCTATCTATATATCTCGCTAGCTATCTGTCTGTCTGTCTATCTATCTAAACACACACACTCTTTTACTCTCTCTCAAGGTAATTGGAGACCGACTGTGACACATAGGATTCGAGTAGTCTTGGGCCCTTAATACTCGAATCATATCACCATGTATTACCCTTTAAATTTTCCTACAGACTGGGTGTTCCCAATCGCACCCGAATCTAAGTCTACTTTCACAAATATTTGATAGCTGCTCACTTACTGCAAGAAGATGACTACCAAACAGGCTATGATGAATGAGGTAACTCCCCACACCAACCTCTAGAAACTCGATGGTATTTTCGCGCCTATTGCTTATCGTCATTTATAACTTACACAACGTTATGCGGAGTTTTAGCATCAAACAACCCAAGAACCAAGAACCCGTCATGAGAATTGGAAATTGTTTGCTGCATATTGCAAAATAGTCAAGGCCATCAGAAATAATACCATTTTCAATTTTTTTTTCTTTCATCCGAGGATAGGCTGAAAAGTTCATAGACTGACTATCAAGGAGTGATACATTATTCGAACTGTTATCCTCATCTTCATTGCCATATTCACAACGTTTCGGCTGTTTTAAGCTCCGGCCTTCTTCAGGTGATTGGAATTTCGAACTGAATCATTTATTTCTTCCACCCCGTTAGATGGTTCTAGTTCCACGTGCCATGCCTCTTCCCTATCCGTAACCCCAGGGAATAGAAGCCTTGGTTGAATCTAGTGACTTGACCCAAAGAGTTATGAGTTCAATACCTGGTTATAGCTGAGGTGAACAAAAAAATACTTGGAGAGTTGAGTTTTCTTTTTTTTTTTTTGTTAAACATTCAACCACAATCAAGGCCTGAAGCCATTGGCACGCAAAGAGGTTACAGAGAGTTAGAGCGCGAACAAAGATGAGTGATAGAGGAAAGGATGAAGAGAAGGTTAGGGGATAGATCAGGGCATCAGGAGACGTCGATTGACGTTACATTTCAATAGTTGGAGATTATAGCTATCAGAAAAAAAAAACAAGAAATGGGGGGAGAGTTCTACAGGCGAGAAGAGCGAGACATGAAGCTATTGGAATAGAAAAGACGGCTACATTTAACAGTTTCGACAGTGAAAGTGTGAGAGCGAAATACCAGCCTAGTTGAGCGCTTAAATTCATGAAGTCTGGGAGCCAGCAAAAGCAGCTCATCGAGCAGTTACCGTCAAAGTATTTGTAAAAAAGACCGAGGGAGGCCACGGCACTGAATATGGCAACGAAGATGAGGGCAACAGTCCGAAGAATTGTGTAAATCATTGCAGTAACTCACCTCAGAAATATAGTGATCCATCTTTAACCCCTACCTCAACTTATTGGCAACGCCGACATACATATCCATATTTTCAGAGAGTATTTCACAAGACTGATTATGGTTTCTTCGTTATGATGTTCTTCTACTACTACTATTACTACTATTACTACTAATATTGGTAATATTATTATTGTTCCTTAGTTTGTATTTACAGGCTTCCAAAAACTCATAAAAAGTGGGCAGTTCAATTTTGATCGCGATGACAGAAGGAAAAGCCATGTATTTAGTTTGATTGAGAAAGATAAGAAGAATAGACTCGAGTCGACGGAGATGTGGTTCTACAGAAGGATGCTGAGGATATCATGGATCGAGTGTGTGAACAACAATGAGGTCCTAGAGAGGGTGCAAACAAGGAGGAGGCTTATAACTTATGCTTAACATCAGAAAGAGGCAGATGAAGTTTCTGGGACACTTAATGAGAAAAGAGGGCTTTGAGAATCTGATACTCACAGGTCGAATAGCGGGAAAGAGAGGCAAA
>CAHIKZ030001127.1:520000-601235 GCA_903632075.3 Acanthosepion pharaonis
TTGCATAAAAGGTTTTATACATAAACATTTAGAAAAAAAAAGAAGCAAAAATATGACAACCAAAACATGAGATCCCAACTGATGATAAGATATACAACAAAAGTAGTTATCACCATATTAGATATCATAGTAGATATCGGTGATATGGTTTTTCAGTTTTAAAATATCGCGCTTCTTTCAGAATTGGCGCAAACATTAAATTCGGTGAATCAAGTTCAAATTCATACCCAGGCTTTTGTATTCACTTTACATTAGGAAACGCCACCACGTAAGTGTTAAATAGTAGAGTAACCACCTAAGGGTTAAATACCAGATTAACCACTTAAGTGTTAAATAGCAGAGTAACCACTTAAGGGTTAAATAGCGGAGTAACCACCTAAGGGTTAAATAGCAGAGTAACCACTTAAGGGTTAAATAGAAGTGTAACCACTTAAGGGTTAAATAGCGGAGTAACCACCAAAGGGTTAAATAGAAGTGTAACCACTTAAGGGTTAAATAGCGGAGTAACCACCTAAGGGTTAAATAGTAGAGTAACCAACTAAAGATTAAATAGCAGAGTAACTACTTAAAAGTGAAATACCAGAGTAAACACTTAAGGGTTAAATAGCAGAGTAACCACCTATGGGTTAAATAGCAGAGTAACCACTTAAGGATTAAAAAGCAGAGTAGTCTTAGGTGACGTCCATCGTGAAGGAGGATTGAAAATCCTAAATAACTTAACAGGGAACCAGTGAAATAATAGCCATTAAAGACAGAAGTTGTGGAGGGTCATGAGGCTTAAATCCTGAAACGATTCTATATAATTTTCAAAATAATTTTCTATGTTGGATCTATTTTTTTTCATAAATGCAAACAAAAAAAGTGATGAATATCATTTTCTCTTTCGCTCTAAATTTTCTTGTCTCACATTTTGGCTTCATTCCACAGATAATTTTTTTTTATATGAAACCATTCTGCCACTCACTTTTTACTTTTTTCTTTTGTACAGCCAGATTCATTAACCTGTATTTTCTAAGATTTAAGCAGCCGTCAGCTAAACTCCTTTCTACCGTAATCTGAAATGTCGAAATCACTAAAATCAAGCTAAACGTTGAAGATTAGTGGCACTGACAATAATCCCCCATAATGATCTGTCTGCCACAAGACCTTTGGCAAGAGACAAGTAAATTATTGCGCAAATAAAACCGCGCCTCCATTCGTTTTTGTGTTAATACCTTTTGTTTTTCATTCTTTATTTTTAGTTTGTTTTATGTCTTCTTCTTCTTCTTCTTCTTCTTCTAATTCTTCTTCGCATTATTATTATTATTATTATTATTGAAGTGTTTTTTTTATTTCAAAAGAACTTTAAGTCATCGCCATTTCATCGCTTACTTTCGCAACACTATTTTTAGTTCCTAAACTGATATACTAAAAATAAGTATATTCAAAAAATTTTTTTCTCAATGTAATACTGAACCATGAAATTGTAATTTTAAAAGATAACAGATTTTTGAGCGCTATTTCTAATTTGGGAGTTTATTTTCTAGCCGAATTAATTGTTAGTGTTCACTGGGGATTAAGTGACAACAACTCTCTTCAGGGTGCTAGATAATTTCTTAATATACTTGCTAATTACTTATCCTAAATAGATATTATTTATTTAGAACCTACACTGTCTACACATAGTGAAATGAGCTGAGAGTTGAGATAGATTGCACTGGATGTATTATTGCAATAAATAATAAACAAAAATTATCAGATTAAAAAAATAAATAACCTGAAGAAAATAACGTTTACCCATTACTGAACGTTTGGTCGTAAATTTTATTTTGTTTATTTATTTTGTTTAGTTTTTTTTTTTTTTTTAATAGGCATGGAATCATTCGGGTATAACGAAGCAACTATTATTATTATGACTCGATATCTCTTTCACTTCCCGGGCAAAAATCTCGTAAAAGAGATAAAACTCTAATTAATGAGCTTCTACAAATCTTATATTTATTATATGAATTCAAATAAAATCCAGTATTAAATGTAGTTTCATATAAAATGTTATTGTTTATAGATTTATTTAAAAAAAAAAGACAATATTATTTCTCAAATAGTGCGAACTCTCTTTCCAATCAAGTTTATTGCAAAGGTATGCTGGTCTGGTGTTTAGGTGCAAAGCACATGTCACCTGGAATGTTTATCCCATGACAAAAATGACGAATCCGGGTATAAATGTGTTAGAAATAACTAAATCCAATATATATATATATATATATATATATATATATATATATATACAAACGACAATGTATTATTAACAAATAAAAGCTACATTGTTGCAAACGACAAAGGCAATAATATTGTATTTATGTGACAAAAGAATGAAAATACATGAAAAATATTTGAAGGGTAGTGAATGTTTGTGTATGTAAATGTGTGTGGAAGTCCTAGAGAAAAAGAAGTGAAATGAAGTTGCGTACGTACGTGTGTGTATGTGTGTGTATATGTGTGCTTTTCTGTGTGCATTTCCCAATAAGAAACGCGTTTTTACAATAGAACTACATCCTAGCATGTCAAAGGAAAATAGGTAAAAGAGAGTGTTACAAAATATTATAGTGTATTTATATGTTCTGAGAGCGTACCCTAGTGGCGGCTTTTTGTTAGAAAAGTAAGTGAAGTAACTCCCTATGTTACTCGACTAAATGAGGTTCTTTGATTGATTGGCTTATAGAACTTTAAGCAGGCGCATGAAGGTTGCCAAAATAAAAGTAAGGGATAATATATTTTCATTAAAAGATCGGCTAAACGCATCTCACTAGAAAATATTGAAGGTTTAATAATTTTTTCTTCTACTACTATGTGCCGTTGTCATTTCAGGACGCTGGCGATCATAGCTCTCCACAATTTCCTGCCATGTGTAAACCTTAATATTTTTTATCCTTCTTAAACGTTTTCAACAGACATGAAATAGAGTATATTGGATCAATTGCTAAGTTTTCAACTAAGAAATTAGGTTCACAACATTGTGCTAGACAATTGTTCTCGCTTGAATCTATCTTACATATTTATAAGTCTACCATTTGTCAAAGCTGTAAATATTGATGGCAAAGCTGGTCTGGTTCTCCTGCTATATATTTGCTGGTTCTTCATAAAATCCAAAGAAGACTATGCAATGTTATTAGTCCTGACCTTTTATCTCGGCTTCATTTCATGTACCACATCGTAACGTAGCTTCCCTATTTTTTTCTACAAATACTCTCCTGGTATCTAGATTTTATGAATTTAAGTGCAGTATTAAATTGGTCGTAAAGTCTCAACAGCTTACAGTTAAAATGGCAACCGCAAGTTTTATGCTAAGAGTTTCTTCTATCACATTTCTCGCTTACGGAAATTACTTGCGGCTTCTTCTTGTTTCTCAGTCAAAAATTGAAATGTAATGTTAATTGTTATCTCATGCCTTCTTTGTTTTTTATTCTTTTATTGTCGTCTCCTTCAGAGTACTTTCTATGATATTCTTTAACATTTAGTAACCTCTTGCGTCTTAGTGACTTTATTGCCTTGCCTGGGGTGAAATAATTAAAGAAAAATTAGTTAAGCTTGCAAAGTATGCAATCCGTTGTTTTCCGCTGTCTCTCCTGCGTTCAATCCTTCCTGTGAGTATGAAATTTTCCAAGCCCACTCAATTCATTATGTGCTTTATAAACTGCAGTTCTTTCTTGCTGAGGTTAAGTATAAGTGTCCTTTTTGTCTCCATTTTATCTTCGTCGTTGCTCACATGTTCGTTCAATAATATTCTCAGCATCCTTGTGTAGAACCAAATTTCTGTTGCTTCAAGTCTTTATTTCATATGCCTGCGAAGAGATTGCTTAGCATTCACTGCCATATAATAAGACTGATATTACATAAGAGTTCAGTAGTCTTTTCTGTATTTCTAACGAATTTTTTTTCTGTTTCTTAATACTTTGCTTAGTTTTTGGAAGGCACATTCTCTATCCCAATACTAATTGATGCCTACTGTACTATTTTTGGGACTTTGGGAATTAAAAAGATTTTAGTAGTTACAGAAATCACCATTGATGGTGGCAGAGTAGATTTTGCACTCTGTGTCCTTCAGAGAAGTCAAATGCAGTGTCTCTCAGGGATGACATCCTAGCCGACGGTACAAATCGCGATTGAACCGATGACTATGGCTGTCCGACAAGTGAACACATGATGAGCCTTACTACCTCCGGGATGTACGCATAGAAAAAAATTACTTATAACCAAACCCGATCCGGAGAAAGACAGACATTCTCTCTCTCTCTCTCTCTTTCTGTCTCTATCTATCTATCTCTCTCAGAATGAGGATGAAAGAAAATGAAATTAAAAAAAAATACTAACATGCTTATCAAAAAATCAACTTGAGATGAAACACCGAATTGCTTACGGCTTTATACATTTAATGATCGTAACGATATTAACTACATAAAGTTTATGAAACTACTGAAAAACTATCATTAAATACATTTGCGAGATTGGTATGTTAAATAAGACTCTTTTTATATCTCTGAGATGCATTATTTAAATTGTTCGATCTGTTATCCTCATCTTTATCGCCAAATTCACAACATTTCGTCTGTTGTACACTTCGGCCTTCTTCAGTTGTTTGTAATGCCGAACCGAACCGTTTATTTCGTCTTCCGGGGTAGATTATTCTAGTTCAACGTGCCATGCCACTTCCGGGTGTATCAGCTATTCCCCTTTAACTCAACTCTCTAAGTTTTAATTTGCCACTCCTGTGGCCTGGTATTGAACTCATAACTTTTGGAGTCTAGTCACTGGATCTAACGAACGTTTTTATCCATTGAGCCATGTCTCCTTGAGGACAAAGTAGATAAAGACGTTGGTGAGAAATAAATGGTTCGAGTCGTTTTCCAATCACCTGAAGAAGGTCGGAGTGTATAACAGCCGAAACTTTGTGAATATCGTAATGAAGATGGGGATAACAGTCAGAATAATATAAATAATGTAAGCAAAGAAGTTTTGTTAAATTAGAAATTAAATATAATTTAGTTTAAAACAAATAGATACTCAACACCCGGAAACAAGCTAGCACTACATACAAATAAGTGAGTGATCTGAGTTTGATGGGATTGCTAAGGACTAATTTACTATCAAATGCTTTAAAAACCGCTCTTCATTAAATGCTAAACATTTATACATGAATAATATTTTGCAGTACATTTTCATAGTAAAATATTTACACAAGAATTTAAATTTTATCTACGATATCTATACAGTAACAAACGTATTTAACATTAAAATAAAACCATATTTACTGTTTATTTTTCATCATCCAATCCAGTATTTACTCTTCTACTGTATTTGTATTGCTACATTAAAACTAATGAAACGTTTGTCATATTTGGGCAGGTTGATTTTTCACTTTGGCTTAAAAAAATCAACATTGCACTCAATGTAAAAACTGGGGTTTGATGGGATAAGTCATGATACTAAATATTCCATTGATAGCTTTCACAAAGATTTGGGCATTTAATTTTAAATAACGTCTGAAAAAATGGGCAGAAAAACCTAATTCCCTCAGGTTTTTGCTTACAAACTAATTCGAAATTTTATTAATTCAAGAATAAATTTAAAGAAAGTCTACTTCTTTTGTATAATCTGCATTGAATGAAAATATATTCAAACAAGAATTCTGATTATGAATCACAACAAGCAAAATATGCACATTTTTACTCCATGCGGTAAGTGAAAAAAATTTAAAAATGTAAAAAATTAAATAAAAGGCTACTCAATGAATAAGCTGTGGGGGAGCATTTGTTAAATAATAATTAATAAAAACACCAAATAGATGAAAATTTATATAACACCATAATACTAATGGGAGCAAATCATAAGACAAAATGTGTCAACTTTGCATTGAAAATCACACTAAGACAAAGAACTGTATAACATATTAAATAGTTCAGTATATTTTCCTTTAAAATAAATGAAGGTCTTATTTGATGGCACAGTGATTTAAAAATAATATATTGGTGCCATGCATCTTGTCCATATAATATTTGTAAAGCTTCTGTAGATTGTAAATATTATCAGTGTTATAAGTTTTTCACTAATCACGATAATGAAATCCCAGTGCTACAATACATAAACGTCATTTTGCAACTCGATTCCTCAGAAAAAAAAGGAAATGATTTGAAACCAAAAAACTTCATGTCCTTATTTAACATTTGAAACCGCAACATTCAACTTGTGTGCAATGCAACATTTCCAAATTGGACTTACCCTCTTGTCAAATGTAATTAAAAATGCAATACTGTGTTATTGATTTTCCAAACGTAGTTGAGATGTGGCACAAAGCCGAAAGTATGGGAGACCCAGTGAGGATCGAACTCATTACTCAGGCGTAATAGCGAGACAAGCTTGCTAACAATTACACCACCTCCAGACGCACAACTATAACTACGTTATCATATTTTCTGTCTTTGATTGATTTTTCCTAAAGCATTTCACTCCAAGCAAAGCAATAATGCCACTAAGATGCAAAGGTTAACAGGGAGTAGAAGAGAAAGAGTGAGAAGAATGAATAATATAGGAACAAGATTCAGGAAGATAGCGATTTATTTTGTATTTCAGTACATGAGTGGCAGAGAAGTAAGAAACTGTAAGAGAATTCTACAGACGATAAATGTGAGAAAAGGAACTATTAGAACAGAACTTGCGGTTGTACTTAGCTATTTTAAAACTAAAGGCATAAGACCGAGTTATTAAACAAGTATAACGCTTAAATTAATGCAGTTGATCTACCACGATGGAGACCTGATTAAAAAAAAAAATTCCATAAAATATTGATAGAAAATTAAAAGTGGCCACGTCATGACGGTGTAAAACAGACTGAAGTCGAGATGCCAGATCATGACTGATAACATTACATATTCTGATTTGGATTTTTCCGAGAACATCTATCTATCTATCTATCTATCTATCTATAAATATATATATATTATAATTTTATCATATAGAGAAAACAATTTTACTCACTACAAAGATGCAACTGGGTTTCAGTGCATTTCAACTGCACTTCGACGGGTGTGAATCGAAAAAAAATGGGAAAAAAGGGAGTGAAGTTTGGAAAAAAGGAAGTGACGTTTCACATACGGCTTGCCAACAAGAAGGATTTTTCAAAAACATTTTCGATTCTTACCCGTCGAAGTGCAGTTGAAATGCACTGAAACAAAGTTGCATCTTTGTAGTGAGTAAAATGGTTTTGTCCATATGATAAAATTATCATAAATAAATAATTATCGCTCTACTATCGGTATCGAGCCCTTTTTGGATTAATGCTGTGAACGTTGGAATTTTATATATTACATTCGTTCTCATCACAGCGGATATATATATATATATATATATATATATATATATATATATATATATATATATATATATATATATATATATATATATATATGTGTGTGTGTGTGTGTTAGTGTTATATGCGTGGTACTTATAGGAAAGAGCACAATGTTAATGATATAGCTAATATATTCATTTATATGGATATGAGTTTGTGCCCCTGGGTCTTAAGTTTTGCGATCATCAGATGAATTGTAATATTTTTTTTTAAAAATTTAATCTATTTATGTTTGTTTCTGTTCCAATATATATATATATATATATATATATATATATATATATATATATATATCCGATGTGATGAAAAAAAAGTAATATAGAAATTCCAACGATCACAGCATTAATCCAAAGAGGGATTGATACTGACAGTAGAGCGATAATTATTTATTTATTATAATTTTACCATATTGACAAAACCATTTTACTCACTACAAAGATGCAACTTGGTTTCTGTTTGATTATGTATGGTGGTGGGAGGGGGAAATCCTCCTCTGTGTCCGTTTTAGGATGATACTTTCACACTCACAAGCCTATATACATATAAATGTGCCCATTTTAGTTCACACAAACACACACATAAACAATCCGACATTAGGTGCAGAGATACATCCGTTCGTATGTATGTATGTTCGAACGCATGGATGTGTATCTGCACATAACATCGGATTGTTTATATGCGTACACCTGCACACATGTGTGTATATATGTCTGTGTTTTTGAGATTGTCATCCCAAAACGGGACACAGAGAAGGATTTCCCCTTCCCCAACAAAGCATAATCACACAAAATCAAGCATAAATAGATTTAATGAAAAAAAAACAAACCAAAAAAAACAAACAAAAAAAAAAACAAACAAAAAAAACATGATGATGATCACAAAAGCGTGAAACCCAGGGTCACAAATTTATATCCATACAACAGGATATGTATATATATATATATATATATATATATATATGAATTAAAACAGACCACTTTAAGGTTCCATGTAATAAATTATTTCGCCACAGCCCTTTTAAAGGGCTCTGGATCATCAGATTTTACTTCCAAAGGTTGAAATGAAAATCATGAAAATATACATGTATATATATATATAATAATATATATATATATATATATATATATATATATATATATATATATATATAATATAATATATATAATATAAAATATATAGATATGTACATATAATATAATATATATATATATATATATTTATATATAGTATAATATATATAATATAAAATATATTGATATGTATATATATATATATATATATATATATATATATATATATATATATAACGTCATCCACAGATATAAGTGAACTAAGTCACTTAGAGCATCTAAGTGTTGATTTTATGTTCACTTTTATATTTACGCACGCTTTATCTCTGATATTGAGCATTTTATCCCATAAATATAGTACATCTTAAGACTATATTTCTTTATATATATATATGACACGGTGGATTAATGCGTCGCGGCTTTGATTGAAGAATCGGAGAGCCAAGTTCGAATTACATTATATTCACTTAAGTGCTAATATCCTTGCGATAGGTGTGTATCCTCTTCTCCTTCCAGCTATGGGTAAATAGCAGGACTCGCTTCTATAGCCTTGGATGGCAACTGGTCTAGGAGGAGGCCAACTCTGAATTCAAAACCTGCCTTCAAAAAATGTGGTTGTTCCTGTACGAAACCATCACCACTATAATCAAATCTCAAGTGTGATGTTATCGGGCTGTCGGTTTCAAGGAACTGATCTGCTTGACCTTCATACATTGAATTCGACTATATATATATATATATATATATATATATATATATATATATATATATATATGGAGAGAGAGAGAATACTATACCTGATATCACAGCAATATTCAATCCACGGACGAATGTTAGAATTTTTTAATGTACAAGATGAATTCTGTCGAGAAAAATTGTCTGGTACGACACAGTGAACCATCTTTCCTAGCAGCAGTCCTAAAATTCATTGAAAATCTGGAAATAAAATTATTAATTGTTAGGTGTTAATGTAAATACTTCCGAGACTATGTGCCTCTCATCTTTATATTATAAATGCTTGGGAACGTATTTATAATACAATACATTGTAGATTAGTTTATTCTAGGAGTAAGTCGATTAATTATCTGAGAACAATATCTGATTATCATAATACAATACTTGAATTTATAATTTAATTATACTCTATTTACATTTTCCGGACTATCGTCCTCATCTTTGTTGCCATATTTATCACAACGTTTCGGCCGTTGTACGCTCCGGCCTTCTTCAGGTTGTCTGAAGAATGTAAATAGTGTATATAATTCCTCATCTCAGAAATATAGACAGATATTTAATTATACTGTTCATGACATCTATACTGCGAATAAATATACTACACGATATCATATTTTATTATGGATTTCAATGCATTTATAATAAAAGTTTAAAAAACGATATTGGCTAAAAATTAGAAAAGACAGAGGGAAGACACGTGACCGCGTTGGAAAAATGTGTGAATCCAGATGTGCTATAACATTACAGAATCCTCAGTAAAATGTATCAGATTTTTGCAGTTAAATGTATCAGATTTTTGTATTACAATAAATTCTTTTTGTTTTTGTGGGGTTCTGTACTTGGAGTGTTTTACATCACACAAACACACACCCTCACACATCCCCCCCATATATATATATATATATATATATATATATATATATATATATATATATATATATATATATATATATATATATATATATATATATATAAAGTGTTCAATATCAGAGATAAAGCGTGCGTAAATATAAAAGTGAACATAGAAGTCAACACTTAGATGGTCTAAGTGTTGACTTATGTTCACTTATATATATATATATATATATATATATATATATATATATAAACTAAAGAGCCAGACAAACCTACCTAGGTTTTACCTACGCGGTTCATCAGGGTACGCTGGCCAAAGAGGAATATTAGAACAGAATATAAATAGCCTACAGCCTAAAAACATAACCATTTTTTCTTTTTTTTTTTTTTTTTTTTATTCCTTATTTTCCTTGGGTATTGGTTTGTTCATTTACAAGCCAAAACACCTAACGTTTTTCCTGACGGGTATAATTACTTATATTTAAAAAATTATTATTATTATTATTATTATTATTATTATTATTATAATCATAATATATATATATATATATATATATATATATATATATATATATATATATATATATATATATATATATCTTAATACGACTAACTTTATCATCGAATAGCTATTGATAACTTGAATAAAAAAATACTTATAGTTTATGAGAATGCATTTAAGTGAGAAAAGAAAGCATACAATATAGATGTTACTACAGACAGGCATTGAATCACAGAAAAAAAATTTTTTATCAATTATTAAAGGCAAGTTTCAGCGACAGATTATTACGTGTATAATACTTGTCATTATTGGATTAATATTAATAATTTTGTCTTTGGGAAATAATCTTGAATAAATTTGATATCAATATAGCACAACGTCTTTTTGAAACTTGAAAGTTTTTGGGTGGAAGCGGATGGTTTTGCACTGAAAAGTCGGTTATGGCGTTCGTTTGAATACATAGGAGGATGAGGCCTCGTCTTGTCTATTATCATACAGTCGAGTTTCTATGACTGCTGACGTGATTCGTTAGGTATGCACACACACGCGAATGCAACTGCACCTGCATGACCTCGGATTATTCATAACTATATGTATAGATATTATGCATGTTGGTTTAAACACAACACACACTCTGATATATATATATATATATATATATATATATATATATATATATATATATATATATATATATATATATATATATATATATATATATATATAGGAATATTTTTAATGAACTTTTTATTCAGACATTATTTTTTGATGAGAAACTGATCAAAGTGATTTCGTAATAGAAGCGCCCCTGCCCCCGATGACAAAGGAGATACGGTTTCAATCCCCATTGGGGGGCAATCTTTTTCTTCGCTAGGCGTCCCCAGTATTGGACAGTTGTTATTAATTACATTGTTTAAGAAAAACAACAACAAACAAAAATAAGCAAACAATGAAGAAACAGGGATAGCAACATAAACACGTGTATACATTAAATATAACCTTTATAGTAAGAAGAACTATATTTAAGATACATTACAAAAACGCACACACACATATATATATATATTTATACATATATATGTATGTGTGTTGGTGTGTATAATTTATATATATAGGTTTATGACCAAGGGAATTCAGAGCAGCATGAATTCCTCCACCTCTTATCTTAACAATTTAAAAGAGATTGTTTTACTAACACAAGGACTGACTAAAGTTCATGTGAAAAATAAAAATGAAAAAAACAATGAAAACTACAGACAAAAGTTAATTTTCTCCATCAAGACATTCATTTCTTTAGATCAATGCTACCAGCAAGGAGAATTTTTTTTCCTCCTGAAGATAGCCATGTTGGCCGAAACTAGTCGAGGAATCTAAATGAAATAATAATAAAAACGAAAGATTATTAATATACAACCCAGTGTGTTTGAAGATTTTATATTATATTATTTATTATTCAATATATATATATACATATATAAATATAAATTTATATATATATATATATATATATATATATATATATATATATATATATATATATATATATATTATATATATATATATATATATATATATATATATATATATATATATATATATAAATTTATATATATATAAATAACATAATGGATTCCGATCCATATTTTAACTGCATTTGATCTTTAACTTGTATCCTTATATGGAATATAATTTTTCAGTATCCATTCTAATAAACTTATATTGTGGAATCAATATAACTACAATTATTCATATTAATACGGTCACACAGACACACACAAACACACACGCATACACACACACTCATAACTCTCTATCTATCGATCCATCTACCTATCTATCTATCTCTTTCTCTCTCTCTCTCTCTCTCTCTCTATATATATATATATATATATATATATATATATATAGCTCAAGTTTATGTATATATGCATATGTAAATATTCTCTTCATGCATACACACAGGTATATATATAATATAAATAATGTATATTTATATATATATATATATATATATATATATATATATATATATATATATATATATATATATATATATTACAAGCTAAAAAGTATATCCGTATGTATATATTCTTTTAATGTAAATGTATATGTATAAACACACACACACACACACACACACACACACACACACATATATATATATATATATATATATATATATATATATATATATATATATATATATGTATATGTATGTATTGCACAAGCTCATGTATATATATATATAGGTATATATTTTCATAATGTAATTGAATATGTATAAATGTTCAAATATCCATATGCATTTAAACACTTATCTCTCACATACTTGCACATATGAATTGTAATGACGCATATTACGTTTATATATAAAGGAATACATATATTGTATAAATGAATACGTATATTATATAAATGAATACGTATATTGTATAAATGAATACGTATATTGTATAAATAAATACGTATCCTGTATAAAATTATGTGTGAAAATTCATGTATTAACTCATACACACAAACGCACACACAGGCACGCAGATACACGCATACATGTATAAAAACATGGAATCATACAGACAGGCATATATATATATATATATATATATATATATATATATATATATATGTGTGTGTGTGTGTGTGTGTGTGTGTGTGTGTGTGTGTGTGTGTGTGTGTGTGTGTGTGTGTTGCTCTTCTTAATTCGATAGAATTGATTTCTCTGGCATGTCTTATTTGAAACTCTCCTTTTTTCAATCATTGTTTTTTTCCAGGAACAGTCTTAGAGGTTTTCCCTCTTGTGTTAGATAAGAATTTTTTTCTTTCTTTTCTTCCAAATCTTTATTAGGTTCTCTCTTTTCAATAGGAAAACTAGCCTTTTCGTCTTCTTGGATCAGGGTCTCTTCGCATTGGCCGACGAGTTTCCCAAACGTTCTCACTATTTTGTTTCTCCTTTTCATCTACATTCTTTCATAGTTTGGGATTTCTTTCTATTAACTATCATTGTTTTTACTTAATTATTCGACTTGTTAATTTTTACCGTTTTTTCACAAAAAAATATTTCTTTTAACGGCCATTTTTCTTTTTTTTTTCTCTCAAAATTCCTGCTTTATTCTTTCCTCTTTTTACCCTTTTTATCTTTGTCCTTTAATGACGTTTCAACTTTTATTCCTTGCCGCTTTTTTTCTTTCGTTCAATTACTTTATTTCTTGTCTTTTTGTTTCCATTTCTCTTAACCTTTAAGTTGGTTTTCTTTCTTTTTGTTGTTGTTGCACTTGTTGTTGTTTTTCTTTGCGACCTTCAACTTTTTTAAAAATTAACTCTTTGTATCATTTTTTTTTTATCTGACTTTTTTTTACTAACACTGTTTCTTTTATCTCCCTTGGCTCCCTTTTCTATACATCTGTTACCTTTTGGATTTGACTTTTTCTTTTTACATTTCGTTTAAAATGTCTTTCTTTCTTTCTTTCTTTCTTTCTTTCTTTCTTTCTTCGGCTTTTGTCTAATTATTTGTTGATTACTTTTCCCACATGCTTTATTTCTTTTTTCTCTTTCTTTTTTTTTTTCATTACTTCCTTCATTGCTTCATTAATTCATTCGTTTGATATATTTCTTTTAATCTTCCAACTTTCTACTTATTTGTCTTTTGTTTTTTCCATTTTTTTGTTATTTCTTTCTTTCACTTTTTCTTCATTTCTTATATTCTTCGAAATTTTCTACTCATTCTTTGACTGACTTATTTTTTTCTTTGTTTTCTTTCTTTCTTTTTTCTTTCTTTTCTTTCTTTCTTTCTTTATTGCTAGCTTGCTTTCTTACTTTTCTTTCTTCGGTTTTTGTCTAATTATTTGTTGATTACTTTTCACACATGCTTTATTTCTTGTTTCTCTTTCTTTCATTTGTTCTTTCTTTCTTTTTCTTTTCTTCCTTCTTTTCTTCCTTCATTCATTCCGGCACTTTTATATATTTCTTCTAATCTTCCAACATTTGTCTTTCGTCATTTCTTTCTTTCACTTTTTCGAAATTTCTTATATTCTTTGGAATTTTCTACCCATCCTTGACTGACTTCATATTTTTTTCTTTCTTTCTTTCTTTCTTTCTTTCTTTCTTCATACTTCTCATTTTCTACCATAGTCTCCTTCTGTTTCTTTCTTCTTCTTCTTCTTCTTCTTCTTCTACCATAGTCTCCTTCTGTTTCTTTCTTCTTCTTCTTCTTCTTCTTCTACCATAGTCTCCTTCTGTTTCTTTCTTCTTCTTCTTCTTCTTCTTCTTCTTCCATATCCTTGTTTCGCGCTGTGTACTCGTGTGCCCCAACAACCCTTTACCGATAACCAAAACATCTCTGTTCGGTAACGAGTTTCGATTCAAAACTATTTAATAGAGC
The DNA here is from genome assembly GCA_903632075.3 of Acanthosepion pharaonis. NCBI lineage: Eukaryota > Metazoa > Mollusca > Cephalopoda > Sepiida > Sepiidae > Acanthosepion > Acanthosepion pharaonis. The sequence continues at coordinate 534,925 of CAHIKZ030001127.1, forward strand.
AATCGATCAGTTCGAACACAGGCAAATTCATCAACATCTTGTTGTTATGCATTTAAAGCAAAGGTCAACGAGTACGTATCTCCAGGAGACCGACGTAGTGAGTTTTCTTCTGTTTATTTTTTATTTTTTTATCCTTCTTTCGTCCATTCTACAATATAGTTTATATTTTATTGTATGTATATTTAGTTACGCTAAAAGGCGAGCACCATATTGTATATTTAGAAAAAACATCTGGAAAATTTCAATACATCTTTTAGCAAAAAGTTTTTTTTTTTTTAAGTTGTATTATCTCACTTTCTTTATTCATTTCTTCTCTTCTTACCCTCTTAAAATAGATTAGTATATCTCTGGATATGTGGTTGTACTTATTTATCCACGTATTTTAACATTTATTAGATTATCTGTCTCGGCTTAACTCTCTCTCTCTCTCTCTCTCTCTATCATATCTATATATATATATATATATATATATATATATATATATATATATATATATATATATATATATATATATATATATATATATATATATATATATATATATATACATATATATATATATATTATTATTATGTGTGTGTGTGTGTATTTCTGAAATATAACAGTCTCTTATGTTTAAAGATAGGAGACATTTTTAATATATTCTAATCCTATAGTATTTTAGATAACTTACTGTCTATGGATATATAACAAAATGTACTCAATTCTAAAAATGACAGAGAACCCATATGAACCCACCCCCACATAAACGTAGGATATATATAGAGAAACCCATTCAGATGCATGTATGTATGTATGTGTTTGTGTGTATGTATATTTCAATCTATCAATCTATCCATCCATTTCAGTATCTTCGTATTTTCCGTCTACGAGAGGTTCTTGTAAATTCACGACACGAAGAAAACTCCTTAGCAAAATAAAACTCTGACATGTGGCAAATTGTTCGAATTTTTTTCGGAATTGAGACACTCCGAAAACATTTTATCTATCTATCTATCTATCTATCTCATTCAATTCATGTAATTTTGATCATATCTATCTATCTATCTAACTATCTATCTATCTATCTATCTATCTATCGATCGATGTCCATCTATTCATATGTAAGTCTGTTCATATCTATCTATCTATCTATCTATCGATCGATCGATCGATGTCCATCTATTCATATGTAAGTCTGTTCATATCTATCTATCTATCTATCTATCTATCTATCTATTTCATTTTCTTCATATCTATCTATCTATCTATTTATCTATCTATCTCAGTCAATTCATGTAATTTTGATCATATCTATCTATCGATCGATCGATGTCCGTCTATTCATATGTAAGTCTGTTCATATCTATCTATCTATCTATCTATCTATCTATCTATCTATCCTATTCATATCTATCTATCTATCTATCTATCTCATTCTATTCATATGTAAGTCTGTTCATATCTATCTATCTATCTATCAATCTTATTAGTATCAATCACTATTTCTGGCAATTAATTTGCGAGCTCGGTTGCTGAAATTCTAGCTTGCTAGCTTCTAGCAGTCGTCATTTGTCTTTCTTTTTAGATAAAACGAGGCATTTCGTTATTATTTTCGAGGCACCTCTCTCCCAAATTTAATATATTCCGGAACTTCTATTTTCGACTATTTCGTGGCATAAACATTTCGCTGTCGGCCATAGTCTGTTTTATTTCAACATCATTGTTCCTCGTGTTGATCCTCATCATGATTTCTACACATTCGGATTGTGACAACGGCTATGTTTAGAAAATCATAGGAACTTCGAAGTGATGTAATTTTTAACAAGCTTGTTTCATTAGAACAATTACGAAGGGTTGTGAGTTCGATCCTCACTGGGTGCCTCATAATTTCGGTCTTGTGGTACATCAAAATTACGCATAATTTTTCCTCTTGTAAACGTTCTTTTTGTTTTAATTTTCATCTTTTACTCATGAATATCTAAGTAGATATTTACATACACAAACGTAGAAAATTTTAATCATTTTACAACAAGTAAGGCGATAAAGCCACTAAGACGCTTACTGAGGATGAACGACGATAGAGGGAAGAAAACTTACGACAACTGACTTTCACAGACACTATAGCTCTGGACTTAGGGTTCGATATTGGGGAAATGGGGACAACAATACAGGGCCAGACAGTGTAGAAATGGATTGTCAATGGAGTTCCGACCAACCATGGTGGGGGGGGGGGTGATGATGATGATGATGATGATGATGATGATGATGATGACGATGATGATGATGATGATGATGATGAAGGAAATATTACTGAAAAGAAAGAAGAAATAATCAGACAAAAGACAGCGATTGAATTGCATTTAAATTATAATCAATATTATGTTTTATATTCATTATTAATGTTTTTCCAGTTACGGGTAAAATAGCAGTATAGACAACGTTATTTAGCTTTGGATGGTAGCTAGTCTAAGAGAAGTAAACTTTGAATTCTTAACTGTCTATAAAGCTATATTTTCCAAGAAATCATGGTAATTAGCAGATAACAAAGAAAAGAAATCTGCAGAAATTCAAGATGTCTGTTTATTCTTCATTTTCTTTAACTTACAATTCTTCACATTTGCTTTCTCCCTTTTCTAAGTATTTGGCGTTTTTTTCTTCGTCGTCTTTCACTTCACCCTCTTCTTCTAATTCCTCGTTTTGTTCCGCTTCTAAATCTTCAGCTTTTTCCTTCCTGTGAGTTATGGAATTCATAAAATATGATTTCAGCGGTTTTGTCATGTCTTTGTAGAAAGCAATACTATTTCTACTACTACTGCTACTAATGCTACTACTACTACTATTATAATACTACTATTACTTCTACTATTATTATCATTATTATCTTCACCTTCTGTTCGTCCACAATTAACTACATTTTTCTTTTAATCTTTTCAATTGTAATTCTATTTCCCTCGTTTTACTTTTCTTTCTTCTTTCCCATTCTAATGTGTTTTAGAGCACCTTGCACTTCCTTTTTCCGTATTCTTCTTATCATTCTTCTTCATACTTTCATTAGCATTATCAATTTAATTAGTTCGTTAGTTCACCGATTTCTCATTATTATTATTATTATTATTATTATTATTAACATTTTTTTCTTTTTTCTGCAATTTTTGCTTCTCTCTCTTTTGATTTGTTTTTGCTCTATTTTTTTCTCTTTTCCAAAATTAGTTTTCGTTTTATTTAAACAATTTTTCTTTAATAAAAAATAATTATTATTACGAACATAGAATTTGTTTGTTTGTATTTATACAATTGTATGCGGTGCAAACAGAAGTCATCACTTATTTACGCTTTTCCTTCGAAAAGCATGAGGACATTAAAGCATGAGGTGTTTCCTACTTTCTTCTGGGCAGTATAGCATAAGAACTTTGGCGATCATGGCTCCTATTAAAAGTTGTTTTTCAGATGAGTTCAGTTCAGAGAGGCCAAATTCCGACAGCGGTTCGTATTCACTACTCTTGCTGGTTTTATATAGGTTAATAGTGTCTCTCTATATAAATGAGAACCAGTAATAAGGGGTACCAGAGAAAATCGATAATAACAACAAAAATTGCAATATGAGCTCTAGTAAAAACCTGTAATGATAAAAACAAAAATTGCAATATGAGCACTGGTAAAAAATCGAGCTGAAGACATTATTTTATAATAACTAGAAATTCATACACAGATGTCTTCAAGGGCACATGATACAGTGGATAAAGACGTTGGTTATATCTAGTGACAAAGGATGTGAGTTCAATACTCGGGTAAGGCAGTGGAGAACTTGGAGAGAGGAATTAACAGCTGATAACTGACATCCATTAAACATGGCACGTGAAACTAGAACAGTCTAACCCAGTGAGCGAAATAAAGGGTTCAGTTCGACATTCCAACCACCTGAAAAAGGCCGAAGCTTACAACGGCAGAAACGTTATAATAAATATGTCGACAGAGATGAGGACAGTAGTCCGAATAATGTAAATAGGTGAACTGTGTTCCTAAATAAATAAAACCTATTCGTATAGACGGGAACTATAGTAGATACATTTTTCTCCAAATAGTCATTATCAGTAATTATTGCATTTTCTCTCACAGTTGGAGATATGTCTTTGTGCAACTATCGTAAAAAATGTCACCTACAGATGTGACATACTTTTACATTAAATTGCATTCCCTTCAGTCTACCTGTGATCTCATATAGAGTAAATATTCAAAAATATCTATAAATGGGGGATTTCAATAAAACAACTTTTCTTCGACTGCACTTCGTATGGTCAGTTGGTATGTGTAAACAAGGTAAAAATAGGAGGATTTTTTGACGGCAAAATCAAACCATTACGGCTATACAATCACCATCAAAAGCACCCGTTTTGGACCGACATAATACATAAAGATGCCATTATTTTTCGAGAAACGTATTAGTTTATATATATATATATATATATATATATATATATATATATATATATATATATATATATATATATATATATATATATATATATATATATATAGATAGATAGATAGATAGATAGATAGATAGATAGATAGATAATATTAGTGGTGTATATATATATATATATATATATATATATATATATATATATATATAAATTCCCAAGACGATAGAATCCAGGTAGAACTCAATGTCCAGGACAGAGTAAGAATGTACTATAAAAGGCTCAAACACTAATATGATTTGGATCGTGTTTACTATTCCAGTGTAATAAATTATAACCATGGAATATTAGTGTTTGAGTCTTTTATATATATATATATATATATATATATATCTTTGTTTGTGTGTGTGTGTGTGTGTGTGTGTTCCCAGCAGATGGCTCCAAATTGGTGACAAGTTTCCTCCATACCGCCAAACCATTTTACGATTGCTTTGCAGACCCTTAAATTCGCCTCTATCTTGATACGGTTCAAGTGGGTGAGGCGCCTATTATAAACAGAACCCTAACCTTCATGATTCATCATTTTGTAAGCTCGTGTGCTAAGTCCTGGTTTATATTTTCAATATTCCTTCATGTTCACCTCGCTGATTCGCTACTACAGCTCTATCGACGATCTTACATATTTTGGTTTTCTTTGGTTAACTTTATGGGATTCCAGATTCGCGCCTTGATGCTAGAGTTAATCTCTATCCCAATATACCATTTTCATATTCTTTATATTTCCGAAGATGTGAAGAGATAATTACTTTACATAACTGAACCAATGCCATCGTTATTATTATTATTATTATTATTATTATTATTATTATTTGAGACTTCAGTACGCCAAACAAGTAACGTTGGGGTACAAATATACGAAGTCAAATAAGCCCATCATGACATCCAGTCTCATATGCCTATACCAGAATAATACATCACAGATAAAACTTTGTTGTGATACTGTGCCAGAGCACGTGCTTGGCAAGAGGGGTCCAATTTTAAATACTTTCTGTCTACAGTGTCTCCTAAAATCTAGATGAGACACCCACGTCACCTTAGCTACTTCATCCTTCGAAATAATACAAAAATGGTGTCGTTTCGATACCTAGTCATGATACACCTGCAAAATTCCTGTTCATGAACGAAGATGAACACTGTTTTATCCCCTAGGTGACATGTCCAGATGGTTAAGGACAGGCAACTGACAAGCAATTCTCTAGTACGGAAGGGAATATTTATTCTAGCCCACATTGATTCACCATGGCGAAACATTTACGCATTGAACCCAAAGGCAAATAAGAACAAAAACCAGACCAGTGCATGTTGTACAAATGGAGCATTGTTATTATTATTATTATTATTATTAGATTTATTATTATTTCCTTTGATTTCTGGCGTTTACCCATTTCTTTCCGGGTCCCGCCCAGGGGCCTAAGGTTAGAAATGTCATCATGACACATTCCACTGACAAAAAAATAAAAAAAATACATAGAAAAAGCCCTTCGTAAAGTGTGTGCTGTACTTGTGAGAACAAATTTTTGTATCTCTTTGAGGCATGGACTTCCAGGAATCCCTTCAATTAGTCTACTGGAGTCTTTTCCAACCAATTCTAAAGCTCCAACTACAACAGGGATTTTTGATGTGCCCATGTGCCACGTTTATTATTATTATTATTATTATTATTATTATTATTATTATTAATTCCTTTGATTTATGCTGTATACAAATTTCTTCCCAGTTTCCAACCAATGACCTAAGTTCAGAAATGGCTTCATGACATTTTCCACTGACCAGTTTTATAAAAAAATATAAAAATAAAAAAACTAAGATAAAAGACATTTTACAAAGATAAAAGTTCTTCGTAATGGGTGAACTGTACTTATGAGTAGAATACTTTTTTATTCCTTATTTTGTATTCATGGCCGCTACAAGGAATTCCTTCAATGAGTCTATCAGAATTATTTTCTAATTACTCCGAGGGCTTCAACTACAACAGCGATTCTTGATGTTCTCATGTGCCACATTTATGAGATTTCCACTTCAAGATACTTGTATTATTATTATTATTATTATTATTATTATTATTATTCGCTACTTATTTTAATTTCTTCTCTTTCTAATTAATATTACGGATGACATGCATCATCATCATCATAATAATAATAATCATCATCACCAAGTTTATCCATTATATTCTTCTTCTTCTTCTTCTTCTTCTTCTTCTTATTATTATTATTATTATTATTATTTCACTTTTATTTGTAACTTTAACTTATAACTCTTTACATTTGCTTTCTACTTCTCCCTTTTCTAAGTATTTGGCGCCTTTTTCTTCGTCATCTTTCACTTCTTCATTTTCTTTTAATTCTTCGTTTTATTCCTCTTCTAAATCTTCATCGTTTTCCTTCCTGTGAGTTTTGCTATTCATAAAAAAATATTTCAGCGGTTTTGTCATGTCTTTTTAGAAACTAATACCACTACTACATCTTCTTCTTTTTTTTACTACTACTACTACAACTACTACTACAACTACTACTACTACTACTACCACTACTACAACTGCTATTATCATCCTTATTATTATCTTCATTTTCTGTTCGTCCACAATTAACTCCATTTTTCTTTTTATCTTTTCTGTTGTTATTCTATACTCCAAGTTCTACTCTTCTTTCTTCTTTCCCATTCTAACGTGTTTTGGAGCACCTTGCACTTCCCTTTCCCCCTTTTTCTCATTCTTCTTCTCTTTCTTCTTCATCCTTTCATTAGCATTATCAGTTTAATTAGTTCTTTAGTTCACCGATTTCTCATTATTATTATTATTATTATTATTAACATTTTTCTTTTTTTTTCAGCAATTTTTGCTTCTCTCTCTTTCGATTTATTTTTACTCTATTTCTTTCTCTTCCCCAATATTTGTTTTCGTTTTATTTAAACAATTTTTCTTCTCTATTTTTTTTTAGCTCCCCAAAAAAGAGCAGACTGGAGGTCGCTGCTCGAACCAGATGTAAGATCGTGAAAGGAATGCCATTCATCGCAATTCACGCAATGCGTCGGGGACAATGGGGCCTTCTCCATGTGTTCGATCATTTGCACTCAGCGACAGTATTACGTGCGTCTTTTATGTCACTCTGATTCCGCGTACGTAAAGACATTGCATTTCGGCGATGTGTGAGTCAATGCGTCTCGTTCGTAAACACACCAGTCGCGCCTCTATACGTGCGAGTGAGCATCGTTCAGTGTAGTGAGAGCGAACGAAAGCATAAACAAAAACAAAACAACTTAACCGTGCCTGTGTTAATGCGTGTTTTAGTAAAAGATAGAGTATTTTATAAACGTACTTGCAGAATTTTCAAAGGTGAGAAAGTGGGATATCTAAAGCAAGGTTTCGCATCTTTGTATATGGGAGGATTTGTCTGCTTAAACAGAAGGAATCTCAGATATTGTCAGTGTACATGTTTCCTTATCTTATATATATATATATATATATATATATATATATATTGGACAAATTCCGACAATTATTTTAAGACATTTTAATGTTTATAAGAAAATATGCATTCTCCGACAGGAATCGAACTTGTACCCTACACGGAATCATCATATAGCCTGATGTGCTTTAACGATTTAGCCACAGAGGAGCGTTACGGTTAGCAAGGTCGAATTTACTGTTTTACACTACAATACGTTCTTTTTTTATAGATACAAATATTTAAGTAAATACTCTGTTTATAATAAACAGTATTAACGACATTTGTCGGCCTGAAAGTACGAGAAATCTCGGGAGACCCATATTTTGTATGAAAATTTTTCGGACATTCAGGCCGGTAAATGCTGTTTAATACTGTTTATTATAAACAGAGCATTTATTTAAATATTTGTATCTATAAATAAAAAGAACATATAAACAAAAAATATCTTAATATCTTAATATATATATATATATATATATATATAGTCTTAAGGTGTGCTATATTTATGGGTTAAAGTGCTCAATATCAGAGATAGAGCGTGTGTAAATATAAAAGTGAACATTGAAGTCAACACTTAGAAGCGACATGCTGTTTTATGCTAGACGCAATCGTCAGGCCTCTAAGTGTTGACTTCAATGTTCACATTCTATATATATATATATATATATATATATATATATATATATATATATATATATATATATATTCCTTTGAAAATTACATATTTTACAAGATTACGCGATTTTTTTGTTTATTTACTGTTCTGTAGATGATTTAGAATCAAATCTGGAGTAAATCTGACAGAATAATAGAATACGGAACAAAGAAGAAACGTTTATAAATTTGACATTTTTCGCTTGTATTGAAGCTTAATCAAAAACATTTAATGAGTTATACAAGAGAATATTCTGATACTTTGAGTTCTGAGTTGTTTGGTTTTCATTGGTTAAAGAGATGTCACGTGTTTTTTATTGTAGAGTGTGCGTTTGTGCGTGCGTGCATATATGAGTGTGTATGTGTGCGTGTAAGAGCCTAGCGTCTAGATTCTAGTGGACATTTCCTGTCTCTCTTGTAGTGTTCACATGTTTACTTCCTGAAGACGTTAGTGGGAGGAAACGGAAAACTGTGAACGTATATGTGGATATCAAAGATTTCGCTGCTCTTGCAGGAGTTAGTGGTGTCGGGACGTGTATTGACTTGTAGTTTTAGTAAACGTTAGCGTATTTTATAAATGTATTCGCAAAATGTTCAAGGGTGAGAAAGAGGGATATTTAAAGCGAGTTTTTCGCGTCTTTGTAAATGGGAGGATTTGTCTGATTACACAGAAGGAATTTGAGATATTCTAATTATACATGTTCCCTTATTTATTTATTTTTTGAGAATTTTACATCTTACAAGATTACGCGATTTTTTACAAGATTACGCGTTTCTAATGGGCATTTCCTATCTATCGCGTAGTGTCCATATGTTAAATTCCTGAAGACGGTCGTGGGAGGAAAAGGAAAACGTGTACTTGTATGTGTGTATCAAATATTTCACTGCTCTTGCAGGAGTTGGTGGTGTCGGGACGTGCGTTGACTTTTGGTTACATGTGCGTTTTTAATATTGGGATAAAATCTCTGATTCAGAAAAATTCGTGTATATCGGGAAATTTGGATCTATGTAGGTGTAGGTGTTTTTGACTTATTTCTATCATAATTATTTTAATGATTAATATTAAATAATGTTTGTTCAGGAAATATCATATGTGTCATATTTTCGTTATGTGGCTGTGTGTTGTTTAGTTCTATTACTAATATTCTTATATATGATATATCATTATATCGGTGGAGTATTTGGTGTGTGAAAATGAAAGATTACATCATCTATATGCATCTGGATCTTACATTCTGTACGATATTTATGAGTGCGGAGTGATATGAAAAATTGAGTCTGATGTATTGCACTTAATTGTATCAATACAATATATATATATATATATATATATATATATATATGACGTCGTCCCCCGGTCGCAGCACCGATTGTGACGTTCTATCCTGATCTACCACGGCGCCAGTTGTGACATCCCTAAACAGCACCAATTGTGACGTCTTCGCCGCGGCGTCAGCTGTTCGCTCCTCACCGCTCCGTCCGGGTGTCTCTGCTCCAAACGTGACGTTCTAACCCTTAGGTGATTCGGGTAGGAATCTGGTTAGATTGATACCAGCCTCGCCGTTCCCAACCTGCTTCCAACGCCTGGTTACCAGGGTAACTGCACTGATCTCCAGTCTGCCTACGCACGTTGTGAATTGATTTTAGACAGACGAGATCAAACAGGGGTTGGGGCCGTAATGCAAGCTGAGTTCAACGGGGGTGATAACACACAAATATATATAAAAGAAAATATAATGAAAACTCACAAAGTTCAAAGTATCAAAGAAAAAGGTAACAAACTTTTTATGTCTAGTTGTTCGGTACATAGGAATATGTCTACTTCCCGAACCGTTCTGTGGATTGTGGCACGACGCTTTCGCTAGGCGAATTTTAACGTTTCGGTGTGTCTTTGGACGAAAGTCGAAAAACTTATTTCTGTGGTCTGGTTCTAAGTCGCTCTTAAAACTACTTGTTCTTGGTCGCAGCAGAAGGGTCCAAAAGTGTGCGTGAATCTTGGTCAGCTATCTTGCGGTTTCAACATTGGGCACTCATCTCTGCCTGCCGTCCGGGGCTCAACTAACTGGGCACTCATCTCTGCCGTCGGTGCGCGAACTAACTTCTTCTCTCCAGAGTCTGAACTACTGGGCACTCATCTCTGCCGTCGGTGCGCAAACTTCTCTCCAGAGTCTGAACTACTGGGCACTCATCTCTGCCGTCGGGGCGAACGAACTTCTTCTCGCCAGCTTGGGTCGAACGAACTCTGCACTCAGGGCCAAATGAACTTGCCTGTTCTGCCCGCTGGGGGCGAGCGAGCTCTTCCCTCCGCCGTCCGGGGCTGAACATATTTCTGTCTGGTGTGACTTCGTTTTTATTGATGTCGTCAAAACTGGGGTGGGTCTGTCGGCGCCAGGGGGTTCTTCGATAATTCTAAATACGTATCCACCCTTCTTATTTCTGGTTGGGGATTTTTCCTCTTTTCCATTTTGGTAACTTTTTCTCACTCCCACTCTCTCACCATGCTTCTGAGGGGGTGAACTGCTCTCCCCACTTCTTCGTACCGGCTTCTCATACCTATACTCTGGATAGAGGCGTCGACTGATTTTCTTCGTTCGTCACGTGACCACTCTCGGTCAATGAGGTCCTGGTCGGGTATCTTTCCTCCTCCTTCGTGCGTCATGTGATCCACTTGGCCAATGACGTCTTAGTCGGGCGTGAACAACCCGTGTCTTTGTTTTTGGGAAAGAAATAGGTTTTAACTAAAAAAAAAATTAATTAAATCGCCCTTATCATGAGCGGCCGAGGTGACAACCCTCGGTTTCAACACGTGGCGTTTGTCAAGCAGTTTATCGCTAATTAGACATGGCCTAAGAAAGGAATTTTCCTAGCCAACTTGGCGTCTCCAAAGCCAAAAATAAAAATATTTCATTTCCTTCGGCCCATGTGTTGATAACAAAAAATCTTTATTCTCGCAGGGCAAAAGTATATTCTGTCAAAAGAAAAACTTAGCCAGTGAAAACTAATTTGTGGGATTTTGATTCTCCACACCCAGTCTGTGTTTCGTCAATGTTCAACAATGGATTTCTTCTTTTTGGTGACATCCATTGATAACAAAATTCCAGTTTTCGTGGACAAGCGGAAATCGGTCAACGCTTGTTCGTCGGTGACCTAGATATTTTCGACATCTGATACCTATCAACAATAACCTTTTTCCTCCTCATTTCCGTCTCTTAGGCCGTGTGTGTGTGTGTTCGCCTATGACGCGTCTCGTATTAATTTTTATTTCTTTCTTCTTCGTTTTCTCTTTCTTTCTCCCAAATCGCTTGAATGCAAAGAAAGAATTATTCTTAAAACCTAAAATATTTTTCGGCCTTAAATAATCCCCAGGTGGTTGATAAACCGTAAAAAAGCAAATCATATATCTATAAATATTTCTTTCAAATCGTCAGGATGCATGGTGCCACATATATATATATATATATATATATATATATATATATATATATATATATATATATATATATATAAACAGTATTTACTTTAAATGACTGCCTGCGTAATTATTAATCCAGACTCATTCAATTTTTGACATTGCTCTGTAAACTTGGTTGGCAAACCAATGTAGGAGAAGAAAATATCTGACATCAAATCTGATGGGAGATAATTGAAGATTTTTGTCGCAACCTTTGCAATATTTCTAAGTTATCAGTTTCACGGAAAATGTGAACTTTTTACAATCTTTCTCAACTATAATCAAATGATTGCTTCAGATGTTCAGCTATATATATATATATATATATATATATATATATATATATATATATATATATATATATCATACATGACAGCATGAAAGTTGTATGGGCATATTAGGCACAACTCAGATTTAGCTGGCAATATAAAATACTATTTTATATTGCATTAAAGTATTTACTTTTTAAATTAAGCAATTCTTATGTTAGAAAACAATATAAAAGCGCTTTAGGTGTAGGAAAACTGACTGAACCGATTGGTTTATATGACATGAAGGTATTTCAAACGGGGCCTCATCTGCAAGCATATGGGTTCCTTTTATATGGAGAATATTTCTCTGTGATGCGTGTGTCTGTTTACCTGATGGACATATTAGACTTCATATATTTGTATCCCAGAATTATTTTGTTAGCGTGCTACCCTCTCATTAAGTGATAATAATAATAATAATAATAATAATAATAATGATGATGATGATGATAGTACCTGTAAATGTTTTATGCAAATTTACAATAAACACAGCTAATCGCAGAGACATCGTGATGAAAACTAGTAGAATACAATGTGTTTCGTTATTGTCATGCCATTATTTGCAGATTGTAATGTATCGTTAAAAATCTTTATATAATAAAAAGAAAGAACAGTAAGATATATAATCCGGTGTTCTTATAGATATTTTTTATTTTTACAAAATAGTGCTCAATGTAAATTTACAGAGCATTAATATTATAAATTAATTGATTTAAAATATGTTTTTTTTTCGCTACAGTTCTAACCATGTTTCAAAATTTTTGAAACATGGTTAAAACTGTGTAGCGGAAAAACCATTTTTTAAATCAATTAATTCATATATATATATATATATATATATATATATATATATATATATATATATATATGTATGTATGTATGTATGTATGTATTATTTACATTATTCGGACTATTGTCCTCATCTTTGTCACCATATTTATTACAACGTTTCGGCCGTTGTATGCTCCGGCCTTCTTCGGGTTGTTGGAATGTCGAACTGAACCATTCTTTTCGCCATATTTAATGGATATCATTTACCAGTTATCTCCTGTTAATTTCCCCCTGAAAGTTTTCCACTGCGTTAACCGGGTGTTGAACTCACACTCTTTGGGTCCTGTCATTCGATCTAAATAACGCCTTTAATTGCCCAGTGGATACGAAGAGCCTTATGTAAAATGTGTGTAATTTTATTTTTGTGTTATCTTATTTTTTTTAACAGTGGAACATGTTATGAAGCTATTTGTGATCTTAGATCTTTGGCTGGAACCCGGAAAGAAATGTGTATACAGCAGAAATTCAATTAAAGAACAATAATAATAATAATAATAATAATAATAATATTCTTGCTAACTAGAAATTACTAAGCACACATACTGAAAAATTGTGTTAAACCGAAATGCACATTATGTGATAAATATCCAGAAACAATTGAGCATCGGTCATCAGGATGCAGGGTGTTAGCACCCATTCAATATAAAACTAGACATTGAGTGAGGGCAATAACTGCACTCGAAAATAAGTATCCATTACGGAAAGGAAGCTGCAAGAAACAGTATGAACATCACTGGGACCCATTAAAGAAATAGGATTTGTAACTATTTTATGGGACCTTACATTACACACAAACAGAACAATCAAAACTAATCTCACAGACATCATGATGAAATACAACAAAAATAGAATGTGCTTTCTTTTTGACATAGCGGTCGCTGCAGATTCTAATGTGTCTTCGAAGATCTTGAAATAAATTTCAAATACGAGGATCTTGAAATAGAACTCTCAAAAATTTGGCTCATACGGACATCAGTAATTCCGGTTGTAGTTTGATGACTTTGTTTGATTGAAAAAAGTTCCGATAGATTCATTGAAGAGATTCCTGCTAGTCCATGCGTTAAAGAAATACAAAAAAAAATGTACTCACAAGTACAGCTCACACATTATGAAGACATCATCTTGTCCTTTTGATCTTGAATGACATTGAACGGAAGTAATATGTTTAAAAATATTACAGAATTCTTTAATTTCGTAAGCAGTGAATTTAGTCCCGTTATCCGAGACTAGGGAATCCAGTGTGCTATATCTTGTAGTTCGTGTAAAGAATTCGTAATAAACGAGGATGTTGATTTTCGCAATTACAAATTTCAGGTCACTTAGTAAAGCTATCCACTACAACAAAATAATATGATCCGTTTATCTATGTGATCCAAAATCTATGTGAAGACTTGACTACGAGATATCTTTTTTTTGGCCAAGGTTGTAATTTATCTATGTAAAATGTTTGTAATTTTATTTTATTTCTTTTTTTGTCATGAAGCCATTTATGATCTTAGGTCTCTGGCTGGGCCTCGGAAGGAAATGTTTATAGAACATAAATCAATAATAATAATAATAATAATAATAAGCGAAGGACATGGTATACAACACCCCCAAATGAAGGAAAAAAATAAGAAAAGTGTATTACAGGCGTGTACGTCTGGTACTAAATACTGAGCTAAACTCAAAAAACAGAATATCAGCCATAAACACATTAGCTGTCCCTCTGGTGCAATACAGCTTTAATGTCCTTAACTAAACCATAGCTGAAATTAAGCAAATGGACGTCAAAACGAGAAAGCTTCTCACTTGCTACTGCATGCATCATCCCAAAGTTGATCGTCTGTATGTACCCAGGTCCGAAGGAGGCAGAGCATTAGTTCAACTAGAACTGTCCTACAAAATTACAACAATTGGCCTCCAAAGATACTTGGAAACTACAGAAGACTGGATGATGGTATGCGTCAAGGAACATGAATGTTGTAAGCGTCTTTACTCCGTAATAAAAGAAGCCAACAAATTCAAATGGAGTTTCAAATGAGCGTAGAGATGTAAGTACAGCACAATACACCGGCTGAAACTGCAAAATACTTAAAAAAGACAGCAAAGACGAATGCAACCGATCAGATACAGAAGCGATGGCAAGATAAACCGCTTCATGGCCAATACTCTCCCCGTATCAAACAAGCTGACGTAGACACAACCCGTACCCATCAGTGGCTACGTAGTGCAGGGTTGAAAGCTGAAACTGAAGGTTTTATCTTTGCTGCATAGGACCAATTCTTACTAACTAGAAATTATCAAGCACATATACTAAAATATTGTGTCAGCCCAAAATGCAGATTTTGTGATAAGTATCCAGAAACGATTGATCATCTTGTGTCAGGTTGCACGACATTGGCACCCGGAAACTGAAAGAAAATGGTATGAACACCACCCAGACCCGGTTACGGAGATAGGACCTGTCACAATTCTATGGGACTACACAATACACACTGACAGAACAATCAAAGCCAACCACCCACATATTGTTATTAAAGACCACAAACAAAAAAGTGCCTTCTTATTGATATGGCAGTCCCTGCTGACTGCAATATATCTTTGAAGATATTCAAAACGTTGTCAAAATACAAGGACCTTGAAATAGAAATCTCGAAAATGTGGCATATGGGAACATCAACAATCACTGTTGTAGTTGGAGCCCTAGGACTGGTTGGAAAAATTTGCAGTAGACTAATTGAAGAGATTCCTGGAAATCCGTGCCTCAAGGAGATACAAAAAATTGTTCTGACAAGTACAACCCACATTTTACGAAGGGCTTTATCTATGTAATTTTTTTTTATTTTTTTATTTTTTTGTCAGTGGAAAGTGTCATGATGCCATTTCTAACCTTCGGTCACTGGGCGGACCTGGAAAATGTGTAAACGCCAGAAATCAAAGATATTAATAATAATAATAATAATAATAATAATAATAATAATGGTTTCTGCTCACAAGTACAGCTCAAGCATTACGAATAACTTTGTCTATGTGTTATAATTCGATCCTAGCGGTTATGTTATGTCTTACGCTACCCGCCATGTCGTTAGAAACTCTCCTCGACTGACTCAAACGAAGTTAATTTCCTGTTACCGGGGTTTCTTATTTACTTCACAACATCCTGATTTTTGAGATTATGTTTTTTTTTTCCACTAGTAAATATTTTATTTTATTTCTTAATATTCAAACCCCTACTTTTTTCTGGAAAGTTCGCCACGTGCTAAACTTTGTATTTCGTCTTTATTGGTCAAACTATGTTTTTTTCTTTTTTTTTTTCTCTTTACATTTCCTTTTTCAGTGATCATACTTGTACGTTCAACCAATTCCTGGGGTGATGGTACGTCAAAAATATCATACGGTACTTGCATAGATTCTTCCTTTCTTGCGGGCCTTTCTTAAGTAAATCTTTTCTTGAACCGATTTCAATGCCTTTTGTGTTCCATCTTTTCGTTCACTATATATATGATTTTTTTCCCCAATTCGTGACCTTCTTACACTGTCTTCCCATATTTCCATTTTTATATACTCTGAAAAACGCCTTTTCACCAATTTTGAAAAAGTCTGTGTTCATTTTTTTATCCGTTCTTATTCTTTTTTGACCTGGTAACAAATTCTAGAACACCGATTTAATTTTTCTTGCGAACATCAATTCTGCCGGTATCACGTCTGCCAATCTATAGAGTTTCGGCGTGATCCGGTATACACTCAAAATGTTTGCAGTGATTCTTCGCGAACTTTTTCATTACTTGCTTTTTTCAAAGAGCTTTTAAAAGTACCCAAAAACCCTTCATCTTGTAACTTTGATCTTGGGTGACATTGAACGGTAGTAATATGTCCAAAACATGACAGAATAATTTAATTTCGTAAGCAGTGAATTTAGTCCCGTTATTCGAGACTAGGGAATCCAGTGTGCTATATCTTTCAGTTCGTGTAAAGAATTCGTAGTGACCGTGGAAGTTGTTTTTTTCGCAATTACAAATTTCAGGTCACTTAGTAAGCTATTCGCTAGAAGAAAATAATGTGATCCGTTTATCTATGTGATCCAAAATCTTTGTGAAGAATTGACTACGAGATATCTTTTTTTTTGGCCAAGGTTGTAATTTCGGGGTACGGGATTTTGCTCTCAGAGCACAAAATCTGCAGGGTTTTAATAATTTATCATGTGTTGATCCATTTTGTTTCAGTAAATATTTATGAAATATATATCTATAGCATCAAATAAAATAATTCATCATTTAAATTCCCGGATGTCAACGATGAAATATATATCTATAGCGTTTCATAATATATTTCATCATTTAAATTCCCGGATGTCCACTATGAAATATATATCTATAGCGTCTCATAATATATTTCATGATTAAATACCCGGATGTCAATGATGAAATATATATCGATAGCGTTTCATAATATATTTTCTCATTTAAATACCCGGATGTCAACGATGATATATATATCTATAGCGTCTCACAATATATTTCATCATTTAAATACCCGGATGTCAACGATGATATATATATATATATTTATAGCGTCTCATAATATATTTCATCATTTAAATACCCGGATGTCAATGATGAAATATATATCACTAGCGTCTCACAATATATTTCATCATTTAAATACCCGGATGTCCACTATGAAATATATATCTATAGCCTCTCATAATATATTTCATGATTTAAATACCCGGATATCAATGCTGAAATATATATCGATAGCGTTTCATAATATATTTCATCATTTAAATTCCCGGATGTCCACTATGAAATTCATTTAATATCTGCTTTAGTAATATAAAAAGTACAAACATCAGTATTCCATCACATAGCTAGTAACATTCAAGACTGTGTTGTATTCTAAAACTAGTCTATCTTTCTTTTAGTCGTTTTTATTTTATATTTGTTTATTTGCCTTGCTTTGCTTTTATTTTTATTTCTTTCAGTGTAACTGGTAGTTCGTGTACTACATTGCATAATATATTTGCAATTTCTATTTTAGTTTTTAATGCTGTAATGACATTGTCCGCAAACATTTCAGTATTTATCTTTTATTAATCTTGTTAAACCATCAATATGTTCTAATGTTTTGAACCTTTGGTATTCTATCTTGAAATCGTAATTTAAAAAGATGGTAACCCAGCGTTGTAATCTAGTCGCTCAATGCGTAGGAATGCCTTTTTTTCGAAAGATAAACTGATAATGGAAATCTGTTAACAAAAACTCCTTCCGTGTATAAATTTGCGAACCTTTTTTACTTCAAATATTTTTGCTAACGCCTCTTTTTCGATCTGGCAGAAGGTGAATTTTTACGTATTTATTTTAGAATATATTTATATTTTATTATTTGACTAGGAGTGCTCGATTCATAGAAGAGTTTTTGCAGTCACTGTTTACATATTCGAGCTTTTTCCTCTAAGCTGCTCGACCGAATTTCATTTTTTCGGGGCTTATATATATATATATATATATATATATATATATATATATATATATATATATATATTAAGTTATGAAGAACTTGGTAAACCGTATGGGTAATTCCAAGGTTGATGAAATCCTGAGAGCTCAATGTAAATCCAGAGCTAATATTTAATGAAAAACAGACCACTTTAAGGTACCATTACAATAATTTATTTAACCAGAGTCCTTTTAAAAGGACGCCGGATCATCAGGTAACAATTCCAACAACGAAATGAAACGAAAAATGAGATTAAAATTGATGGGTAGTGTAAGCTTTTGTAATTTACCAGGGTGGGTGAGGGGGATAGTTAAAGAGACAAGTTAGAGTATAGGGAGGGGTTAATTTCATATCTCTCTTAAGTGTGCTTTATATTGGGTTAGGAGGAGTGACCAGACCTTGACCTATTTAGATAGTTAACTTAACGAAAATGATATATAGAAATGGGAGGGGAATAAGGAGAAAAGAAAAAAGGAAAAATGAAAAAGAAAAAGGAGACAGAAGACAGTAATGCAGATATATCCAAATGAGTATGTACGTCTATACTGAGTATAATATTTTTGAAAATATATTGTTTATAGTTATATCACTTAGGTCAGAGACATTATACTGGTTCTAAGGCAAAGTGTACAGATGATACGTGCTGACTGATGATTTGTTTTTTACTGCTTATCAACCCTTTTGGCTTTACTTCAATCCGAAACATCATTTTTTGAGTGAAATGTTGCGTGTAAAAGTTAATACTTCGCCTACCGACAAACATCACTCAGAATTAATGGTTTCAGTTTTTGAAGCGTAGTATAAGGCGGACCACTAAGGGTGATTTTTGGGATTTAAAGGTCGTCTTATACGCGGAATTATTATTTATTACCCGTAGATCAATAATTTTGTATGAAGGATGATCAATTTTTTATTAATATACTATATAATACAGTTGTTTGTTGAGCAAAAAAAAAAAAACTAATAAAATTGACGTAAATTTTATTAAAAATCTAACCAATCCCTGTTTTATATGAGAAGGAGACTGACTCACAAATATTAATATATATTCCTATTAGGACGTTAATTTTACCGAACATCACAATCCATGGCTAGAATAGATGATTGATTAAGTCTATTACTTAAATAGATATTTGTATTCAAAAGACTATCGATGCAAGTTAATTTTGAATGCATAGTAATCAATAATCGAAATTCACTTTGACTGGACGTTGTGAAAAATAAGTTATTTTCTTGTGATCTTACTGATTTTCACGAGAAGTCCATTTACTCAAATGATGAAATAATAACTTCGGCAAAGTTTAACAAACCTACCTATAAAAAAGGTTTGTCAAAAGGAGAAGTTTCTCTTAAAAAAGACATTTACTTTACACTACTTCGGCAATGTTTATTGTTTATAAAACTACTTTTACAATTTTAATAAAACACGTACCTAAGAATTTGAATTTTTTTGGGGGGGGAAATTGTTAAAATTATTAAAAATATTTATATATACAAGATTATAAAATTATTAGAATCCTCTTACAATGAAATATTTATTATTTGCCATATTATAAAGTAATATCTTTATAAAAAACAATTTATTCATAAATTTATAAGATATATGTGAACAAGAAAACATTTAATAAACCCAAAACACGATAATAAGCAAAGGTAACTATATGTATATTAAAAAAAAAATGCATTTTCCATATATTTCATTTTCTCTTGCCGCATAGTAACTAACATATTTTGCGAGCATCTGGATTTATACGTTTTTTCTCGAGAAATGACAACAGAAATAATAAACTTATCAGACTATTTATATACAAAAATAGCGTTTAATATTTGTGTTGTCAATTCCAGAGAAAAAATATAAAAAAGTGTCATACGTTTAGGTTTTATTAAAACAGTAACAAATGTCGATGTTGTATACGGTTATAGGTTTGTCAAGGGAAAATGTGTCCATTTTGCATTTTTTGGCGTTTACAACTGTCAATTTTTGCCCGTTTTTCATCATCTTCAGATATTTCTATCAAGTCTTCAAACTAGTAGCGTTTCTCGAATAAAGTCTTCAGTACACCTAATACAATGTCGAGTAATTATTAAAGCAATCAGAAACAGAAAATTGTTTCAAAATAAAGAATTTCTTCTTTATGTGAAGTTCTTTACTATAATGTTGCGTCTACCATGAGAGCTGTCATGAAGGCAAATTTTAACATATCACTCTGACAATCTAATGGAACATGAGAAACATCCATATTCATCATATTTTGTCACAATCCATGGAATGTGAGACGCTGTATTACACTACTAAATAATTAGTGACACGAGATTGTGATGTTATCGTCATTGTCTACCTGTCTGGTGTTGCGGAAAACAATATAAAAGTAAGTAATCACTCCTTTTATTTCCATCTTTACGCAGGAGTTATCACAGAGGGAGGACCTGTCCGCTCTCCAGCTGGGTGGTGTCGGAGTCAGCATCGAAGCTCAGGAGGCATTATACACAACGCAGCATACAAAAGCATTGCATATTTCGGGTCAAGGTTCAGCGATATGATGTGATTTGAAAGTTTAATAATCTTAAGCGTAAACAACATTCATCTATCGGTAATTTGCTCAGTGAGGTCATTGCATTTGATCACTTAACTCTGAAGAAACAAATGTTCAGTATTATAAGACATTTTAGTTTGTACTAGTAGCATGATCCGGGGTTGCCCGTGCTTGATTCTAAAATGGTACGACTCATAAAGCAATCGCTATCACTTGACTTAAAATATTTTTGCCCTTCCTTGCCTTTAAAGGAGTGGCCTTTGGCGTGCTGATGTTGCTACATGCCTTACTTCTTGCCTATCTCACACTGCGAATTTTTTCTAAGCTCTATACTAAACATTAAATCTATCAAGAAATAAGAACTAAACAGAATGAACACAAAACGATTTGCTTTAAAAAAAGACTCGTAACTGGAAAAACCGAATGAAAAAAGAATGTTAACAACAAATACTTTTTCACACCCAACCCAGTTCTGTGGAATCAGAATCAACGTTGAGTTTAAGCAAGCGAATGAGCCAATTGGAGTTAAGTGCTATGCAGATTTAAATTTTTCCCACTTGTGACGAATGTAGCTATCGATTTTTTTTGCATGCTAGCATGCTAGTTAACATTCGTGTCAGTCAGCTGTTGGCTCTCACGCTGGCCAATAGAATCTTCCTGCCAATTCGTGGCAGCCAGCAAACTACATGAAAACTGCCGTTGATGCATGAATAAATCGATTATTTCCACTATCGATGGAAGTTGAGAAATGCAAAGTCGGTCTTGGCCTTCCTACTAACTTGGAGCATGTGCATGTAAATTTTGGTGCAAATCCGTCGAAAATTTCGGCCGTGCATTCGTTACACACACACACACACACACACACACACACACACACACATCCTGCCTTTTATAGATAGAGATATCCGATGATGATCGTAATACCTTTTGTTGTTCCTGTTGTGTACGATACACCTAATTTACATAAGTGGAGTACCGACCATATAAATATGGGTTGGTACCGGAAGACGGAAAAGTAGTAGTAAGAAGAGATCGAATCGAGAGACTCTGCCCGACTGCGATTTAGTCAACCCATTATGCAGGAACAGTCTTCCCAAGAATATACCAAAACTAACTGTAAATATTGTGTACCGTTTCCTTGTTTCAATACATTTTGTTTACGTACATTTTGTGTTGTATTATTATTATTCCATGCTTATCCAAGTTTCAACAATGGCGACGAGGTATAAAGAACTTTACGTTAAAAAAAAAAAAAGAATTAATAATTGATAGCCTTCAACAATTGGGACAAGTGGAAGAACCCAGGCTGAAAAAAAAAATCATTAATTAAAAGTCGAACATCTAATGGAACGGAAAAGTATTCTGAAGTTTGGACAGTTAAAACTAGTTAAAGGACGACTAAGCTTAAAGGAACGTTCACTCAGAAAAATCTGGAAGGTGGCGTAAAAAAAAATAACGAAAAAAAAATGCTGGCCGACTAAAAAAGAAAAAAAAAAAAAAAAAAAAAGCTGGCCGACTAAAAAAAACATGCATGGAATTAAAAGGAGCACAAATACAACGTGTCGACTTTGAAAGGTAAGCGAACTTGTAAAAAAAAAATTTGTTTATTTTTTTTTTTTTGTTTGGTTGCTCAACAATATTTTATAAAGCAAGACATAAAATTAAAAAAGGCGTAAGTTGTTTCGATTTTTTTTGTCTGCTTATAGTATATTCGTGGATACACAATTTAAAAGTATATTCTTTGTTGCATGAACACTATCAGCTAAAAATGGAGGAATTATCCAAAGTCATAGCTGAATTGTTTAAAGCCCAGCAGTTGAGTCAAGCTGAGTTAGTCAAATCCCAGCAGTTGAGTCTGCAACAACAAAGTGAACAGTTTGCCTTATTAAGAGAACAGCAATTAGCACAGCAGAATTATCAAGAAAGGCAAGAGGAGTTGAGTCAGCAACGTCAAAGGGAACAGGAAGAAATGTATGTCAAGGTTTTGGAAATTCAAAAGTTAACATTGGAGAAATTAAACAACATTCAGGCAAATGAAAGTAACTCTTCATATTCTAATAACATCATATTTAATTCGTTGGAAACTTTCAACTATGTGCCAGACGAAGGAAAAACGTTTGAAGCGTACTTTAAACGATATGAAGATATTTTCCACACAGACTGTGAAAACTGGTCGAATTCAAGAAAAGTCAGTCTATTACTAAGAAAGCTAGGTACAGCGGAACATAGCAAATTTGTAGATTTTATTCTACCGAGAAGAACAAATGAATTGGAATTCTCGGAAACAGTGAAATTGCTAAAGGAGTTGTTTGGAGCAAATATGTCGCTTTGGCATAAGCGATGGTTATGCATGAATGAAGCTAAATCCGACGATCAGGATTACTTAACTTATGCATCTATAGTGAATAGACATTGTGACAATTTCAGATTGGCAGAGATTACGGTTGAAGAATTCAAGTGTTTAATTTTTTGCTCAAGGACTGGTATCCAGTAAGAGTGCCGAAATAAGACGTAGAGTTTTGTCTAAACTCGAATCTGAACAAAACCTTACCCTGCAAAAGTTAGCAGAGGAGTGTCAGCGGGCCGTAAGTTTAAAGAAAGAGTCTCAAAAATTGAAGAAGCTGGTATTGCTTATATTAAAAAAGTGAAGAAACAGTCAAATTATCCATCAAAAAAAAAAATTGGATTAAAAATTCGGCGTATTTTAAAAATAGACAAGAAAAATTAAATGAAAAAAAAATGAGGAAAAAAAAAATGGTTCCGCCATTTAATTGTAGACGGTGCAACGGAAGACACTGGGAGTTAAATTGCCCATATAGAAAAAAAAAATGTTTCGTGTGCCACAAGAATGGTCACAAAGGGTCGGTCGTGTTGTCAAAACGAAAAAAGTCAATCAAATATCAAATTAGACAAACAAATTCAAATATCAAATCAAATCAGATAGAGATTTGAGGAAGTATGTGACGACTGAAATATTTAAAAAGAATATCAAATTTCAACTCGATTCGGGTTCAGATTTAACAATAATGAACTATAAAACATGGAAAATTTTAAAAAGGCCTACAATAATGAAGTCAACGAAACGCGCTCGAACAGTGACTGGAAAGGAAATTAAATTCGAAGGCGAGGTTGTACTTCCCATGAAATTGAACGGGATAGTTAAAAAAATAAAAGTTTTCATTCTGAAAAATGGAGAAAACTTGATGGGTACAGATTTTATTGAAACATTCGAATTGTGGGATAAACCGTTAAACTCTTTTCTGCAGAAAAGTAGAAAGTAATACGCAAACAAGACAGGACATTAATGAGGAATTAAAAAAAAGTTTCCGGAAACTTTCACACCTGGTCTTGGAAGATGTAACAAGTTTGAAGCCAAATTCGAATTAAAGGAAAATACTATGCCAATTTTAAAAAGAAACGTAATGTGCCTTTCGCAAGTGTAGAGAAAATTAACGAAGAACTTGATAGGTTGGAAAAAATGGGAATTATTTCGAAAGTAGAATTTAATTCATGGGCTGCGCCGATTGTGTGCATAAAAAGAAATCAAACCAAGTCAGAGTCTGCGTTGATTTTTCGACAGGGTTGAACTCGGTAATTAAGGACTACCATTACCCGTTACCGAGTCCGGAGGAGATTTTTTAACAAGCTAAATGGTGGAGTTATATTTTCAAAAATTGACTTATCAGATGCCTATCTCCAAATTCCCGTCGAAGAGGAATGTTCAGAAGTTACTAGGGATAAACACGCATAGAGGGTTATTCAAGTACAACAGGCTTCCTTTTGGTATTAAAGTGGCACCTGCCATTTTTCAACAAGCTATGGACGTCATGCTGAATGATTTAGACTTTGCGTGCGCTTACTTAGACGACATCATAGTAAGGAGCGAATCGGTCGACGAACATCGAGAGCATCTCAATCAAGTATTTAAAAGATTCAGGACTTTGGATTTAAAGTCAAAGAGTCAAAGTGCGAATTTGGTTTGGAGGAAATTAAGTATTTAGGGCACATAATCAACAAAAATGGCAGATGTCCAGATCCGGAAAGGTCCATTGCGATTAGAGACATGCCGACGCCCACTAATGTGGCGATGCTACAAAGTTTTTAGGGCTTGCAAATTATTATCAAGCGTTCATTAAAGGAATGTACAATTTAAGAGCTCCGTTGAATGAACTGCTAAAAAAAAAAGACAAGGCATGGGAATGGACGGTAGAATGTCAGAAAGCCTTTGATGAAATAAAGAAAATGCTTACGTCCGACCTCTTTTAACCCATTACAATCCAAAACTGGATATTGTAGTGGCAAGTGACGCTAGTTCATACGGGATAGGAGCGTGTATTCAACACATAATGCCAGATGGTTCTAGAAAACCAATTGCACACGCTTCGAGAACTTTGCTCCCAGGAGAAAGAAGTTACTCTCAGATAGAAAAAGAGGCACTGAGTATCATTTTTTGCCATACAAAAATTTCACAGGTACATCCACGGCAGACATTTTATCCTTGAAACGGATCATAAACCACTTATCACTATTTTGGGTTCAAAGAAAGGGTTACCCGTTTATACAGCAAATCGTCTGTTAAGATGGGGAACCATTCTTCTCAATTATGATTTTCACATAAAGCACCTATCATCCAAAAAAGATAATTATGCGGATAGTCTATCAAGACTAGTACCGAGTCAAGAAGAAAGATTCGAAGAATCAATTATTGCAAATATCAGAGCAGATTATGAGGTGAAAAGCATGGTAAACAACATTGTAAGAGAGCTACCGGTTACGCTAAATGAAATTAAAAAAGAAGCTGAAAGCGATGATTTCATTTTAGAAATTAAAAGCAAAATGGTAGCGAATGACCAAAAAGTGCAGGAGATTTTTTTCAATAGGTGATGGAGTTTTATTATATGGTGAGAGAGTAGTAATACCAAAGAAGCTGCAGAAAAGAATACTTGGGACTTTCATATGGGTCACCCTGGTATTAATAGAACAAAAAGCTTAATGCGAAGCTTTTGTATTGGAAAGGAATGGATGTGGATATCGAAAACATGGTTCATCGATGTAAGGGGTGTGCGTTAGCAGCTAAGGCACCACCTATAGTACACAAACCATGGCCCAAGACGGATCATCCGTGGACAAGATTACACATTGATTTCGCTGGTCCAGTAGAAGATTTTACTACTTAATAGTGGTAGATAGTTTTACAAAATGGCCGGAAGTACTACGCTGTAAAAAGCCTACGTCCAATACCACAACAACTTTTTTGCATGAACTATTTGCACGGTTCGGTGTGCCAGAGTGTATTGTGAGTGACAATGGTACACAATTCACTTCTGAAGAATTTAAGGAATTTTGTGAGTTATATCAAATTAACCACATAACGACGCCTCCGTATCATCCGAGGTCTAATGGACTCGCAGAAAGATTTGTCGATACTTTAAAGCGAGCTCTGAAGAAAGCCTCAGGAGTTCCAACGGAAAAGGCGCTTCAGCAATTCTTACAAGTATACAGAATCACGCCAAACCAGAGAACACACTCAAACATGGCACCAGCTGAACTAATGTTCGCTAGGAAAGTTAAGTCAGTGTTTGACAAGCTTTTGCCAGGAAAAATAGAGTAAAAAATACCATGTATACAGCGAGAAAAAGATACACTCCCGGAGAGAAGGTGTTTTTCAAGTGCTATAAAAACAACGTTGAGTTCTGGGAACGAGGCATAGTGGACAAGAGAATCGGTGACCTGATTTACATAATTAAAGGGCCGAAGAATACTCATAAAAGGCACCAAAACCAACTTAAAAAAGATTACGGTATAGAGCAAGAAGAGTGTCTACCGGATGAGGACGAAGATCCCATTGATATAATGTATGATATGTTTCAGGTAGAACCTCCACAGAATACACCTGAACCAAGAAGATCCGGTAGGAAACGGAAGTTGACGGACCCATTGAACGTGAATCCAAAACGGAAAAAATATTAAAATTAGGCAAATGGATCTACAAAGAAATAGCCATAATCATCAACCCATATAGGAAGCCAATTTGAAATCCAAAAGGGATTCCAAGGCTTGGGAGGAGGGTGTTGTGTACGATACACCTAATTTACATAAGTGGAGTACCGACCATATAAATATGGGTTGGTACCGGAAGACGGAAAAGTAGTAGTAAGAAGAGATCGAATCGAGAGACTCTGCCCGACTGCGATTTAGTCAACCCATTATGCAGGAACAGTCTTCCCAAGAATATACCAAAACTAACTGTAAATATTGTGCACCGTTTCCTTGTTTCAATACATTTTGTTTACGTACATTTTGTGTTGTATTATTATTATTCCATGCTTATCCAAGTTTCAACAGTTCCTGACATTATTTAAGGCCTTTATTCTTTCATCAAAATCTTCAGTTGTATTTTTACACGCCGTATGTACGGATAAACGATGTCAATAAACAGATTTTCACTTTATCTTTTATATATCATCCTCATCTTCTAAGATGCAAACTGAGGTATCGAATTCCGGAACATTCTACAAGTTATGCATATAACTAAGAAAGAGGAAAATTTCGATAGAAAAATTAAAAGAGAATTTAACTACAATGTAATAGAAATAATTGGTGTTGGAATTTTTTTTCGTATGGCAAGAGAAGGCGTGAAGCATCAGGAATGTTGTTTTGCAGAAGGATGCTGAGAATACCATTGAAGGAGCGCGTAAGCAACGAAGAAGCCATAACAAAATACTCCCTTATACTCAAGATCAGAAAAAGACAGCTGAAAGTTCTTGGAAGGAGGCTTTGTAGAGTTTGATACTCACGGAACATATTGAAAACAAAATGAACAGAAGCAGCAGCAGGCCACTTACGTAATCAATTTTTGTGAATGAATAGATTGAGAAAGGCCTGCGGGAGTCCAAAAAGACAACAAATGTTGCTAAAAGTTATATAGAATAGGAAGTTATGGAAAGCTATGATCACTCACGTCCTGAAGGAACATAGATCCTAGAAGTAGATTCAAGATACCATCCCATGAGTCCACAATACCACCTCTATATTATAGTTGCGTTTCTGACTAATTAATAGCCAATCAAAAATAATTATATATTTCTCCCCAGCCTAACCCCTAATAACATTCTACCTCTTCTTCTTGTTCCAAACCCTCAGAGTTGTAGCGGTGCTGGTTTGGTTTGGTTTGGTTTATTTTTTTTACGGTATATCAACCTCAATGACGACAAAATTTTTAGGATGGGTTCGTATGAGTAGAATAAGTAGTCTTTGTAAGAAATCAATTTTCTTGACGTATTTTTGTAAGGAGGTTATTTGTCGAGACTCAAATGTATTGTTGGTAAAAAAAATTTCAAAAGTGTATTGCTGGTAATATATTTCCTAACATGTATTGCTGGTATTTTTTTTACTATAAACATGTATTTTGTATACTCCCATAGATTTATGACCCCAGTTTGGGGGTTAAATATTTACCCACAGTTTAGACTCTAACAGATGCTACACCCTGGGTCACGGTGAACCTGGGAACAATAGCAATTAAGAGGTAATTCCACGCTCCTCAACAACCTCCGATCATAGACATTGCTGCCGGATGCAGTTTGACGCCATACCCAGGACGATAGGGGTGCTGTATAGTGGCTAATCCGTAAAATGCCTCCATTTGATCGGGTTACTGGCAGAGCCTGCGTCAGTGTAAAACTTTTGTCATACAATCCGACGACGTTGTCCGACCATTCTTTTTCCTTGGCGTTCCGTTCTCCTTCCTGCTTGTGCAGTTCCTTGTAGAATGGTCTTGCAAATTAACCTTCCTCTTCTTTATGGTGGTCAACACGTCTTTATAGATGGCTTACTCTTCTGTGCGCCTCGTTATTCGTGACTTTCCATTTCGTATAAATTAGAATTGCAACAAAATGCTAATAAGTGCTACAAGCATTCAAACAGTCGCCTAAGTGCAACCACTTCAAGAAACCAACATTATCATTCCTCAAAATACTCGAGCTTATTGTTTGCGGTAGAATAATCTATACATATAAAAAAGTGGATGTCTGTGTACCTGTCTGTTGATACCTAAAAAATCGATCATTTTCAAAAAATCAGTAAGCTGATCAAAAGCGATAAATTCAATTTTTTCACTCCCATTTCGTTCAAACTTACTTACATCATGACGATCTACGGAAAACGAAAAATCGATTTCAACACAAATTGATTTCTAAACAAATTTTAAATTAAAAACTCCTTCAATTTTTAAGCAATCTAATACAAACTTCACTCAATTGTAGCCAACAAGAAGTTGATTGTTTAATATTCATTTAACTTGATAATTGAGTTCACCCGTATTGTGTAAACCCGAAATAAATAGCGAAAAATAGCGATTTTTAATGGTCTTTTTCTTATTTTTCGTTGATCTGTCAATCAGTTTTTATCAAACTTAACAACTGCTTTATAAAAGAATCCTCTTTTACATCGCTGGTAGCACACTGACAACTGAATGTCAAAAAGCAAAAATATTTGTGGTCTGAAGTGGGTCTTCATGTTGTCTATTTTACCCCTTCATGTCCTCGGCTAACTTCGATTGAATAAATACAGACTACTTTTGTTATATCAGTAACTGCATTAATTCAAAATGTTTTTTTTTAATGAAATTACTTTAAAATAAATGAAGAAGATAAACTCTGTTACATGTAAACATGATGTTGTTTTTGCTCCATTCTAATTGAGCACTATTTCTGATCAACCCGCTTGATATCGCTTCTGCTGCTAATAATAATAATAATAATAATAATAATAATAATATTGGCATAGAACACAGACGTTAAAATTCGTAGTTAACACAAGAAGCGAAAAATAAAAACAAAACTGACATATAAGAAGAAAGAAAAACAAAAAAATAAAACAGACAAACATTGCTAAGAGATAAAAAGAATATGAAAGTTTGGAGAACCATACCTTTTTTGTATTTTGCTTTTCTTTCCTATAAAAGGTCAGATTCGCTTTCTTTTCTTCTGATATTAAATTCAAATATTAATGTCTGTGTTATACGACATTATTAATATTATTTACGATGTTTATGGAATCAAAATAAAACATATTTTTTAATTTTTTTATATCATAAGAATATTGAATGTTTTGTTGTATCATCATTTGTTATTTATTCTATGTATCTTGTCTTTTCACAGCGATCACGGCTCTCTACAACTTTCTATCCTTTAAAGCATTTAGTAATTTTAGTATTTTTACTGTCCCTTTAACTCTCTTTTCTGCTATACATTTACACAAGCTTGTTATGTTAGTAACTCTCTTTTTTTGTTTAGCCATCAATATGTTCTGTCATGTCAAAGTTCTTGGAGCCTTCTCTCATCATTTTACGAAATTAGGTTCAACTGTCTTTATCTGATTGTTGGAATAAATGTCTTTTCCGTTTGCTTCTCCCTTAAAACTTCCTCGTTTCTCACATTCTTCTTCTATGGTATTCTCAGCATTCTTTTGAAGAACCTCATATCTATTGCATCAAATATGCTCTTCCTCCTGTTATGGTAATTTACACATGCACGCATGGACTCAACAAGCTATAAATAGGAGCATGTACTGCCTTTTTGGAGAGAGGGACGTTTCCAGCAGTCAGCTCTGACAATCGGACCGAACATTCTTGCTGTAACACTCTCGTTTGTATATGTTTGTATTACTGTTTCTGTTAATATATTTTTTAACTCAATTTCTTTCGTTGTGTCTTTATTTCTGGCCATAACAAGGACACAGCGCTCTCCGAGGAAATCATCCAATTATTTACTGCTATATTGGAAGATTAATATTTTTAGATTGTTCAATTGTTGAAATAAAGTCCGATTTTAGGATAAACATTTATCTTTGAATTAATGTATTCAAATAGTATCTAAATCAGTCAAAATGCGAACACTGGATATGTTTACATTTCATCTACCGAGCTACAAGTTTTCTTTCTGCCTTTTTTATTTTCTTATCAGCGAGCTTCCAGGTGTCACCAGTTCGCGACTAGCTATTTATGTCAAAACTATTTATTACCGTTGTTATGGTGAGCTATCTACATTAGAATGAACTCTCCCTTCTTCATAAAAACTAACCTGCGAGACTTCCTAAGGAGGCAGTCGACCCACAGTCTCTGTGTGCGACTTCTGTCGAACTATCTGCCTTGGCAGAGAGGAACCCGGACGAGGCTTTGACGAAGGGCAGGGTTTCGTCCGGGGAGGTAGATAAATCCCGAACCCGCTTATGCTGGCTCTAAGCGAATATTTTTGGCCGAACCTACGGGCTCGGAGAAACCCACGTTAAATTCGGCCTTGTGCCACATACATTCCTCTTGGTGGGGGGACTGTGAAATATCGGCAGTCGGGACGAAGTGTAACCTGACAGTTCGGGCGGACACTTCTATCTTCTGAATTATAACACGCTTATTTGGTATATATGTTCTGCTATTTCAATACACTAGTTCAACCTACCTTCTTTCCGTGTCTTTCTTTCTGGCCCCTGTCAGGCTACAACAAATATCTTGATAGTAAATCCGCGATGACCAAGAAAGTAAAAATGACATCCACTTAGTGAAAGAAATGGCTTGTAAATGTTAACATCTCCGAAATAAATTGCTATACTTTAATCATCATAGAGAAACATTTCTAAGCTCAACCAATATGGCTGCTTCTAAACTCCATGAAAAAAAATCACATAACGCCTTCTTGGTCACACGTTTTCATATTACATGTAATGGAACGTTTATATTGAATTAAATACTACGTCTGCTTGGTTCATTCTTTTCTGTCAGACAATTTATGACATCGGAATCCATATTGCACATTTATGACATTACCATTATACCGTTTGTATGTGCATTGCTGTCATATCTGATTTGGAGCTCCGTATATATATATATATATATATATATATATCTCAAGTTTCTGGACAAATGCCAAAGAAGTCTGTGTAATGTTATTGATCCTGACCTGACATCTCAACTCTAGTCATTTTCCCACCGCCGTGACTTTTCTATAAATATTATCATAACAATTGTCCTAATGAGCCTTTCTCCTTGCTACCTCGACCGCATGAATTTAAGGGTAATACTAGATTGGCACCTAGGTCTCACTGTTTTATTGTTAAAATCGCAGGAGTCAACCATAAGTTCTCTTCTAATAGGTTAATTTCTCACATTTCTCGTATCTCTATTGCGGGAATTCAGAAACTAAACGACATGCTATCCGGCCAGAAGTGAAGCCTTCACCCTGTGCTCTGTTAATAGTAGCAACAGCTTGAGAAGCATTATTACGAAGCTTGAACTCATGTAAAAAAAAAAATAGACACATGTATTCTTTTTTCATCTTCAAGATTCCGGATATATGTTTTAAGTTAAATTCTGAAAGAGATTGAAATGAAATTAACAACGAGGTCTCGCTAATTATTAGAAATTCGTACTATGTTTTTGTGCTACTATTATAACAATATATTAGCACGCAAAACTTTATTCATAATTCGGACATTATTTTTCGAACAACTTATATAGCATTTTATGACTTTTTTAACGAAACTGTTTTATTAATACAGTAGAATCCCTCATATCCGGAGTGCCTTATATCCGGAATCCCGCATATCCGGACATTATTTTGACGTGTATATTTGAACAATTTTGGTGATATATAACTGATGTGAAATTTCTGTTTTTCGGGAAGTTTACTTTGGGTAATTGCTTATGCTTATTTCACCCGAATGGCTTTTATTGGTGCAAACGATGAAGGGAATAAGAGGAAAGGATGACAACGAGACACATCTGCAACAAGATAGCGACGAGATGCATGATTTTGATGAAACCTGGACTGAAATTGAAAAAGCAGTTGAAAAGCCAGCTTTTGGCTATGACGATTGCAATAACGCACGCAGAGATAAAAAAAAACATTCAAGAACAAAAGCAGAAGAAAGTGTAGAAAAAGCTGAGAATGACATTACAAGAGAAAGAATCATCATGCAACATCGATTAAAAAATACTCGTTGCATTATTTGTTTTGCATACGTGGCAGACTTAAAATAATTAATTTCATTAACATTATATAATTTATTTCTTTTTCTTTAAAATGAATTCCGTTATGTCGAACTATTAGCTTATTTTGTGTACTATAAATCATTGAACATGATTTACTTCAGTTCTTTTATTTTAATCCAAATATAATTACTCATATCTGGACTTTGTAACCGATTCTTCATATCCTGAAGATCTTAGTCCGGTTGTCAGGGATTCTACTGTTGATTTTTTGGCTTTTGGAAGGCAATAGTTACTGTTCGAATGTACATTCGGATTTCAATATTATATATTCTGTTATCTGTCAAAACACTTCCCACACATTTAAATTTCTATAATTGCTTCATTTTGACATGTAAACGGTGTTCCAGTAACTTGGACCGATTTTAAATGTGAATTAAGTTAAAGCGTCTAATGATTTTGTTTTCTATCAGTTTTGTTGGACATTTGGACGATATTATTTTTCATATATGATTGACATAACATGATCCAATAGAGAAATTAATAAATTTTCAACTGATTTATTTACTGCTGACTTTGATCCGTGTTAACGGAACACCCTTATATATATTCCGTCTTAATGAAAAACTCTTATATATAATCCGTTTTAATGAAACATCCATTACAATTCAAAATTCAGTTTAACCGATATTCCTCTTGCTGAAACTATACATTCTGTCTTTTCTTGGTGTTTCTTCAGTTTTCTCTCAGGATTTTATAATTGTAACCTCTCAAAATGTTTATCTTTCTGATTGAAAACTACATTAGAAGATGAACTATTGTATTTTGCAATATAATCGTTTTTTTCTTTTAAGAAAACTTTGTAAATATTGGAATAAGTAATATAATATCAAACATTCTATTCCTAATCAGTGCGGCAGACTGGTGAAAGTTTTCCAAACAAACTCAAACATTTTCGAACTGGTGATCAAAGAAACACAATATCTGATGGAATATTCCGGACATTTTGATCTTATGAACAGTACATGTTCAAATTAATATAGTTGGTTCTTTGGAAGAGATACATAGAAGAATGTGTTTTAATCACACTATATACACGGATTCGATTTCTTTGTATCGATTGGCCTATGGCATTGTTCGTGATTGTTGCTATATCTGAATTGAAAAATATTCATCCTCAACGTTGTCGTTAGAGACAAAAGAAAAATTTCTTTTCATGTTGACCGGAAACTTTTTACTCGTTACATTTTACTCTTTCAGTTTCAAAGAATATGACAAAGTCTGCATGAAGAATCTATTAGGCAGGTTGATGTTTCCTTGCAACTTGACAAAATCTTTTGATACAATGATTAATAGCTTTGTCCGAATAGAATTCACTTTTATACAAAGTATTTTGGAAAAAGACAATAGGAAAATTGTATTTATAACCGACGCCTTTCGTCCAATGTGGATTTTCAAGGCAAAAAAAGAAAAAAACGAAATGAATTTATTGAAACAAAGTATCTATAAATAACAAACAAAAAGTCGTTAGCAACTAGAAGAATTTAGAAACGCTATTGTCTGATTCACATGATCAACTGAAAATTACGTCAATTACTTTATGTTTGAAAAGAATATTTTCACATAGGAAAATATTGTTTGCATTGTTGTGATGACGGATTCAGCTGTTTTCTTTTGATTTCTTGATATATTTGTTGTGTACGTTGGCTTGAGAGAGTAGTTATTTTTTAATGAAAGGTGATATTGTAAAAAAAAACCTGGGCCTAGATTAATATTTAGATAATATTCAATGGCGGCACTCTCGAGGATTTTACTTCTGAATTATTATTTTCCTTTTTTTTTATGAGCGTAGCATTTACAAAATCAAAATTGTGGTTCAATTTATTTCTACATATGACTAGTGCTTTTGTAAAGTTGTTATTTATGAGGTCTCTTTTGTGCTCATAAATAATTTCAGCACATTTCTCCAGTATATTGCCAGGAACAGTTTCTAAAGGTTAATTCTGTATTTTGTTTCTGAAAGAAATTGTATACTAGGTTAATTTGTAAAGCAATGATAAATGAAATAAGAATCGATTTTCAACTTTAAGTGCCCGAGAAGTTCTAACGTATAGGGAAAATTTATTAATTTAATGGATATATTCTATTTATTTGATATTCATTCTTAATTATCTTAGATTGATTGATTCATTTGTACGACCTATCAAACTTTTGGGGGGTTATTTAAACCCAGAAAACATTTTCTGATTGTAAGGATTATTGAAGATATTACTAATTATTGTTGCAAGTCATATTAATTAACCCAGAACTGAAAGGAGAAGCGGTCGATTCATAACTTTCCCAAGTGTATTTGTGCGTAAATAAGTATAATTAATCCGACTTGAATTGGAACTCAGCACTCTGATTTCCAATTCAGAAATCTTCTCCATTACACCACATGCATATCCAAGTTTAGATCAACTTTAATTATCTTAGAGAAATTAGGGATTAGTTACACACAAATGGTTGTAATAGGTCAGGTTAAACTAAACATTTATTACATAAAAAGGATTACAACTTTTAAGTGCTCCCAAGATTTAACACATGTTAATTACACGTGGCTTTTATTTCTAATTAACCGACAATATATTTGTTTAAAATATGGCATTATTATAACTTCTTTCGTATTTATGCTTTCATGTTTCTGAATGAATGAGAGAACAAAAGAAACGAAGTAGGGACAGTAAATAATAGAGATTTATATTCTCTGGGGAATATTCAATATTTGTGACTTTATCGTTGCTGTTTGATGAAATTGTTTCTTCGTAGGCTTTCAAACAAACCCTCCTTTCTATTTCATCGAACATGACATGGTAAAGAATAGAGCACAGAGAAAATGTCTATTCAAGCCTTCATGCAAACATAGTCAAATAGGCATAAATAGATCTAATGTAAAAAAAAAAGATAAGAGAGTTTGTGTGATGATCGCAAAAGCGTGAAACACAGGCTAATATACACATATTCATACTACTGAATATATATATATATATATATATATATATATATATATATATATATATATATATATATATATATATATATATATATGAATATATATATATATATATATATATATATATATGTGTGGGTGTTGAAACAACATGGCTATTTTTGTAGTGATTTTATAAGATATTTATGTTATAATTTTCGAATAAATTTATATATATATATATATATATATATATATATATATTATATATATATATATATATATATATATATATATGAGAGAGAGAGAGAGGTTATATATATATATATATATATATATATATATGCACGTTTATAAATATGTTAATACATTTATGTGCACGTCACTGCGCGCGCTTATTTCTGCTTACGAACAAATTCTAACATGTAACAGGTACACACACACAAATTATATATATATATGTGTGTGTGTGTGTGTGTATGTGTATGTATATATATATATATATATATATATATATATATATATATATATATATATATATATATGACTTCGCCTAGTTCGAACTGTGTGGGATATGTATATTCATTAATATATATAATTTATAGCTCTGTTATTTAACATCAGTTTAATGATATTGGTACTTCGCGTGTTTTTATTCAACCAGTTATGTGTATTTCATCGAACATGGTCTAGTAAAGAAGAGGGCAAAATATCTATTCATGCCTTTCAAAAAGGTATTAATGATTCAAAATTGTTTCAAACGATTGGACCTTGTAAATCCTAAGGAAGATTATAAGATCTCACGGAATGTCTACAGAGAAAGGAAGAAACAAAACAAAAAAACTTAAATTACAAGAAACACGTCATTTGAAGGACTCCAACCGTAGAGAAAATTACAATGCTTGCCACATGTATGTTGGAAAGGGCAAAATGACAAAATCAACGTGTTGACTTTCAATCATCATCATCATCCTGACTTTTTATAATCGTATGGGAGATCCGAATGCAAAAGCCACACTGAATCTCCTCCAAAGCTGTCTATAAACAGTAGCCATCAGCAATTCTGCTATAAACATTTTTATCCATTGTTTGACATTGCCCAACATTTTTTTTTGCGTCTGCATCTTCTTTTTCGCTCACCTTCAGCCTACATGATCGTTTGTTCATATCTTTGTTTTCCAACACTACCTTAATCAAATGTTTCCGAAGGAAACCCTCATCAATACTAGAAAATGATAGCAATATTTTTTTCCCTTTCCACAGCAAAAGAGTAAATAAAATTGAGGACGAATATTTTTTGTTTTGTTCCAAATTGAATTTCTTTATTTATTAAATTCCTTCATACACAGACGTGAAAAAAGTAATAGAATATTAGTTTGTATGAGTATTAGTAGTAGACGACATTGTAGAAAGAAAATGGCTAGATATGTACTCTCGGATTATCAATCAGTTATAGGAAGTTTACTAAGGGAGACAAAAGCAATTGAACATAGTATTGATTGCAGTAGAGGTAGTTTTACACAATTTCGCAAAAACACAAAACATTAATCTGAGACCCTCTTGTCATGTTCTTAAATAGCGTCGTCGTATTGAAACTTTCTTATGGGTGCCAAATCCATTCAGAAAAATCTAAACTATCTGAGGTATGTCTATATTTCTGAGATGAGGTATTATGTACACTATTTACATTATTCGGAGTATTGTCCTCATCTTTGTCGCCATATTTATTACAACGTTTCGGCCATTCAGTATCTGTCTATATTTCTGAGATGAGGTATTATGTACACTATTTACATTATTCGGACTATTGTCCTCATCTTTGTCGCCATATTTATTACAACGTTTCGGCCTTTCAGTATCTGTCTATATTTCTGAGATGAGGTATTATGTACACTATTTACATTATTCGGAGTATTGTCCTCATCTTTGTCGCCATATTTATTACAACGTTTCGGCCTTTCAGTATCTGTCTATATTTCTGAGATGAGGTATTATGTACATTATTTACAGTATTAGGACTATTGTCCTTATCTTTGTAACCATATTTATTACAAAGTTTCGGCCTTTCAGTATCTGTCTATATTTCTGAGATGAGTTATTATGTACATTATTTACATTATTCGGACTATTGTCCTCATCTTTGTCGCCATATTTATTACAACGTTTCGGCCTTTCTGTATCTGTCTATATTTCTGAGATGGGGTATTATGTACATTATTTACAGTATTAGGACTATTGTCCTTATCTTTGTCGCCATATTTATTACAAAGTTTCGGCCTTTCAGTATCTGTCTATATTTCTGAGAAGAGGTATTATGTACATTATTTACAGTATTAGGACTATTGTCCTTATCTTTGTCGCCATATTTATTACAACGTTTCGGCCTTTCAGTATCTGTCTATATTTCTGAGAGGTGGTATTATGTACACTATATACATTATTCGGACAATTGTCCTCATCTTTGTTGCCATAATATATTACAACGTTTCGGCCGTTCAGTATCTGTCTATATTTCTGAGATGAGGTATTATGTACACTATTTACATTATTCGGACTATTGTCCTCATCTTTGTCGCCATATTTATTACAACGTTTCGGCCGTTTACGTATCGTCTTTATTTCTGAGATGGAATGTCAAACTGAACACTTTATTTATTTACATTATTAGACTGTTCTAGTTCCACATCCATTAAATATGGCAATGTTTACACACGAACGCTTTCAGGCCTTTCAGTATCTGTCTATATTTTGAGAAATATTACCGGGACAAAACAATGAACCATTACTAAAATTATTGTCCTCATCTTTGTCGCCATATTATTACAAGGTATTTGGGACCTTTCATTTTTTTCTTTATATTTCTCAGATGTTTTCTAGTGTTTTTAATTTAAGTTTGAATTCCCATAGGTCTCGGAGCGAAACCTCATCTTTGTCGCCATATGTCTATTACAACGTTTAAGCCTTTCACACTTTTAATATATATATATTTCTGAGATTTACAGATTATGGTACACAATTTACATTATTCACCTAGTTATGCCTCATCTTTGTGCACATTCTAGAAACAACGTTACTAGACCTTTCGGAATATAAACCATCACATTACTTTAGATATATTGATGACATTTTCTTATTTGGACTCATGGATTCAGAAAATTGTCCTCATCTTTGTCTGCAACAATTTCCATTACAATTAACGTTTACGGCCTTTCAGTATACACATCCATCCCTTTCTTAGACGTTATGATAAAATTAAACAAACATACATTTTCTACCAGTCTATACAACAAACCCACAAAACCAACATAAATTCCTGCATTTTAACAGTTTCATCCCTTTAAATTAAAAAAATCTATTGTATACAGCTCATTTCTTAGAACCAAACGCATATGCTCAGACCATTTAGATTTTTTACATTATTAATAACTTGTCAAAACAATTCTTTGTCGCCACCCAATAAAATAATAAAAAGATGCACTAAATAAAAACTATCCTGTAACATATTTCTCAGATACAAGAAAAATAAAAACACTAATCGGATTATTCATGGTTTTAACCACAATCAATTTGTCACACACTTATTCATAAATTAAAAAATGATTACAAGAACTTCCAATTAGACTGTCAAGATCAAAGAGATTTTCGATAAACCACCCATAAATGCAATGAAACAATCACCTAACTTATCACTATCCTTATCTTTCTACCAAATATTAAACAATAGAAACCAAACAGGAAATTTCAAATATCTGTCAAACCTCGTTGCTTAGTTTGCAAACATTTAGTAATAGTAATACATTTTACGTACCCGGACCAATATCAGGATACAGCCACCTAACCTCACCTTTATTACCCATAACGTCGGCTATTATTTATTCTGCAACTTATGTCCTAATAGGATATATTGGAATCTGAAACAATTTTAGATTTCGTTTTAATAACCATAAACAAACAATACGTCAAAACAACCCTTATTCCCCCATAGCTAAAACACTACAATCAATCAGGACAAATTAGAAAACTGCAAATGTTTATTAATAGAGATTTTACTTCTACATTCATACGCAGAAAAAAAAAGAAACATATTGATTTTAAAATTAAATACACATAAATTAGGGTTGAATAGGGACAAAGGTGTTTTAACCTTTATAAATATTTCAAAATTAGCAATTTCTTTAGATATTTAAAAAAAATATTTTTAAAATATTTGGAACAGTTAGATATTTAGGAACATCTGAACAGTTTTTTCCATTTCATTTGACGTTTCCGTGAATTGAAAGGACGTTTTCAAACAGTAATTTTAATTTATTTGAACAAATAGTTAGGTGATGAAAAATTGAGGACAATTTGAAATATCAAATATATATATAAATAAATAAATATGTCTAAAATAAAACATTATAATTTTAATTTAAATATTTTATATATATATATATATATATATATGAAGAAATAGATAGATAGTTTAGTTCATCCCGAGTTAATGCTTTTTATCAATGAAATAAGAATAAAAAATGATTAGTTATCTATTGTCAATGTATTCTTATGAATAGGAAAATAATTCATTATCCAGTTCAATGGAAAGAAAACGATTCATTTCATGAATCGATCCAATAACGTAACGATTTCAACTCAATAATTCTCGTCTGTTTGCTTTAATAACCATATCAACGAAGCATCACAGCGGATGAATGACCATTTTCTTCTGTTGTGTCTGTAAATTCCCGCTGTCATTGTTACTACTCATTAGAGCAAATCTGAGATGATGAAGTCAACTAAAACATTAAGTCGTCACTCCTAAGATAAACATATAAGTATAAACAAAATATATATATATATAAACTCTACTATCGTAAACAAAAACACACACACACAACACACATATATATATATATATATATATATATATATATATATATATATATATAAAATTATCATGTGAACTGTCAAACTGTTCCGTCCTCCATATAGAAAACTGACAAAGGAAGGAGGTTGGGCGTTTAAAATGAATCGATAAGTGGCTCGATTTTCTTACTTTTCTTCTTCTGTCCTCGTTTGTAAATATTTAACAAGGAAATGAAGCATTACGACTTCACGGGAATACGATCTCTTTTCTTCGTTAATGTGACACTTATTAAATTTATAGTAATAAGCAAATACTTTGAATTAACTGTCAGAAAATAGCAACATGTCTGATTTAGACAAAGAGACAAAACTTGTAAAAATAGAAGGGAATGTAGTCAACATGGTCCAAACCTACACAGTATTGAAATGATTGGGTGAGATGGAAGATTCCCTCAAAATGATTAAAACTGCTATGAGAACATAAGAGAATTCTTTGTCATGTCAATCCTAATATACTAAGATACTATGACTGGGTTACTGGGTTTGAAGCAATCTGAGAAACAACATTATTAAGGCGAATATTATATTATAAGTATAGTTAATATGAAGACATAGTTTTTAAAGATTAAATTTGACTCGAAATCAAGAAGAGGAAGAGCTTTTTACGACCGTGAAGTACTGCAGAAAGAACTGTAAACATAGAATTTGTGGTTATATCTTGCAATTTCAACTGTAAAATTATGAGACCTATCTGTCAATCTAGTACTGCGAGGAACAAAAAAAGAAAATTCATCAGAACAATTATCCCGAAGATATATATAGAACAATGCCAATATCATCAACTTTGTGGGTATCCAGTTTAAAATTCGTAGCAGAAAACCATGGATAGAGTTATATGTATATCACCCAGAAGAGACTCAGTTCTAAGTGGAAGGTCCTTGTTGTGAAGTTGAGGTTAGCACTAATCAGCCGCTAAGCTCGTACTTCTACCTCGTTATTTCCAGTGACCACTTATATGAGTGTTCACTTATGCTTATGCAAATTAGGCATACTAATTTGCTAGTATCACTATATCTCCCTGAACCTTAAGGGTTTTATTCCTCTCGTAGATCTTGTACTCCTTCTCCTGCTATTTTCATAACTTTGCTCTATTTCTCTCTCTCCCGTATTTCTTTCCCTAGTAGACCTCGACTGTCCCGGGCCAAGCTGTAGTCATATGTGTTTTCTTGCATAATCTGGTCTTAGTCCGAACTTTCAGACTCCTTCTGGCCCTCTTTATCCTGCATTGTTTCCTCTTCTGACGTTTCCTTCTTTAATGGTTGTTCTACCAACTCGTTATCAGATGGAATTGAAGACATTTCTTCGTCGTTTCGTTCTTCCTCTTCACCCTAGGTCCTTATTTGGTCGGCATGGGCTAACACACTATCGCCATTTTCTCTATTTATTATGGCTGTATTGTGGCCTTTTTACATTATAAATTCGGCTACTTCCGGATCTGCATCTTTGCTCTTTTTGTACCACATCTTTTCAGTCGAAAATAGAATTGGAAGGGAATTTAAGAGGAAATAATTCTGCTTTATCCATAGATGATAACAGTTTAAATTGGGTGAAGAAAGGAAGGATGGATGATATATACTTATTTAACACACTATTGCAGAAGTCACAAGGAATACTAGATCAAATATGAAAAGATACAGATCTATCTGAGGCATTTCAAACATAGTCCA
Organism: Acanthosepion pharaonis; assembly: GCA_903632075.3. Lineage (NCBI taxonomy): Eukaryota > Metazoa > Mollusca > Cephalopoda > Sepiida > Sepiidae > Acanthosepion > Acanthosepion pharaonis. Next base: position 577,622 of record CAHIKZ030001127.1, read on the forward strand.
CATTAGAAATGACGCGGTACGTGATAGGATCAGAAAAGAAACATGCCTGTTGAAAGACACCTTATCTACCTTCAAGAAAAGAGAGTTAAAACGGCATGGCCACGTTTCAGAGCAAACATTATTTCCACTAGCAACTTATAAGGTGAATGTAGACAAAAGAATAAGCGGCAGACAGAGGAAAATATCAGTCGACTATGTCACTGAGTGGGTTGGAACATCCATCAAAGAGAATTAGATTTTGCCTCACAACCGAGGTATGGAGGTATCTGGTTAGGTGTTCAGCTTTTCAGAGTCCCTGCGATCACCTTCCCAGTACATGAGACTAATGATGGTGGGGATGATATATACAGATAAGTAACCCAAACATTTCCTAAAGCCCTGACATTCGTTGTAAGTTCACTGATTAATAATTGTCAAATATTTGATGAAGCCGACTTAGCTGCGTCTAGCTTAAAAGGGAAGGAGATTAGGAAAATTATAAAATGGTCTTGTAATAAAGTATATGGAATTTCTACACTATCTAAAACAATCTGGGACTAAGAGGAAAAGCAACATATATATTCTGGATTATAAATTATTTTAAAAAGAGAGTGAAAATCTGTATTTTAGTATGATCATTTTTTTTTCTTAACGAACATGTATATCCACATTAACCCTCACATCACAAAAACAATGAATATAGTCCAGTGAGGTATATATTGATTTTATTAATTCCATTCTTTCGTCTGATTTTGGGATATTTTCTCATATGACGTAAGTGTTTGGTTTAAAATCTATAAGAAAATCATTTTCCCTCAATATGGTTACATGGAATTATAAGGATATTTCTTATGCGATTCGAAACCAATAACCATTCAGGGTATGACGATAAACTATGACGAAACTGTATCCTATACGGTACCGTCATATAGACTGACGTGTTTTTACCGATTAAGCCACAGAGGAGCATTTCGGTTCGTAAGTTCGATATACAGGCTCGATTCCTGTCGGAGGACGCATATTTTCTATGAACATTTCTCGGACATTGGGGCCAGTAAGTGCTGTTAATACTGTTTATTATAAACAGATCATTTACTTAAATATTTGTATCTATAAAAAGAACGTATAAACATAAAAAAAAAATGTCTTAAAATAATTTCGGAATTTTTCCGTTTCATATACATATTTATTAACCTCGTTTTCACTCTGTTGAGCGAGGTTCCAAACAGGTTAGCTATCTCGTCTTTTCTTTTTACTTATTATCATGTCTGGTCGTATTAAAAACATTAATAACATTTGTCTGTTAAGATGGTTATTAACCTTTGTACCACTAATAAAATGGTTAAAATATCTAATAGTAAAAATATCATTTTCATAGTAAACTAAAGTTACAACAATATATTTTTGTAATAAATAAATAAATAATTTTCCAGCAATAGATTACTGAAAGGGAAAAATAAATACTATCAGAAATACATTTTTATAAAAGAAATTACTAATGTTCCCAAGAAAATTAAATTTCAGTATGAAATGACCCATAAGGTGTTGATATGCCGTTAAACAAACAAATATTAATATACTGGAAAATTCTAGAAAAAATAACTGATGCAATAATTATCAGGTATAAAAATATAAATGAAATATTTTGTTGGACATTTTGCAAACAGCTGTGAATTGAACATAAAACTCTATTAGAATAAGTTTTATATTGCTCCTAAGAAAACGAAAATATTTAAATTACCGATTAGCGATGTAAAAACTGATTGCTGAAAAGCATGAATGCATAAGTGAGACGGCTAGACATCTTCCTGTTGAAAGTCGCATGAAGAAAGTTTCGGAATGTCTTTTAGAGATAAATGAACATTCTTTAATATAAAGGCTGCGATGATACTTGTATAAAAGAACCTTGTTTCAAAATATCATCCCAAACGAGAAGATTAAGTGAATTGAGGAAGATATGAAGATACTAATCAAAATGCCACAGATGATTTCAGGAGATAGCAAATAGCTTCCTGTCACTTGATCCTCAATGATGGTTATCAAATATTTATCTCTTGGATATATTACGATCTGTATATATATATATATATATATATATATATATATATATATATATATATGAAATATTTAACTAAATGCTCTGATTTATAATAAACCGAATTAATGACATTTACCGGCCTGAATGTCCGAGAAATTTTCATAGAAAATATGCGTCCTCCGAGAGGTATCGAACCTGTATCCTATAAGGAAACGCCATATAGCCTGACGTGCTTTACCGATTTAGCCATTGAGAAGCAATTCCATGATTTTCACTCATACATTCATATCTGCTCGATGCGTAACCAAATGTAAAAAAATGACGTCACACATTATGAAATGGCCAAAGTCAGACAATTAATTTAAGACATTTTTTATGTTCATGAATTTGTAGCATTATTTGTTTACATTTGGATACGCATCGAGCAGATATGAATGTTTGAGAGAAAATCATGTAGAATTTCAGTTTAAAAACAGTAAAATCGACCTTGCTAAACGAAACGCTCAGGCCGGTAAATGTCGTTAATACTGTTTATTATAAAACAGAGCATTTACTTTAATATTTTGTACAGAGCATTTACTTTAATATTTGTATCTATAATAAGAACGTATTAACATAAAAAAATTCTGCTCCAGTGCCCGTGCTATTAACCTGGTTCTCCTTGAACAAATCCAAAGAAAAATCAGTAATATTATTGGCACAAGGTACAAACACGCATCAGAAGCACTTAAGGCATATATTATTGATCTCTCAAAAACCGGCAAGTCCACGAGAGAAATTGCAGAAATTGCTATAAATTCGCAATCAACTGTTTCTCGAGTGCTTAGGGCACATAATGATGCCACTCCTGCTCCAAGGAAGGAAACAAGGGGACGAAAGAAAAAGATTGATGATAGAACTGGCAGGGTAATCAAGAGAGAAGTTGCGAAGAATAGGACTATAACTGGCCAAGAAATTGCAGCCACTCTCAGCGGAGAGCAAGGTGTTAATCTTGCCTCTTCAACAGTCCGTCAGGACAACGTTACAAATCTTGTTAGAACAAGGCTACAAATCATGTACACGAAGGTTTAAGCCGCTAATAAGTAAAGCCAACAAAGCCAAGAGACTTGAATGGGCTCACTATTACAAAAATTCCAACGTAGAAGACTGGAAGAATGTTCTCTTCTCCGATGAAACGAAAGTTGAGCTAAATTCAAAGGATAGGGTGAGTCACTTTTATCGAAAAGCACTGTATATTTATCTATCAATATATATCTATATATTTACATATCTATTTATCTATCTATCTATCTATCTCTCTCTCTCTCTCTCTCTATATATATATATATATATATATATATATATATATATATATATATACATATCACAATAATAAAAAGCTAAAACACTAATATTCCATTGTTATAATTTATTACATTGGAATCGTATTCACGATTAAATTCATTACGATTCCAAAGTAGTAAATTATAACTATGAAATATTAGTGTTTGAGCTTTTTATTATATTCTTACTCTGTCCTGGACATTGAGTTCTACCTGGATTCTATCCTCTCGGAAATTTATATATATATATATATATATATATATATTGAATATATTGATTATATATATATATATATATATATATATTGAGGTGTGTGTGCTCTTGTAGAAAAATAAAATGCATATTGAAGAATTAAGTGAGCAAGTATTATAATCTTCACCATGAAAACCTTATAAAAAGTAAAATTGTAACTTATTCCTGCGGGGAAATATTCACTTTGGTATGAAAGGAAGATTCTAAAGCAAAGTCTTTCTGACGTGTGATCAGTATTTGCGATTATGTTATGTCGCTGTCAAAGTGTGATATTGATAGATATATATGCTTTAAGCATGCCCAGAGGAAATCATTCTTTTCCGAAGAAGATCTTAACATTTCTTTTGGCTAAAATTCGCATGAAGAATGATTTTTCTTTAAAACGATGTGTGGCTTGGCTAATAAATTCTTGAGAAGAGGATGTCCGAGAAGAGATAGAAGGACAAAACTAAAACTCTTAAGTTTTTATTTTGTCTTTATTCATATTGTCTTTTACAGATAACAATACATTATATCTGAAATTCTTGCAAATAGATAGATACATACATAGGTTGATATGAAGATATATATATATATATATATATATAGAGAGAGAGAGAGAGAAGGAGAGAGAGAGTGAGAGTGAGAGTGAGAGAGATATGGACAGACTAAGATAGATAGGTATGAACAGATTGAGATATACAGGACAAGATATATATATATATATATATATATATATATATATATATATAAGGCTATAGTCGATGTTGGAAAAGAGATAGAAAGACGAAAACTATCATATCTGAAATTTTTTACAGATAAATAGATATGGAAAAGACTAAGATAGATATCGACAGAGAGAGTTAGACAGTGGACAACCTGATAATATATATATATATATATACTGCGCACGCACACACACATATGGTTATATAAATATATAAATATGTGCAGACTTAGATATAGATAAGACATAGATAGATATATATATATATATATATATATATATATATATATATATATATATATGGATATAAATAGATATAGATAGATAGATAGACAGATAGATAGATAGACTGAGATACACAGATTTTTATGAAGAGAGTAGATCCAATCGATTGTGTTCTCTGATTGATTGTTGTGTTTATGAAAAAATAAATACGCAAAAATGTGCATGTCTACCTCGCGGGTGTTGATGGCCTAAGGGTTAGAATCTCCAACTAATATCAAATCGGTTGTTGGGTTTCCGAAGACACACTGATCAGCTGTGATGCAGCGAAACAGTCTGTCTGTGGATGATGACTATATATATATATGTATATATATATATATATATATATATATATATATATATATATATATATATATATGTGTGTGTGTGTGTGTGATGATAGATAGATAACATAGATATAAATCAGATAGATAGAAGAGTCAAACCTGAAACAGGAATCATTTGCCGGTGCACAAATCTAGCCAAGACGAAAAATCTCTGTATTTTTAATTCTGATTTTCTATAAAGGTATTTTTTATAACAGAATAGTGTTAATATAGATAAATATCGGATATATATTGAAAAAGAAATGATTAAATTGTAAATATTCAAATATTTGCTTTTTGAAAATATATAGTATCTGAAATAATGAAGACATTCATATGAAAATTACTGTAGAATTTATCTTGCGAAACGATGTACGGCACGCATACATATGACATGGTGAATTATATGGCAAATATATGCGGTTTAATGTTCCAAGATCTTGCTCCGACACCCAAAACCAAAGAGCAGAATAGATAGAAAATAGATCGATGCGCAAGTTAACGTAAGATAATGGAATTCGATCCCGGTTCGTTGACTTTAATTTTGGACTGATAATATATATATAATATTTAGAAATATATTCATGAAATCCGTCTATGATGAGATGGATAGATAAATAGATTATAGATGAGAGATAGATTATTCGGACTATTGTCCTCAGATAGATAGATGGCTGAAATGTCGAACTGAACTGAAAACTTTTCTAGTTCCACGTGCCGTGTCTAATGGATGTCAGTTATAAGTTATCTTTTATTCCCCTCTCAAGTTCAACACTGCCTTAAACGGGTATTGACTCACTCTTTGGGTCCTGTCACTGATTTGACTAACACATTTATCCATTGACTTCAGGACATCTGTGTATGAAATTGTAAACCTGATTGTACCAATGCTCTCTATTTTTTTTTTTGATTGATTCCTTATTAATGGTACCCATATTGTATTCATTTCTATGTTTGGTCGGCTCAGGATGGCCCAGCATATGTGCTGATTCCTTTATGAAATGGTGTTTTTTTGTCTATGATCTCAAACTGATCCCACGAGGGCGGTGCCTCTCTTTTCTCTCCCTGTGTCGTCAGCCACGCCTGATTTTACCACTTCCCTCGTGTTACAGCTTCGGTGTTCATGTGGCCTGATTTCTTTCCGCAGCTGCACGGGATAGAAACAGCACCAGATAAGATGAGGACAATAGTCCAATAATGTAAAAAGTATTCAAGAAGGCCAAAGAATATTTAAGACGTAACGATATATTAGAGTGCTTCAGCCACACCTAGCAATAGAATCGTTATTTAACTACTCTCCTTGACATGCCGTATAGGGTTTATCCTCATTTCGTCTGTCACTGACATCACGGGTCCGGCGGTAGACAGAGGCGTAACTGAGAAGAAACAGTCTCTGAGACCTGGGGAACAGATTTTGTCTCTCGGGGAAGGTGCACGCACCGAGGCTAACTTAGGGGCAGGTCCACTCGGGACAGTCATAGTCTCAGCCGAGGCCAGGACAATATCTACTTGCAAGCCGGATGGGGTTTAGCATCTCTCAGTTTTGTCTTCGGATTTCCGGTCCTGAGGACAATAAAACAGCCGGTCCTGGGGAAGCCATAGGCTGCACCCCCATTGCAGGGAGATCGAAGTCATACTGATACCAGCGCAATCGATAGGCAGGGAATTAGTCCTTCTGCGTGATGGGGAATATATTTTCACCACGTTAAACCAGACCTTATGTTTCAATGGAGAAAACCAGGTAAATACCTACGTTCCTTTTAACAACAAAGCGGAGGAGAAAAGACTGCATAATATTTGAAGAATGTTTAGTGTTTTATTTTTTCATATATTATTCTGGCCGATCGATGAATTATTTAGACACGCCTACACTTCACTATTAACTATTTTCGGCCAGTCGGGTTTCAGATTTTCCTCCGGTATTTTTTGACTGAGATAGTATTGTTTTCTCTTTTCGATCCTTTCTTTCTTACTTGTTAAGCAGAAATAGTCTGGTTAACAATGAAAAAAGAAAAGATAGTTTTGTACTAAGCGTTTCGTGAACAATGATAAAGAATGAACTGGTGCAAACGATATAGAATTAATAGCTTCCATTTACACATAAGGACAGCTGATAGCCTACTGAAAATGTAGACATCGAAACAAGTAGCACAAAATCACTGAAATAAAAGCTTTATTTCATTGCAGAACTAGAGAAAATACAATATATTTCTATATTAAAAGGATTGAGTTTCGTTGTCAGTTTTCCAGTGGCGCTACAGGCATTTTTTCTACCATCTGGCATTGAATTAATATACATTATTATTGAAAAGTTCTTATTTGGATATTACTGCCAGTTAAACGTGATGTGTTAAGAAGTGTCTTGTGTTAGTTCAGTTCCGGTGTTTTCAATGCGTCAGGCGATTTCAATTTTCCACTCATTGACCTTAAACTTGATGTGATCGATGTTAAACACAAGGTTTTGACATAGCTTATTCGGGGAAGGATCGACTTTCTGTTTTAATCAATTTTTCACAGTCATTTCCAGACGATGTGGCCATTCATATTTCGAATCTCTCAGATTGAATTCAAAAGCACCTTCTTCTTCTTCTTCTTCTTCTTCTTGTGCTTCTTCTTCTTTTTCTTCACGTCGTCATCGTCGTTCCCCGCCTCCACGTCATTGTCCTCCTCCTACTACTCTTCTTCGTCTTCTGATCGTCTTCCGCGACGTCGTCGTCGTCCTCCTATTCCTCCTTCGTCTTCCGATCGTCCTCCACGTCTTCGTCCTCCTCCTGCTTCGTCTTTCGATCGTCCTCCACGTCTTCGTCCTCCTCCTGCTTCGTCTTTCGATCGTCCTCCACGTCTTCGTCCTCCTCCTGCTTCGTCTTCCGATCGTCCTCCACGTCTTCGTCCTCCTCCTCCTTCGTCTTCCGATCGTCCTCCACGTCTTCGTCCTCCTCCGCCTTCGTCTTCTGATCGCCCTCCTCCTCTTCGTCATCCCCCTCCTTCGTCTTCCGATCGTCCTCCTCCTCTTCGTCCTCCTCCTGCTTCGTCTTTCGATCGTCCTCCTCCTCTTCGTCCTCCCCCTCCTTCGTCTTCCGATCGTCCTCCTCCTCTTCGTCCTCCTCCTGCTTCGTCTTCCGATCGTTCTCCACGTCGTCGTCCTCCTCCTCCTTCGTCTTCCGATCGTCCTCTCCACGTCTTCGTCCTCCTCCTCCTTCGTCTTCCGATCGTCCTCCACGTCTTCGTCCTCCTCCGCCTTCGTCTTCTTGATCGTCCTCCTCCTTCGTCGTCCTCCTCTCCTTCATCTTCCGATCCTCCTCCTCTTCGTCATCCCCCTCCTTCGTCTTCCGATCGTCCTACACGTCGTCCTGCTCCTCCTCCTTCGTCTTCCGATCGTCCTCCACGTCGTCGTCCTCCTCATCCTTCGTCTTCCGATCGTCTTCCTCGTCGTCGTCCTCCCCCTCCTTCGTCTTCCGATTGCCCTCCTCCTCGTCTCCCCTCCTCCTCCTTCGTCTTCCGATCGTCCTCCACGTCGTCTTTTCCTCCCTTCGTCTTCCGATCGTCCTCCACGTCGTCGTCCTCCCCCGCCTTCATTCTTTCGTCGTCCACATCATCGTCCACCTCCGTCGTCTTCGATCGTCCTCCACGTCTTCGTCCTCCTCCTGATCGTCTTCCTCGTCGTCTTCGTCCTCCCCCTCCTTCGTCTTCCGATTGCCCTCCTCCTCCTCGCCCTCCTCGTCCTCGTTGCCCTCCTCCTCCTTCGTCTTCCGATCGTCCTCCACGTCGTCTTTCCTCCTCCTTCTTCGTCTTCCGATCGTCCTCCACGTCGTCGTCCTCTTCATCCCTCGTCTTCCCATCGTCCTCCACGTCGACGTCCTCCCCCGCCTTCGTCTTCTGATCGTCCACCTCCTCTTCGTCCTCCCCCTCCTTCGTCTTCCGATCGTCTTCCTCCTCGTCGCCCTTCTCCTCTTTCGTCTTCTGATCGTCGTCCTCCTCCTACTTCTAATGATAATAATAATAATAATAAATTCTTACATGTTTACTACCAGTAGCTTAGTGACACATCAATTTCTGCAGCACATTCAATGTCACAAGTAGCGCTGTCAAACGTGCACTTCCGTTGTTCTAGGCATCTTGCGACGCAGGTTCCATGGAATTGTCCCCTGTTCGCCAACCTCAAAATGAACAAACTGAGATGCTGCTTGTTACATAGCACCAATTTGCACAGTTAGGTCCGAGTATCGCTCTATTTTCGCCTGTTCCGCCGTCACAGATATTTCCACCCGAAGTTATAGCAACGTCTTTCAGGATCCATTCATGGCTACTCTTCGGCATTACTTCTTTTTTTTCATCTCTTCCTCAGCACACCATTTCGTTTTCAACAGCAGATCTTGCATTATGGGTGTTGCTCATCAAGTCGGACGCTCTCAAACAGATAGCAGAATATTTGAAGGTTTTTAGTGTCTCTATGGTAAAGTTCTGTCATTGTTCAATGACTATTCCTTGAATGAATGGTCCCGTGATTTATATGACATTTGTCGATGATTCCTAACTGTTGTATCAATTATATGAATCTGGCAACATATCTGAAGGCATGTAATACCTCTTCATGTCAATAGTATAATACGATGCTTGTGGCACCATACCACAAAGTAAAGTAATCTATTTTAATCCACGAGTTTTCTGGAAATAGTTTCAGAGAGATGGATATTATCCACTTTTTGTCACCAAACTCCTCAAAAGTTAATTTATATTGTACATTTAGAGAAGTGTTGTAAATTCCCCGTTTATTTCAGTAAGAGCTTTTTTGTAAACGCATAACAGGCTAACACCGTATTAAGCAGGTAATTATAATAATTTTGCTCATCCGTGTACGATTTTCAGTTTCTTTAATGGTGGCTATTGCTGTTTTATATATTTTTTTCTTTGACATAGTGCTAGGTTATCCAATTGTAAGTGCCTGTTTTGAATAGGATTTGTATTTTTGGCGCTATTATACATTCGCATCCCCAACTCCGCCATGTTTTTTCTGCGATTATTTTATTTCTCTGAATACTTTTCCTGTTCCTTATTCCCTCTGCATCATGTCCAGAACATCAAACACGCAACTTAAAACATTCTCCTGTTTTTCTTTATCGCTCTGATGGTCGTTGCTGAAAATACTCAACGCATACATCACGGGAAAATCTGATTCCAGTCAACAACAATGTTTGGGCTGGAAATTTCTAAATCCTTTCTTAGTATTTCCACAGCTGGTCCTCGACGTCTTCCGAGTGCTTATGGTCGTCCGGCAAGCAAGCAATGCAATCCATATTGACTGCTGGGAGGGGGGGTCTAAAATGTAACAGCGCCAAATTGTTGTTATTGTTACTTTAATAATGCTATTCACACCAGTCTATAGGAAATTAGATTTTACTTATTTACATTATTCGGACTATTGTCCTCATCTTTGTCGCCATAATTATTACAAAGTTTCGACCGTCGTACGCTCCGCCCTTCTTCAGTATATGTCTATATTTCTGAGGTGAGGTATTATGTACACTATTTACATTATTTGGACTATTGTCCTCATCTTTGTCGCCATATTTATTACAAAGTTTCGACCGTCGTACGCTCCGCCCTTCTTCAGTATCTGTCTATATTTCTGAGATGAGATATTATGTACACTATTTACATTATTCGGACTATTGTCCTCATCTTTCTCGCCATATTTATTACAACGTTTCAGCCGTTTTACGCTCCGGCTTTCTTCAGGTGGTTGGAATGTCAAACTGAACCGTTTATTTCGCTCACTGGGGTAGACTGCTCTAGTTCCTCGTGCCATGTTTAGTGGATGTCAATTATCAGTTATCTCCTGTTCATTTCCCTCTGAAAGGTCTCCACTGCCTTAACCCGGTATTGAACTCACACTCTTTGGGTCCTGTCACTGGATCTAACTAACACCTTTATCCACTGTGCTATGTGGAACTAGAACAGTCTACCCCAGTGTGCGAAATAAAAGGTTCAGTTCGACATTCCAGAGTGTACAACTACCGAAACGTAATAAAGATGGCGACAAAGATGATGACAATAGTCCGAATAATGTACATAAAACCTCATCTCATAAATATAGAGAGATTTTCCTTGTAATATTGCTATTATAAATGATTCTATTTTTTTTTTAACTTTGTTTTTCGGTTTTTCATTTTCTTCCTCGTGTTTCTTCTTCAAGTTTCAATTTCTGTTCGTTTTTTTCTTCTTTGTCTTCTTTCCTTCTTAATCATCTTCTCTTTTTCATTTCCTCTTTAAGAGTGTTCTACTCTTTCCACTTCTTTAATTTTGTCTTTGACGAAAAACCAGAAGTCCATTAAAGGTTCTCTTTTCTTGTCTTCTCAACATTCTACTACTCGTAATATTTGTGTCCGCGTTTCTCCCTAAGTTACATTGCGCTTCCTAATTTGTTCGTAACTCTCTTTTCTCTTTCCAAAACCAACAGCCATTTGCTTTTTCCATTTCAGCATTGTTTTCCTTTCTTCCATCCTTTATCTAATATTTTTAACCCCCGTCTTCTTGTGGCCACTTTCTCATTCATTTTTTTTATACGCCCCTTTGCGAAGAAGTGCTTGTTATTTTATAATTATCCCAAGTGCTAATATATTAAGAAACGATCAATCAGTTATAGTATACATCACCTTGACTTTTTGTTTTCATTTTTACTTGTCCTCATATCGGATTTCGTAACACTGGCGAGAATCAAACAATCGGGGAGAGAACGAATTCAGTGGATAAACAAAAATAGAAAAATGAGCTAGACAATTATATGATATTTAATCGGTACAGCGAAACAATTATATGGGAACTAGAAGACATAAAAGGATTTAGTAATGAGAGACATAATTTTAACATCATGAAAATCATGGCTGACACTGTGCTAATGGTGGAATGAGGTCTTGTTCACGCACACAGTAGAATGTAATAACTAGCAACCTCCTACTAATACTTTGTCTACAAACATTAGGCTAACAGTCATGAAGAAAATCTGTCTACACATTTCCATCACACTAAGAATTCTCTTATTTTTGTTAATCACTTCACCCACGAAGTCGCAAGGGGTTAATAAAAATTAAAAAAAAAGAAAAAAAAAACTGCGAAAATGTTATTCAGGAGCAATGACAATAAAACCAGATGAAAAATATGAAGGCTGATATTGCATTTAAGATTTTTGAATATCGTAACTGACAAGCAATCAAGAAGGAGAAAGAGTAAATTTTCCGCATTTCTGAGAAGGAATAGTCGTAATTTGTAATAGTCGATTTTCAAAATTAATAGAAACAAAATATAAGTTGCTACAATATTGGCCTTAAAGAACATTTGCTGCCTAAATACACAGAATCTCTCTCTCTCTCTCTCTCTCTCTCTATATATATATATATATATATATATATAATTTTATACAGACCCCACCATACGTATATACATACATGCGAGGAAATATTATTCAATGAAGAAATAGAAAAATGCTCTGATTGCTGACATGTATACATTCACGAGACATTCACGAGAAATTTTCGCTACACTTCCAATCTTTGAATTTCAACATACAAATACGTATGTATAGACACAACACCACCCATATATATATACATATGTCAAATCCGAAACTGTCCACGTATGTTTATATATGTATGAGTCCCGACGGACGACCAAGTGTGTATGTTTGTCTGTGTACCTCATCTGATGTACAGACATGCATCTGTGTTTGCGTTAGCACGATGACATCACGACGACGATTCCCCCGCCACTCCCATAATAACACCAATACACGCAATCTACATAAACCCAAATTTTTAAAAAAATTAATCAGTTTGTCTGACGATCGCAAAAGCGTGAAACCCAGGGTCAGAAACTCACATCAATCCAACCAAATATGTTAGCTCTATCTCTGATATTGAGCGTTATATTATACGCATATAATATATAAATAATTATATATATATATATATATATATATATATATATATATATATATATATATTTATTTATTTATATTATTTATATACACACACTTTCACACACACACACACACACAGACACACACACACACACACATATATATATATTCCATTCCCTTCATCTGATCCACCCTGTCTTTGTAATAGTACTATGATGACTGTCAAGTGGTTGATTTGTATCACGTTTAACACTTGGCGAGTTAGACAATGCTGAGAATGCTCTCTGTTATATTGACCCCACCCACAAGATGAAATATATATATATATATATATACGTTACGGTGATAGGAAAGCTATTGAAACCGTCATGCAATATAGCTCTGATATAATTTTTTCTGTTTTTGATTTTATCAAGTATCTATGAATACACAGCAGAAACACCAGACAAATTGTGGCAAAAATATTCACAAATGCAAACATATAAAAATGTAATAATTTTTTTGCGCACTGAGCCAAATTTACTAGCAGCAGAATTAGCAATTGACACAATACAATCATTCTAGTTCAAATCATAGGAAAACATTAGACAGACAGAAGAGGGAAAAATGTTCTCTAAGAAGAAAAAGCCGTATAGTTTTGGAGGCTTTAAAATTAATAAACGATTTCTTCTCCTAACAACAGATTGGAAATCATTTTTATGACCGGATGCCAATTTGACTTTATCGACCTTATTCAACTCAGCATTAAGACACGATAAAATAGTTGTGTCATTAGGGTAGATACTAATTCGAGATCGGTAAATCGTTGATAAAATTAGGAACAAAGTTAGTCAGATGGTAGTGGCTTAAGGAACGCCCGATTTTATAAAGAAATATCTTGAAGAGTGGACGTTCAAGCCAACATTCATTTCACAATTTGGTCAGAAGAATTGTATCAGATCAAAATTTCAGCCAGAATTTCACCATAAATCTTTCATTTCGAGAGGGCGAATCTTCATATATTCGAGATATCTAAGGCAACAGAGCTTCACCATTCTTATCTAAAGTTAGATAGAATCTTTTGGCACTAACCTTTAACATCGGAATGTGACCTAGAGATGCAAAAGCCATATTGTTTTTTATCTGACAGAAGGCTCTTCGAGGTGAGATTGTCAACACATTAGATTCGGACCTATATTTCTTTGCTCAATTAGAGTAAACGAATAATCCGAATGTTCGCTGATTCTTTAAAACAGGGATTATTTAAATTATTCGGACTATTGTCCTCATATTTGTCGCCATATTTATCACAAAGTTTCGGCCGTTGTGACTCCGGCCTTCTTCAGGAACTGAACCTTTTATTTCACTCACTGGGGTAGACTGTTCTACTAGTTCCACGTGCCATATTTAATGGATGACAATTATCAGTTATCTCCTGTTAATTCCCCTCTCCAAGTTCTTTACTGCCTTAACCAGGTATTGAACTCATACTCTTTGGGTCCTCTCACTGGATCTAACTAACGCCTTTATCCACTGTGTCATGTGCCCTTGAGGATATCTATGTATGAATTTCTGGGTATTATAAAACTAATGTTTTCAGAGACCATTTTTTACAAGTGCTCATATTGCAATTTTTGCTGTTATTATTTTATATTTTTACCATATTACAAATTTTACAGTTATTATTGCTTTTACCTGGCACTCCTTATTACTGGTTCCCATATTGTATTTATTTCTATGCTGAAGAATGCCGGAGCGTACAACGGCCGAAAGGTTTTAATAAATATAGCGACAAAGATGAGGACAATAGTCTGAATAATATAAATAGTGAACATAATACCTCATCTCAGAAATATAGACATATGCTGACAGGCCGAAACGCTGTAATAAATATGGCGACAAAGATGAGGACAATAGTCTGAATAATGTAAATAGTGTACATAATACCTCATCTCAGAAATATAGACAGATGCTGACAGGCCGAAACGTTTTGATAAATATGGCAACAAAGATGAGGACAATAGTCCGAATAATGTAAATAGTGTACATAATACCTCATCTCAGAAATGTAGAAAACTACTGAAGGGCCGAAACGTTGTAATAACTATGACGACAAAGATGAGGTCAATAGTTCGAATAATGTAAATAGTGTACATAATACGTCATCTCAGAAATATAGATACAAAACAGGAATTGCAGAAAAAGATTTCCAACAAGCAGGGAAGCAAGAATCATGTATTTATTATAGAGCTTAGAGGGAACAGGGGCCAATCCATCAGTTACCCCTTATTCACCTTATATGGCAGTGGATACTGCAAAATATTGTGATATATGATAAAGAGATTTGAAGCGACGGAATGTGGTTATATCGACGAATCTACAAAATAACATGAACAAAAAATGCAAACAAAACGCAGATTTTAATGAAATAGAAACAAAGTGAATATCTTCTATAATAAGAAAAAGACAGTTTTCATTTTTAGGACCCATAATGGGTAAGAGTGCTTGGGAAATTTACACACACAGGGCATACTGAAAGCAAGATAAGTTGAGTGAAGCAGCGAACTCGTTAACAACTTAATGAACGTATGCGTTTAATGGCTATGAGAACAAAAATATATAGGGTTACAGAGAAGAGGATGGTGTGGAGGACCATGTCAGAATATATCCTGAAATGCCATCGCAAACAGAAAAAGATGCAATAGAAATATATCTTTTCCGTGTCATAGGATATGAGACATCGGTTTTGCTCTGCATTTCTTCCTGAAGACCAAATCCTTGTAGACGTTTTACCTACCACAATTTTATGAGATCTTTGTTAAACATCTTCAATCAAACGACACAACGCTTTTTCCCATTTTGCTGTTAGCATACCAAAGCTGTACAAACTCAACGGGCAAAGACGGAAATAGATAACATTAGTGGCGAAATGGCCCCCAGGCTCGCTGTTTTCCCTACCAACTTCCATTTCCAGAAAAGCTCCAGAATAACTAAAGATGGGTTACTGTCGGGACATGCATCATTCAAATCTTCCCTGTCAGCATCCTGTCTCTATTTTTTTTAACTCACTCTTACTAGCCATATGCAGTCGAGGCTGGAATTTGATCAACCGTTTGAAAAGCATGAGCTAAATGCTCGAGTAGACGGAATTGCTGCTTAAGGTCCTAACACATGTCTGCTAGTGCCATATACGTCATATGTTCGTTTTTGTTGTTGTTATTTATTGCGTTCTATGGTGTCGGGGCTTTCTTTTTCGAAAATTCCCAAGCTAATCGTATCTTTACTACCTCGGGGAAAGTATTTATTTGTAAACATTTCTTCTGTTCACATTCGAGTGAACGTCCTCAAAATAAATCTAATGTATAAACATTATACAAAATCTCCCCGGCATAATCCCTTTTCCATGTGGGGCAAAAGTATATACATTAGATATTATATTATTAACGCTTTCACTTCAGTGGACGTAATTCCGAAGGTTACATTGCCTACTATATAGATAGATAGATAGATAATATTAGTGGTAAATATATGGAATATTAGTGTTTAAGCCTTTTTATTATATATATATATATATATATATAATTATATATATATTTATATATGAAGAAATATAGTTTAAAGGCGTGCTATATTTATGTGATAAACTGCCCAATATCAGAGATAGAGCATCTGTAAATATAAAAGTGAACATTGAAGTCAACACTCAGAGGTGACAGGCTGTTTCATGCTAGACGCAATCGTCTGGCCACGTGTTGTTTTTTTTTTCTCGACTATTTATATATACCGTCAGTGGTGTATTGTGGGTAGTTCATTCTGACGGTTATTTTGGCGGGATTGGTTGCTTTGTTTATTTATTTGGGTTAATTTATTTTACGAATTTTCGAATAAAGTTATCAGCAATACATTATTACCAGCAATATATTTTTTGAAAAAAATATACCAGCAATACGTTTTGAAAAAATTATCAGCAATACATTTTTGGAAAAAATATTACCAGCAATAGATTTTGTAAAATATATATATATATATATATATATATATATATATATATATATATTACCAGCAATTAATGTTTTAATAGAAAAAACGTAAAAAATGTATTGCTGTTAATATTTTTTTCCAGAAATCTATTGCTGGTAATTTTTTTCAGAAATCTATTGCTGGTATTTTTTTTTCATGTATGGTAATAATGTATTGCTGTTATTAGCAATGAATTTCTGGAAAAAATGTTACAAGAAATACATTTTGAAACAAATATTAACAGAAATAAAAATCTTGTCGGCATTAAATAACCCATTCAGTTTGATATACCGT
The DNA here is from genome assembly GCA_903632075.3 of Acanthosepion pharaonis. Taxonomy (NCBI): domain Eukaryota; kingdom Metazoa; phylum Mollusca; class Cephalopoda; order Sepiida; family Sepiidae; genus Acanthosepion; species Acanthosepion pharaonis. The sequence goes on from CAHIKZ030001127.1 coordinate 594,715, forward strand.
AAAACAAACCAAACCAAACGAAAACCAGAATATGGATCTCGGGTATATACATGTACATAAATCTAACAGACTGCACAGGCAGATGTTGCGACCATTCCTCAGTTAATCTTTAGGATTCAGTCAGTGTTTTTATATCGATTAAACCCGAAGAAATTATTAAATTGATTGGTAAGTAGTAAGAATGTTTGATGTAGTTATAACTAACCCGATCTTAGAATTATAAATCTAGCTACAAAGTGCAAATACACGTTTCACAATTTCCAGTCAAGATTTTAATTCCTGATCGGATTATCCATTACCAGTTTCTACAGTGAGCCTGATACACGGGATATAGCCGATTAGGATTTAAAAATTAAAACATTAATTCATTTATTTTTTTAGGAAATAGTTAAACATGAAAATAAAATAAATTTTTGAAACAACTTTTAAACAAGATATCTCTTAAACAAGATGCCATATTTTTAAACAAGATGACATATCAACGGATAATTCAATGTTAAAACATATTTCTGAAAACTTTTGCAATCCTTGGTCACTCTTGAGGAATAAATGAAACAGTGACTAAGCCATATTGCATACTGCATATATTGTAAGCTAGATTGTATTTCTCAAGAGTGATCAAAGATTGCAAAAGAATTATTAATTAATAATTATAAATTATAAATTATCTATTGGAATTACAAGGTTTTATTCTTTTTAATTGAACTTCACCAACGGAATCAAGTGTTTTTACAAAGATGTCATATATTTTAAACAAGATATGATATCTTTTAAAAAAGATGTCATATCTTTCAAACAACATCTCATATTTTTTAAACAAGATGTCATATCTTTCAAATAAGATCTCATATCTTTAAACAAGATGTCATATCTTTCAAACAACATCTCATATCTTCAAAAAAGATGGCATATCTTTCAAACAAGATTTCATATCTTTTAAACAAGATGTCATATCTTTCAAACAAAATCCCATATCTTATAAACAAGATGTCATATCTTTTAAACAAGATGTCATATCTTTCAAACAAGATGTCATATCTTATAAACAAGATGTCATATCTTTCAAACAAGATATCATATCTTTTAAACAAGATGTCTTATATTTTATTAAGAATCTGTGCTAATATATTCAAAGAAATATTGCAGAAGGTTTTGAAGCCCACAAAAATAAAACCGGAAAAAAACAACAAATAAAAAAAAAAACACGAAAATCGAAATAATCGCTCTTTGAGTCTAAATACTTCATAATCCTTACAGCGAATCTTTCAATATCGCCAAGGGTATTCGTATTATGATGCAATAGAAATAACTCGTAAAATGAAAATATAGAGATCTGCGTGGCAACTTCAAATTACGGATAGTAAAAACAGGGCTACTGTGGAGTTTAATAAGCTATGGATGTGTTTTTCTTCTTTCCGCAGTGGAAATAAATTTAAATGGCGCTCTCGTGTATATATATATATATATATATATATAATTAGCATTGAAGTCAACACCAAGAGGCGACATGCTGTTTCATGCTAGACGCAATTGTCAGGCATGAAACAGCCTATCTCCTCTAAGTGTTGATTTCAATGTTCACTTTTATATTTACATACGCTCTACCTCTGGTATTGAGTACTTTATCCCATAAATATGGCACACGTTAAAAGTATATTTTTCATATATATATATATGTATATATATATATATATATATATATATGTGTGTGTGTGTGTGTTTGTGTTTATATGTATAATATGGCGATGTGGAAAAAGTTTCCACTTTGATATACAATATATATATATGTGTGTGTGTATGTGTGTGTAATAGAAATTATTAGGAGGATTATATATATTAGAGGACATATATATATGTGTGTGTGTTTCTGTGTGTTTCTGTGTGTGTGTGTGTACGTAAGAAAATATGTGTGTTCTTTCATCTTGCGGGTGGGGTAATATAACAGAGAATATTTAAGCTTTTGCCAAGTGTTGAACGTGATACAAATCAACCACTTGACAGACATCATGGTGGTATTAAAAAAGACAGGATGGGTCAGCTGAAGGGAATGGTATTTTATATATGTACACATGCACACACACACACACACACACACACACATATATATATATATATATATATATATATATATATATATATATATATATATATATATATATATATATATAGACATAGACAGAGAGAGAGAAAGAGAGAGTTATTGTCGTTAATTTAGCCTATGCAATAAAGCTTAGGATTTTAGCTGAAAACCCTTTAAAATCAATCCAGAATCTCTGATTGGAAGAAATTTTCTTGAAATTAAAATTTGCACGAAGATGGATATAAAGAAAACATAAATGTGATGGAGAAAGCCTGGGTAGGACTGATCAACCACGGTGACTTATTCAAACAGAAATGATTCGTAAATTCTGAAAAAGATTTGATATATAATGCCGTAGCTTTCCTTTAGAACAGAGACTGATAGAAAATAGTATGTAACTTTGATTTTGAAATGCATCAGTAACTCAAGCGTAGAAACTAGATCCAGTCAATGCAATCTGGGAATTAAATAGAGTGAAAAGCTGTGTAAATACTTGCATTCTACTAGAAAATCGAAAATGTATCATGGCGGTTTTATTTGGATTCGTGTTTATTAGTGGATGTAGAACAGTATGTCTGTATGAAGGTTTTTCTCAGGAAAATTAAAATGATAAAATACTTTGAGTTTTTTTTAATTTCTGACCATTTCATCCAAATTAGAAAGAGTCTAACGGACGGTCATAAAGAAGGCAAACAATGGCCGTTTTAACAATCAGCATAGCGCCAGAAGCGGACAAATGGGGGAAGTGAAAATAGAACAGTAACAGGTTTATTAAGTTGGCATTATTGTTTTACTAAAATTCAACATCCTGACCCTCAAAGCAGATGTCTATTGAACAAATAAATGACATGCATTTGAGAGGAAACAGTGGTAAATTTAGTTTATGATAATAAAGGGTATACAAAAAGGTTATGATTGTGTTTTTACGGTAACATTAACAACGAATTCTGTTCCACAAAGAAGCATTTGCTGTGGCGAGGGATGTCCGACTGTACTTTCATCCTTACAAATGGAACACTAAGGGAAGGAATGTGAAAGTAGCAAGATGTTTCCTAGTTGTGAATGTCTGAACTGGTAGAAGTAAAGGATGGAGCTCAACCTTAATATTTTCCTTTGACAGAATAACGATAGATTTGTGGAAAGAGGCTCTAAAAATGTGAAATAAGTCAACCCCACAAGACGCCATAAAGGCGGGAAAGTGATGATTTAAAAACTTTAGTACAGATATCGCTGAAATAATCCATTTTTGGTCGAATCTGACTCTTATAAAATTAAAGAAGGGTAGATATTTTCTGGAGCTATAGAATTAGCCGATCATTTTTTTCAGTAATTTTAGTAATGGGTAGTATGTATATTATCCACGTCAGCGAGGGTAAACTTGAGTCCCAATGTGGAAGATAAATCTTGTGGTCGTATTCATAGTGACTGGCTTTCTAAAAACTAGAATTAGAGGTCAGGACAGTGATTTTCAACAGCCAAGTCGCAGCAAACTAGTATACTGCCCGATCCTCTTAATCATGCTAGGATGATTGGATTCGCAATCATTTCATAAATATTCCTTCTAATTTTTTTTTTTTTAGCATTTAACCCCAAGCAAGGCGGGAAGCCACCAGCACGTAAGGGGTTACAGAGAGTAGGAGCGAGAACAAAGAGGAGTGATAGAGGAGAGGATGAGGAGAAGGTTAGGGTATACATCAGGGCATCTGGAGACGTCGATTGATGTTACATTTGAATAGTTGGAGATTATAGCTATCAGGGAAACAAGAAATGGGGAGGGAGATTGACAGGCTAGAAGTTCGAGACATGAAGCTATTGGAGTAGAAGAGACGGCTACATTTAACAGTTTCGACAGTGTCAGTGAGATGCCAGCCTAGTAGAACGCTTAAATTCATGAAGTCTAGGAACCAGTGAAAGCAGCTCATCAGAGCAGTTACCGTAAAAGTATTTGTAAAAAAAGACAGAGGGCGGCAATGGTATGTCTGTGAGAGAGCGGCTGCAGACGAGATGCCAGATCAGGGCCAATTCCATTGCATATCCATCTTTGGATTTTATCAAGAACCATGAGACAAATAGAAGGGGCTCCAGACCATATATGGCAGCAATATTCCATGCAAGGGCGAATGGTTGATTTGTAGATTCGAAGGATTGATTCTGGCGCGGTACAGGGAGTCAACTTTCCCAGCGGTGGCCGAAGCTACTGACTCAATGTATTCGTTCCATCTCAGGTCAGTTCTTCATCGTCATCACATAACTGTTTACTATTTCTAGTGATCGACGTCCCAAAATAAAACATTCGATGTTACCCTTTGATACATTTTCAATTACATTACAAAAGGAATATCTCGCCTTAGCGAAAATGATTTATCAGTTTTATTTCAACATTTTATTTACTTATGTGTATTAGGATTCTCATCCCTTGTTATATTCCGTGCTAAGGGGAAAATACTTAACACCAGGTGGATAATAGAAGAAAGGTTTATTGTACACAACCAGTAGAATACAAAATATGGTACAGTTATTCACACAGGTCAGTCTAGTAGTGAGTGTCACTAATTGGAAGGTCGCGTCTTCTCTTTCTCACTATTTATTATGTCAAAATAATTATGGCACAAGGGCGAAAAGGGGGGGAGGGGTTGAGACTGGTCATCACTAACTATCTTATACCTAGCCAATCCGATTCCCGAACCATTCACTCATTACAATTTCCCCATTCACCATAAAGACTCAACCATAACCACTAAATCCTCCATACACCATAATACCGCATTCTCTCAAAGGGAACCTCCAAAACGCACCCCATGCCATAAAAAAATTTAATGATAATAAATTATTATATATAAAAATCTAATCATGAAGAATGAGAGGGGTGGGAGATGAACCCAATAACAAACTAAATATCAACACAAAGCAAACTAAACCTAATTGATGTTAGTAAGGCCCGTCCAACCCTCAAGAAAGGAGAGGCTGCTGTATTCTGCGCATTGGACAAAATCAAGAGGTTCTCTCCGTAAAGGAGTGGGGAAAACGTGAAAATATATACGGGCATGGAAAAAATATGAAAGCTGACCCAGTCGAGATGAAAAAGAGGGACCAAAAAAACTGGGGATATTAGGGATCTCGACTTGGATCATAACCGAAGATGTAGCCGGGGAACAAGCCAGGAACAACACTTACTCACATTAACTAGGTACACAAAGCTTGTCTAAACTAACCAAGGGGAGGGCTCCACAGGAAACCATCCTGATGTGACTTAGGTTGACCTAAAAGAGAAAATCAAGGCTAGCCCCTTTCAAACGAACCAAGCTCGCCTCAGTCATCCACCTTTCGCTGAAGACAGTCGAATGCTAGCGTTTTCTATCAGTTCTAATCTTCATCTTGAGCTGATGCTCAAAGAATCAGATCAGATCCTGATGAGAAAGACGGTTGCCTCGCAAGACTTCCTCCTGTCGCGTCGTCCAAATCACCATTCGGGCCGTGGCCAGCAGCGCCAGAAACACCATTCTTTTCACCCCGGAATACGGGGGCGACACATTGTCACACGCGTATGCGCGATCAATCTCATTCTTTCTCGAGTCTCTCGTGGACAGTTGACTTTATAGGTACTTACTACTTATAGTGTAATCATTCATGAGGATGACTGGTTATTCAATTACATCATCTCTAAATAACATAAAAAATACGAAGCGAGAAAAAACTACGTTCAACTCAATAAGAAGTGAGGCTCTGCTTATAGTAGATTCAACAAAACACTGAAGAAATCGCGAAAAAAAAACAGGCACAGGTTTTACACTAAATAAATTGCACAAATAGTTGAATAGAATCTTTGAATTCAAGTAAGTTCATATTTGTGTGTGTATTTTTTAAATCTATGTTTTTATTTCATAATATTTAAATGTATACCCTTTAAAATTTTTTGCTAAGTATGCTGTGATATTATCATTTAATCCTAGGTGTTTAATCCTGCTTAAAAAGCTTGAAAAATACTGGGAAATAAAACTGTTCATTCCATGTCTAATCTAAGTGGGCTTTGTAGGAAACTTTCTGTCACCCAATTTCCAGTAAGAGCTCACAGACATCTGGCCTAAACATGAAAATGTGAGATATAATAATAAATAGTACTAGTAGTAGCAGCAATAGTTGTTATATTAGTAGTTGTATTATTATTATTATTATTAGAAGAAGTCGTCGTCTTGATAGACGTTGAAAGCAATCAGATGGTGTGAACATTCATAACAGGAGGCAAATGAGAAAATGGTAAAGGGAAATGACGAAGGAAGTTGAAAATCAGAATAGAATCGTCGAAAGACTAAGAGGAAGGGCAAGAATATCTCGAATGACGGAAAAAGAATGGCAAAATCCGCCTAATAAAGGATCGCTTACTCACAGCGACCACCAACGAATAAGCTTTTAAAGAGGTAATTTATCAGTAGATGCTTTTCAT
>CAHIKZ030001128.1:0-85000 GCA_903632075.3 Acanthosepion pharaonis
AAAATTATTTTCAATATATATATTTAAAAATATAAAGTTAAGAATTTCACTAAGCCTTCTATATGCATATTGATGTAATTTTCATACTAGAAAAAAAAACCTAGATTAAATAAGACACAATGAAATCTTTGACATGTGTGTATATATATATATATATATGTATATATATAAAACTTTCCTCAAAAAGTAGAAATATGTGTGTGTCTCTCTGTCTTGTTGAATAATCTCAACATATTACGTCTATTTATTCTTAGTTTAATCCCCTCCAATTCATGAATCAGTTTCATAATATTATCATTAAACTCATTAAGGAAGGTACCATATTTTTTCTTATTCCTTTTATTTTACAAAAGTCAGGGTCATGGGTGTTAGTGGGGACAAGTTCCTACTGTCTATAAAATGTTCCCATAACCTAAGCCAAAGAATAGGTGAAGATGGATCTCTGTCACCTCGTAACCAGATGCTTCAGGTAGATGGAAGTTGTCATCACTGGAAAGTAGAGGAAGGAAAACACTCTTAAGCCTCTGCTATTTTGTAGCCATATCCAAACATAGAAAAGTCTATGGAAGTAAATCCTTAGAGTTAATCTGGAGTGGTACCTTGAAGACAGTTGGCTGTCAACAATGACAACCTTCTGGCAACTCCTGCAGACAAGCTAACCCCAAACACCCTGTATCCCTTTGGATCTTGTTGGTATGGCCAAGAGTGTGGTCATATCATCTGAGCAGAGCCCAGCTTCAAGAGAAATGTTGTAAACAACACATGTCCATATGTATCACCTTCATCGATCTCCCAAAGGTGTTTGAGCTTGTTTGCAGAAAAGGTCTGTTTCAGTTACTAATGAAAATTGACTGTTGCTCGGAGTTGCTGAACATCATGACCTCCTTCCTTGAGAAAATGCAGGGTGCAGTTAGCTATGATAATGAAACTTCAATGCACTTCACAATACGGATAATCTGAAGGTGTATATTTACACACGAAAAGCACTGGAAAATTATTTAACTTGACCTACCTGAGGGCAAAGGCCAAGGTGTGCACAGTATTCATCAGAGAAATGCTGTTTGTTGATGACACAATTCTGACAAAGCACACCGAACACGACCTCCAACAAATGATTAGTCAGCTCAACTATGCTTGTAAGGAATTTGGGCTAACTATTAACATAAAAAAACAAATGTCATGGATCAAGAGGTTTCTGCATTTATATCAATCAGAATCGATGATGTGCTTGAAGTCACAGATCACTTTACATGTCTCTACCATCATCAAAAACTAGACATAGAAATTGATAAATACATTGCCAAGGTGTCAACAGTGATGGCCAAGTTGAGTATGGGACAATAGTTAGCTGATCTTGTTCATCAAACTAAAAGTATTCCTGGCATGTGTCCTTTGTACTCTGCTTTATGGTAGTGAAACCTGGACAACATACACCAGGAAAACTGCCTGGAAAGCTTCCATTTCTGCTGTGTACAATGTATTCTTGGCATCACATGGAGAGACAAAGTTACCAACATTACTGTGCTGGAGCAAGACAGTTCCTGAAGCCTGCATTTTCTCCTCCATCAATATCGTCTTTGATGGTTGGGTTATGTACATTGAATTAATAATGACTATACCAGACATATTGTATGGTGGGTTGTATATAGGAAATCTGTTTCAAGGAAGGACCTGGAACTCACAGATATTGAATCTGGTAGCTGAGAATAATGAGCAGATGATCACAGTGGCTGGTATCATACAGTTCAAAGAGTTATGAAGGGTGTGAAAAAGCAAAACCAACTATTGGAGATCAGAGTAGAACATAGGAATCAGAGAGAACATTCTCAGGCTCTTCATTCCACATTCCAGCTTAATCTGCCCTACCCGCAGAAAAAAAAAATCAACTACTCATAAAAAAACTGAATTTCAACCAAACAGGGCACTACTTATTAATCACACTAGTAGCATGGTCAAGCGCTGCTCAAAAGCTTGATTCAAAAATCGACGACCCATACACAGCAATTCGTTATCACTTGACTTAAAATATTTTTTGTCTTCCTTGTTTTTAAAGGAGTGCCTCACATGCTGATGTTGTTACATGCCTTACTTGCCTATCTCACATTATTTAATTTTTCTAAGCCCATACTAAACATTAAATCTGTTACTTAAAAAGAACTAAGCAAATGAACACAAACAATCAGCTTTTAAAAGGACTTGTAACTGGAAAAAATGAAAAAAAAAAAAATGTTAACAAATAAATACTTTTTCACCCATCCAGTTCTGTGGAATCAGAATCAATATTGAGTTTAAGTGCAAGCAAATGAGCCAATTAGAAAGTGCCATGCAGATTTAAATTTTTCCCACTTGTGATAAAATGCATTTATTTTTTTTTTTTTTTTTGCATGCTAGCATGCTAGTTAACATTCATGTCAGTCAGCTGTTGGCTCTCACGCTGGACAATAGAATTTCCCTGTCTATTTGTGGCAGCCAGCTATAGGCTCTCCCTGGCCAGTAGAAAATGGCTGCAACCACATGAACTGCTGAAGATGATGAAAAATCGATTATTTCAATAATCGATGGAGTTGGGAAATGCAACATCAGTCTTGGCCTTCCCATTAACTTGAGCAGGTGCATGTAAATTTTGCAAACCATTAAAATTATGCCATGCATTAGTTACACACACACACACATCCTGCCTTTTATAGATAGACATGAGATAAATGAATGCCTATTACTTCTACGGGACAGAGACGATCATGGCTATCCACAACTTCTTAATCTTTTGTTACCTTCAGTATACTTTGTCTTTTCACTATATCTCATAATCCCTGTTTTACCAACCAGTTACACAAACTGATTAGGTAGGTTATACACTGTCCTCCTCTGTCCCTCTTGCTTTTACTATGTCCTGTAAGTGTCAAATCTACCAAACCTCTTTCCTCATTTTTGTACCCCCGGAAATTTCAACACTTTCTTTGTGATATTATGTATGAGTGTATATTTTATTTTCATTTTTTTTTTAAATTGTCATTGCATATGTGTTCAGTTCATGATATTCTCAGCATCCTTCCATCAAACTAAATTTTTGGTTACCTCAAGTCTCTTGTCCATCATTGATGAAATCGTATATATATATATATATATATATATATATATATATATATATACATACACACACACACATGTGTATATGATTATGTGTATATGATTGTGTATGTATTTATATATATATATATATGTGTGTGTATATATATGTGCATGTCTGTATGTCTATATATATGCATGTGTGTATAAATATCTATATGTATGTGTGTATATATATATATATATATATATATATATATATATATATATATATATATATATATGTCTGTGTGTGTATGTATATATATATATATATGAAAAATATATATATCATCCATTATTCTTATCGTTTTCTTTTATTTATTATATTTTTGTTATGTTATTATTAATATTTAATATAAACATTTTATAATCTTTTTCCTTTTTTATAAATAAGTGTTGTTTAAGTGTAATTTATTAAGAATATCTCACTAAGATTTATATATATATATTGAGACCATAAATGTATTGTATTTATTAAATTATACAGTGGCATGGATAATTCTTGTCTATTTATATTTAAGCATAACATTTCTCTCTGTTTTTTGTTTTCTTTATGAAAAGGATTGTAATTTTCAAAATTGGATGAAAGTAGAGTTGTAATGTTTATTTTGTTTACCTTTGACTATTGGTTCACTATGACTAATTTATTTCTTTATTATTATTTATATTCAAAGATTCTTTTAATAACATTTGGTATAAATTTTATTCCTTTACATTTTCTTATTAATTATCACACTATTTATTAATTTTAATTAATTATTACATTATTTATTAATTGTAAAGTAATGTACTTTTAATTTTGTTGGAAAAGCCTTTCCAGTTATAACATTGTTTTGTTTTTACTACTAGACAATTTTTTTTATTATTTAATTTTCAAATATTTTAAAATAACAATAATAATAATTATAATAATAATAAGATTTTCTCTTATACATTATAATAATTTTATACTTTAATACATATAGCAATATATTGGCACATTGATGACAAACTGTTTACTCTGACAGCCAATGTAAAATACATATTTTTTTCTGTGTGTAGGGGCAGTGGGTAGAAGTCGTACCTTTGTTGCTTGGCTGCTGTACCTTATTATTAAGGTGGATGGGCAACACCAGTCTTCCTCCATCCCCTAAATCTTCATGTGTCATACCCTGTGAACTGTTTCAGCAGCCTGGCTAAATCACAAGTGTAATGTTTTCACCACACTTCTAGGCAGATGATCTGTACAAGTGGACATATATATATATATATATATATATATATATATATATATATATAAAAAGGTAAGGAGGGAGGCTAGAATCTCTGCAGGACAAAAACATGACCTGTCAAAGGACAGATAAACCTCTTTAAGAGGTCAATGGCCATCTAGCTATCTCTGCATGAGGCCATAGAAATATTTTGGCTGGTATCCAGATGTATTGTTAGCTCACTGGGGCTGGGACCTCCCAAGTCTTTTAGGAGATGGAAACTCTGATAGAAAACCTGCTTCATAGCCACACTCGATATCATGCAACTGCTTGTCTCTGGGCAATGTGGCTTTGTGTTGAGGGTTGATGCAGTGCTGTGCAGGCTTCATCTGACTTTAAAACCTGCATGGGCATTACTGACAACATGCCAGCTTATAGTTTTCTTTTTTTTTTTTTTTTTTTAATCCAAGTCTAATGGTGATGCAGCAACACGTACAGGTCTGACGGGCTGGAAGTGTGTAGCTGCTGACCTGCACATTTGGCAGCCTCTGGGTAAATGTAAAGTCACTAGCTCACCTTCATTGAGACTGGGGGCTTTTGGTCCTAGAGGTGTCTGAGCAGCCCTTTTAAGGAGACCACTGCTAACCAAAACGTTGCTGAAAGGGTCTAGAGAAGGTGACCCAAAAATTACTTGTATCATTCATCTGGCCAGTATACCGTGGCTGGCGGATATCTATTTGGCACTTGAAGAAAAATAAAAAAACTAATGCTGAAACTATCTTGTTGGAACGTACAGACTCTCGTAGATAATCCTGTGGGGTCTGCTTTTCAACACAGAATAGCACTGTTGTCTAGGGAGATGGTGAAGATCAGCTTCAAGAAGTTGGAGGTAGCTACACTTTCTTCTGGAAGGGAAAGTGCACTGAGAAGGATAGAATACCTGATGTAGGTTTTGCTGCACATAGCACACTTGTACTAAAACTTGCTAAACTTCCAAAAGGAGTCAGAGAGCATTTAATGACCCTTTGCTTACATCTGAATTGGTCATGATATGCTACAGTCATTAGTGTCTGCATTCCAACAATGGACAGTACCGATATTTTAAAGACTTAATTCTATGAATCTTTGAGAGGTATACTCTACATGATTTCAAAAGTTGATTGTCCTCCTTGGTGATTTTAACGCCTTGTTGGTGCAGATTGAGAACCTGGGGAAAAATGGCATTGGGAAAATCAACACCAATGTTTTAATGTGTCTTGAACTCTGCACCAAGTTTTAATCTTTTATCTCAGCACTCAATTTCAAAGTACAGGGTGATCTTGTAACTATGTGGATGCATCATTGTTCACACCAATGGCATCTCATTGATTATGTATCTGTTGGTTGGGATGATTCCTGGGGACTTAGCAGATCCTGATAGACATATTCCAATTGCATTGGGCACATGGCACAGGTTGACACCTCATGGCAATTCAGGGATGCCTTCCAAACTCCTCTCTTCAATTCTGCATATTTTTGTGATGCCTCATGGAAGATCTTGATGCCATCAGCAATACCAGCTCTCCAAGAAACCCGGTCTTCAGCTAGAGTCTCCTAGTTATCCAGACCAATATTTTACTTGTATAATGACTCTTTAAGGCAATGTTTGTAACAAAGTTTTGGCTTGTGCTGTGGCCTTTTTTTCCATTTGCAATCCTCCATACATTAATTTGGTCTAACTTGAAATGTGATGGCATCAAAATCTTCCATGAGGCATCACAAAACTGAAGAGAGGAGTTGGAAGGAACCCCGAATTGCCATGAGGTGTCAACCTCTGGCCATGTGCCCAATGCAATTAGATATATCTGTCCAGGGCAGGTCTGCTAAGTCCCCAGAATGAAACCAACGCACAGTCTATTACATATGATGATTTTATAATGGCATGCTTTGAATGCCCGACCTGCACTAGGGTGTGCAAGTTCAGGTTGGGCTTGACAAGGCATATAAAAAGACACATTGGAAGTGATGATGATCAAAGTCAATTTCCACCATCTAGAGATGAATTTGATATGTCACATATATAACAAGAAATGCAAATCTATGGTTGGTTTTATGAGCCACTGTCATACATACAACCAATGAATGCAATGTTGTGGGTGGAGAGTTTAAGTGATGTAATGAACATGTCAGTGATGGTCATACTCACTTTATGAGTCAACAGCTACTATATATATATATATATATATATATATATATATATATATATATATATATATATATATGTGTGTGTGTGTGTGTATATATATATATATATATATATATGGATATATGTTTTGATTTTATATATATATATATAACTGTATAGACATATAAATTATCAAAATAACTGTCAATTTCATACTTTTAACAGATTAGTATACAATGTGTGATACTGACAATTATTAAGCATTGATTTATACATACTTATTGTCTGTATCTACAAATGCTCTGTCTCTGATACTGAACAGTGTTCTCCAATTAATACACCAACTTTTAAATGTGTAATTTTTTCAAACTTTTTTGTTTTGCATATATTTTTTTTTTTTTTTTTAAGCATTTCACCCCAAACAAGGCAGGAAGCTACTAGCACGCAAGGGGTTACAGAGAGTTAGAGTGAGAGCAAATAGGAGTGATGGAGGAAAGGATGAAGAGAAGGATAGGGAATAGATCAGGGCATCTGGAGACGTCAATTGACATTACATTTGAATTGTTGGAGATTATAGCTATCATGGAAACAAGAAATGAGTAGGGAGTTCCACAGACAAGAAGTGTGAGACATGAAGCTATTGGCATAGGAGAGACGGCTATATATAACAGTTTTGACAGTGAAAGGGTGTGAGCGAGATGCCAGCCTAGTAGAATGCTTAAATTCATGAAGTTTGGGAACCAGCGAAAGCAGCTCCTCGGAGCAGTTACCATGAAAGTATGTCAATAAATTTTAATTTGTAAAGTATATTAACATGGATTAAAGGAAATGACAAAAACATAATTAAAAACAAATGATAGATTTGATAATTTCATTTATTGTAGTTTTATATAAACTCTCTGTTTTTGTTTTTGTTTTTCTTTTTAAAAAAAATCAAAATAATTTTCAGCAGAAAAAAATAAAATGAAAGTCCAATTTGTTTTATCTTTTAGATTTTGTTCTTATATGGAATATGTCTTGGATTTACTTTTAAAATTTAAGAAAGTGCTTGTCAGTCCCTACTGTTTGTGTTACTTTTTGACTCCTACAAATAAGTTAGTACTGTCTATAAATTAGTGAGGCTAAACCAGAAGTGGCAACTTCCTGCAGAGAATTGTGTAAAATAATGTCAACATTTCCTTTCGCTGATGTTCATACATTATGCGCTTGTAAAGTTGATTTTTTTTCATAGCAAAATTAACAGAAGTAACATTAATAGCAGTTTAATTGTGTTTATTGGAATCTTTTACCATAAAGGTTTTAATATACATACATCTATCTTATTATATCAATTAATAGGAGTTTAATTGTGTTTATTGGAATCTTTTACCATTAAGGTTTTAATATACATACATCTATCTTATTATATCAATTAATAGGAGTTTAATTGTGTTTATTGGAATCTTTTACCATTAAGGTTTTAATATACATACATCTATCTTATATCAATTAATAGGAGTTTAATTGTGTTTATTGGAATCTTTTACCATTAAGGTTTTAATATACATACATCTAATAAGCATACTTCATGAGTGGCAAATTTAAAATTTTTTTAATCTAATACATTAAGTATATATATTTTAACGATGAACAAAAACTGATAATGTTTCAAGTCTATAATTGTTATATGTTAGCATTTAAGTTGAAGATTGCAGACAAGTTTGAAAACATGGGCAAGAATTTTAGCGATGTAATAGAGGAAATGGATTTCAGTTTCATTGCAGAAGACAGGCAACAAAAGCAAAAAGAAATTCTTCCTAGTTAAAAAAATGTGATACTTCATGGTGCCTACAAACACTGCTGAGCATAAACCGTAATCTTATCTATGTACAAATACTTACATGCTGATGTATATGTACACAATATGTACTCAAAGATGTGTTGGCCCCTGTCAAGGTTGGTAATAGGTGTAACATATATATACAGTTATTACTACTTAGGGTGGTCTTCTCTGTCAGCCATTAACAAGATGTCATAAAATATTTTCACCACACACACGCACATATATATCTATATCTATGCATGTATGTATTTATTTATTTATATACATGTATATATTCTACATTCTACATTCAACACCATTAATTGATAAGACACCGGAAGTGTTGAAACAAAATGACTATTTTTGTAGTGATTTTATAACATATTTTATGTTATAATTTTGAATAAATAATTATATATATATATATATATATATATATATATATATATATTTAAATATTATTTACCTCTTTCATCACGAAGCCTATTGGAACAGTTGGTATGATGTTTGCCTGATAATGTAACTGTCCAGGTGTTCAATTCTTGGTAGTGGACGCGCACTGCTGATGAGTCTCAAAATATAGACAAAACGGCCATCCTGGGATTTCTGCATTCTGTTGAGGTTTCTTCTAGACTCGATGAATTACTTAATTATAATTATCTCAAATCATCCTAATAATTTCTATCACTTATATATATGTATATATTCAATCCTTGGCAAAAAATGATTCTTGCCAAAAGAAAGGCTAAATTAAAAGAGTGCTCGATACAATTTTCATAAAAAGAAAATATAGGCAAGTTAAGATATAAAATATTCAAATCACTGACCTTCTTGCAACTGCAGTTTCTGCCAAGAATGTTAGTGTTCCAGATATTTTATATATATATATATATATATATATATATATATATATATATATATATATATATATATATATCTCAATATAAAAGACGCCCCATTAAGGTATTTAAGCCAGCTCCTGATTGATCCTTCTTCACAATATGTAGGGAGGAGTAGATTTGATAGGCAACAATAAACTACAGAACTTAAATTGATTGGTGCATTTAAGTATTGCATTAATATTTAAGCTTACCTTTTAAAAGTTCAATTTCAGGATTATGGATCCGGATCTGGACTGGAATGTTTTTAATTTCCCCATGGAGTCAGCCTGATTCTGAAATGGTATGATGGGTTGGGCTATAGTTTCTGGGAGTAAAGTTGAAAACACAGACAATTTTATTGAATGATGATGAAGATACCATGAACAAACATGGCAGCAATAAAGTTTTAGAGAAAATGGAAACAAAAAAGAAACTTAACATTGGAAAGAGAGAGTTGAAATTTCTAGGGCACTTAATACAGAAAGAAGGCTTGGAAAATTTGGTACTCACAGGACAGATAGAAGGCAAGTGGGACGGAAGAAAACGATGCATAATCTGTTTCATGAACTTCAGCAAATTGATGGTAGAACAAGGTTTAAGAGAAATAACAAAAAGACAATTATTAATCACTATGAAGGACAAGAATTGTTGATGGCCATGAAGGGACACAGTATGTGATGGACAGAGAATTACTTCTTTTATAATATATAATTTTCAGAAATTCCAAATAAAAATCACTTTAAAATATTAATCATGTAACAAAAGTATATATGCTCATCTAATTAACCTATTGTGTTTGATGGCATATGACAAAACATAAACCCAACCGCTATTTCAGGAGGGAAGATTTATAAAAGGCTAAAATTGATTTGTGGAATAATCTTGTCTCTCCTTTTAGAATATAAGGTAATTTTTTTTGTTAATTAAAAAAGGTTTTTCTATATTTCTTTTTCACTCTCCCCTCTTTCCATTCTTTCTTTCCTTCTCCTTCCATTTTTTTCTTTTTTTTTTCTTTTGCCTACCACCTTTACATATGTGAAAGATGATATATTTAAAGAATTTAATTTATATGTACATCAGTCTTGTCTACAGTCACTCTCTCACAGACGCATCGTCGCCTCTCTCTGTCTTTTCTACAAATACTTTCATGGTAATTGCTCCGATGAGCTGCTTTCACTGGTTCCCAGACTCCATGAATTCAAGTGCCCTATGAGGCTGGCATCCCGGCTCCCCACCCATACACTGTAGAAACTTTTAAATGTAGCTGTCTCTTCTACTCCAATAGCTTCACACCTCACCTCTCGCCTGTGGAACACCCTTCCCAATTACTGTTTCCTGAGAGCTATAATCTCCAACTATTCAAATGTAATGTCAATCGACATCTCCAGTTACCTTGATCTATCCACTACCCTTCTCCTTTCTTCTATCACTCCTATCTGCTCTCGCTCCAAATCTTCTGCAACCCCCTGCATCCTAGTGGCTTCACGCCTTGCTCGGGGCGTAATGCTTAAAAAAAAAAATATATATATTATAATTCTATTTGTTCCTTAGTTCCTTCATGAACACGTATTATGTCCTGCCAACACCTCATAAATATTGGACTATTCTATTTTCATGGCAAGAAAAGACAAAAGAAGACTGTTTAATTTCAATGAGAAATAGGAAGAAAGAAGATAAAAAAGATGGAGAAAGCTCTCATGTGTTTAATGTCTGCTTCACTGAAAGTGAAAAAACCTTGTCAATTTTGTATTTTTCACTTGTACCCTCTTACTTCTAAATAATCTCCTGCATTTATATTTATGTTTGTTATTTTAATATTTTGTTAAAGTGGTTAAGCTCAAATATTTAGTAATGCAATAGAGGAATTTTTCAATAGTTGCAAAACTTGCAAATAGCTTATTCAATCATTAACTTAATCAGAAAATTCAAATAGGAAAGCCAAGAAATTTTCACAGGTTTCTAGTATGTATAAATATGTTTATTTACATGTAGTTTCATTTTATTACCAGCATTGTTCTATATAAATATTTCCAATGTTGTTTACTCCTTGTCAGAGAAATTTTGTGTCAGAAACAATATACAACATATTATTATAGTTACTGATATTATATCTTGTAACTATAGAAGTACAATCAGTTTCTCACTAACTAGCTAAAATAACCTACTTGTGAAGTCAGAGGTTATTTCAGTAATTTTTAATAGTTTCTAAGATTTAATTTTAGTTTATTATTATTATTATTATCACTTTATTTGCATTTTTAAGTTCAAGCGAAATTTTTTTTTTTTTTTTTTTTTGAATCCAAAAAAATTTCGCTTGAAGATGGAACAGAGCTTACTTTAATTCAATTTAATTCAAATAATTATATTGAAGTTTTCGGCTCTTGTTTTGAAACATGAGACTTCTTATGTAGCGTGTTGGAATCATATTTTTAAATAAATAATTATATTTATGCTCTACTTTTGTATCAAGTACTATTTTTTAATAATAATAACTAAAATACTAAAGAACTTTGTATTATTTACCTAATGAGTTCTTTCCTATAATCTATATATTTTTCACATATATATATATATATATATATATATATATATATATAAGAGAAACTTACCTTACCTGACTGGTTTTATCCTCTGAAGGATTTTAACAATTGCCTTGATAGTCCCTCAAAGGATGAAGCATGTTGGCTAAGATAATTTTTTCTTTTGTCTTTATTCATATTGCCCTTTTAGAGATATGCTCTATCTGGAGTTTTTACACACACACGCACATATATATATATGGTGTGTGTGTACTATATTTATGTAGCAAGTATTCATCCAGACAAGTCTGATTAAATTCAACCAACAAGGTCAGCCTGCTTCATTTTTTATTGTATTTTTCCAATATATACCACACACATACATACCCACAGAGAGATCAAGAAGAGACAGGCTAAAATATTCTGGTCCCAACAAGAAAGAGAAAAACAATTCTTGGAAAGATAATGACTCTTCTCAAAATTATACCAGCTATAAGTTCCTAATACTAGAATAATTATCACTAAATGGCATTGTTGGTAACTACTGGCCAATATTTGTTTAAATCAATACTTTTATGTCTGTTAACATGTACATCTTGTAGTCTGTCTAAAATCCATATATATATATATATATATATATATATATATATATATATATATATATATATATATAAAATTGTGTATTTGGGCAGCAATTCCTCTTTTATGCAGGTTTCATGATGATTATCACAATAATAATCTGAGAATAAAATAGAAAGGAAAATTTTCATATAAGTACATATACTGATGTATATCTACACAAATTTTATTTTAAATATATATTTACCTTAAAAGTATTTACAGAAAAATAAAAAAACGTAAGTGAATCCATAGTAAACTTTACATTTTTGAGTTATTTTTTAATGATCACATGTATTCTTAGTAAAGACTAAGTTTCTTGATTATGAATCATTTCCGATCATCAATCATCATTAAGTGTATTAAAACAGGTAACTCACCTTCACTTAATCAGGACCTCATCTATTTATGAACAAATACCATAAAACCTTTTGTTCTTCATGCCTAACTTATATCACATTATCAACAAAAGTTAGATTTCATTTTTTTATAGATTTTTCATAGTCTGAAGAATTAATTTGTTTTTCCCTATTCTTGTCAACATATAATAATAATAGTGTGAATAGTGTCAATCTTGCCAAGATTTTTTTGTTACCCCCTTGGGCTACCACAACTAGAAAAGCAATAAATCAATAAAATAAATTCTACTATCAGTGACCTCAAATTTACCTAGTTCACGAGAGGCAAGTAATTAAAGATGTCAATTTTATTTATCATTTTAAGTAATCTACTGATATTTGTGGGTTATTTGAAGCCTAAAGATATTTTGAATTATTAATAACATTATTTTTTGAGAGTGAATATTGAATTAACAATATTTTGTAGAAAAACAATGATTTTCCCAGATACAAGTCCTACCATTTAACCAAAAGCTGAGCAGTGGAGATAGACTCATACCTTTTCCCAAGAGTATTTGCATATAAATGAATGTAACAAAGAAGACTGAAATTTGAACTCATATCTCCAAGTTCTCATTCTGAGAATTACACCAGATGCATTTCCAAATGGACATACAGAGGAAAACAAACTTTTAGAATGGTTCAGAGGAAGATTTTATATATATATATATATATATATATATATATATATCTCCAAGTAAAATGAGAACAAATGGGTTATAATTCCTTTGTGTAAAACAGTTTAATTTAAAAGAAGGCTTAATACAGAGTAGAGCTAAATATTATTTATTTTAGGATATTAAAATAAAACCATGTTGAAAAT
Source organism: Acanthosepion pharaonis (assembly GCA_903632075.3). Classification (NCBI taxonomy): domain Eukaryota; kingdom Metazoa; phylum Mollusca; class Cephalopoda; order Sepiida; family Sepiidae; genus Acanthosepion; species Acanthosepion pharaonis. The sequence continues at coordinate 13,503 of CAHIKZ030001128.1, forward strand.
TGCTACACAATTAGTTATGTTTCAACACTACAAATGTGTCTCCTCAGATGATGATCGCCCAAGGAGAAACATTTGTAGTGTTGAAATATAATTGTAATCGTGTAGTAATTTTTAACATGTTTTTATTTTAATATAAAAAAAATAGAAAATTCTCTTTTAGGTATGTGTAATTAAAGAAATTACAAACATTATGTCTGCTTATTTTTATCATAATCCTTTCATATGCACAAATATTTTTCTGTGTATTACAATTGAATGACACAAGAAATGCACTGTAACAGTGAAAAATCACTTTTATTTCCAAAGTACTTTCCAGAAAAAGATGGAAAGTGATTTTCATGGTCACAGTGTGCTGATTATGTTCAAACATTCCTATAACTCTAGACATATACATGAAACAATCCACATATTCAGTTTAAAGTAAAAATAAAATCATCCTTGATAATGGCTAAAATTGTAGCTGAAAGTGCTCGGACATACAGAATATTCGGACAATTTCTACATAATTTATGTCCAGAAAAGAAGCAAATTATAAGAACACATGAAAAATTAAATAGAAATCTTAACCACAGTACCTTATCAGTTGTTTTTAATGAAACATATATGCTTTGTACCTCTTCTATAAGTATTTTCATGGTAATTGTTCTGATATGCTTTCCTCTTTTGTACCTTGACTTCATGAATTTAAGTGTAGTACTAGATTGGCAGTTAGGTTTCATAATTTTACTGTTGAAATTGATAGTTGGTGGTTACATTTAGCTATTTCACCATTAAATAGGTGAGGCTTAGATGCCAATCTAGCTGGTTAGTCTGGGCACCAGGGAAAATAGCTCATTAGAGCAGTTGCCATGAAAATATTTGTAGAAAAGACAGAGGGAAGCCATGCCACATAAGTGTGAAAATGACTGAAGTCGAGATCCCAAGTCAGAATCAATTACATTACAAATCCTTTGGAGTTGGTCAACAAAATCAAAATGAATAGTAGGATCACCAAACTAGAAATGGCCGCAGTATTCAATGCATGGACAAATGGTAGACTATATATATATATATATATATATATATATATATATATATATAAGGGAAGAGGTTATAGTAGTTCCAATGAGAGAAAAGTGTGTATATTAAAAAGAAGAGAGAAACCGCAAATGTTTTTGGTTGTAATGTGCATTTTTTTTTTTTTTAATTTTTAAAAAAATATTATGCTTTATTCAAGAAAGACATTTTGGTCACTAACGCACAAAAAAGAGAATGTCTCATATCGAGAATATTTGACATCGAATAACAAAGGAGAAAAAAATTAATTATTTTTAATACGTGGAAATCTACACCTTTGCATGATGATGCTTTGCGAGACCAGAAACGTGTGTAGCAAAATTATGGAAAATAAAGCATAATATTTTAAAAAAAAAAATTCTCATTACAACCAAAAAAATGTTTGTGGTTTTCTCTTCTTTTTAATAAATATATATATATATATATATATATATATATATATATATATATATATATATATATATATATATATATATATATATATATATATATTTGAGAGAGTAGAGTACAAAAGTATAAATTATAATATAAATAAAAATAAAAGTATTCAGTATATCTAAAGAAAAGTATGTTTATAGGAAAACAAAAAAAGATTATTAAATAAAATTATTCTCATCTTTGAGGCAGCATAAGAAGTGACTCATAACAGGTGGGTCTCATTCATACTGACCATCCTCTGTGCAATGTCCTTGATATTATGGGGTCACAACATGGTCTCAATGATCTCCAGTTAAAGTAGATCAGGAAAGGAAAAACAAAAGAGTATGAAGGCTACCTGCTGGGAGGCAATATGAATGTGAAAATCCCTGGGTTACCCCTGGGTGGGATACACAAGTGTCCTGCTGGAACATGTATAACGACTTCCACAAATACTGTGCTTGATCACCATGTTCAGTATCTTAGTGTAGGTGGTGACACTGATCCTATGGAATGAGGTTGGATAGTATGACATGGCTCTCATGTATTTAACATAGTTAAAGGCTTATAAATACTAATACCATTCCAACCATGCTTGTTCTTTGTGTAGCAACTTTACCACACCCCTGGTGAAGCATTTGGGGAATATTTTCTGGCTATATACAGTTTTTGAAAATTACTTCTAAGAATAGAACAAACATGTGCAACAGATTCAAGTACAATTTGTGAGGGAAGCCATAAATTGCCAAAGTCTTGTCTATCTCAAATTTTTATAGAACCATCATGTTGAAACAATGCTTCCTGTATAATCCTTGAAGTTAAGCAATTTCAAGCCTGGTCACTACCTTGATGAGTGACTGTTTGAGAATACGAGGTGCTCTAATCTTGTATGTAAAGGTAGTGTAGTGGATATTATTAATATATATTATTAATTTGGAATTATTAATTGGAGGGCCAAGTTCCAATTCCATTCGGGTTCAATATTCACTTACATGCAATAAGCCCTGGGAAAGGTATGAATCCACCTCTTCTCCCTCATCTATGGGTTAATTAGTAAGACTTGTATCACTAAATCATTATCTCAGAAAAAAAAATCTAAAAATATTTTCTAGTTTTAAATAACCTGCAAATGGTTGATAATCTGTAAAAAATGAATGAATCAATCAAATACTGATGAGCTACACAGGCATTTTAGATTTATTTTCATTCTCTAGAATATATATGTATAGAAACTACCATGGCCACAAAGTGAGGGATTACTTTATATAATGATTGTAATACAGAATTAAATCCCCCACTTTATGTCCACATTATAGTTTATCAGATTCTGATTAGGTAAGAATCCACCTCTTCCCCCCAGGCTATGGGTTAATTAGTAAGACTTGTATCACTACAATCTCCAACTATTCAAATTTAATGCCAATTGACGTCTCCAGATGCCCTGATCTATCCCCTTTCCTTCTCTTTATCCTTTCCTCTATCACTCCTATTTGCTCTACATCCAACTCTCTGTAACTCCTTGCATGCTAGTGGCTTCCTGCCTTGCTTGGAGTGAAACGCTTAAAAAAAAAAAAACTATACCATTATCATCTCCAAAAATATTCTTAGAATCTACAAATATTTTCTGGCTTTAAATAACCTGCAAAGGGTTGACAATCTGTAGAAAACAAAACAAATCAATCAATTAACATCTACTGTTTTAGGCTATTAACACTAACCTGATTTTATCATCTTGATGTGTAAGAGATCATTTAACTAGGCTTTGGCTCAGGCTTGTTGGTGACAAAATTTCTAGAAGTCATGAAATTGCTCACAGATGCCTGTTGTTTGTTGTCCATCCCCTGTGTAACATGATGTGCCAAGCTGTAGTGCTTTGAAGTTCAGTATACAATTCTGCAGCCATATTCATTACTTTCAGAGATATTGTCTTTAACTTAGCTTTAGCTACCAGAAGCAATGAAGCTCATTCTTCCTTAACTACAGCTACTTCAACTACCTTTCCAAATTTCACAACTCTACTATAGGTTCAAATGCCTTATGCACTGCCAATCTATTTATTTTAAGTTGGCAGCTAAAATCTAGAGTAAATAACTTCATTTTACTTTTAAGATTATCATTACCACTAATTTTCAACCATGTCAATTCCTACTTTAGTATTGGTATTAGCTGATCCAGAAAATTCTTTTCATCCAATAAGAATATATTGAATTTCTGATGCCCAGCTATTCTTGGCTTGAAATTATCTAAGTTTATTTAAACCCAGACAAGCTTATGCTCAAAAGAAACTATACTATAAAAATTTGGTCATCTTGTTTTATGTAACTAGAATGCTTGATCATTTGCAAGCTGTCTTTATTTAAATCCATTCTAGCAACCTCATATGATCATTTTAAAAATTATTGACAAGGTCAAATTGAGCTGACAAAAATTTTAAGTTTTTGCAGCCAAAGGCAGCTTAGTACCCTTATCAATTTCATGATCAAGATCAGGATCAAGGATTGAGTTTAAATTTTTTGTTAAAACTGCTCAACTAAATGACAGAAATCCACAGAGAAGACTTTTCACTTTATGCTGTCATTGATCTTTATGTGCCTAATGCAATGCAAACACTTTCTCTTTTATATAACATCAAACTGGAACAGTGAAATCAAATGAACAAGTTGCACTCAAATTCAAAGAACAGTTCACTAGATAAAAAAAAAGACCTCTTAAATAACTATGAAATTATGTTGAGGTAAAACTTTGTTTTTTTTACATTATTTACAATACCTCATCTCAGAAATATAGACAGATTTTGAGGTAAAACATATCAAAATATCCATAACAAGGGGCTGAATATTAGATAGGTTTACTTATTGCCTGGTTCACATGTCACTCTATCCCTTTAAACAGGAGTAGAAGTTTATTCCTGGTTTCCTGCTTATAATTGAGTTTCCAGGTTTTTATAAAGTCTATTTCAACTCTATATTTTTAATGTCCCCACCTAAAACTCTGAACTTTTATTTATATTTTTTTTCTTCAATAGGAGAATATAGGTTCATCTGTTACATGGTTCACACTTGTCCCTCATCTTTTGAGCAGGAGTAGAGGTTTATCCTTTGTTTCCTGTTTAGGATTGATTTTTCTGGTTCCTTCTAAAGTCTTTTCGGTCTCTTTCATGCCCACTAGCCCCTTTCGTCTTAGTGGCATTATTGACTTGCTTGGGGTGAATTGATTAAAAGAAAAAGTTCTATTAAAAAAAAAGCCATTTTTCTGAAATTTAGCATTCAACACCACAAAATAATGACTGTATTTTTTTGTTATTTTTTTTTTTTTGAAATAAAATTTGCTTCTTTTTGTAGTATATTTTTTTTTTTTTTTTAAACTCTTCAAATGAAATGGTTAGAAGTAAAATATTTACATAGCACCAGAAATGGAGAGAATTGCCAATCTCTATCTAGTGAACTATACTGGTGATATTTATACTAGAAATGTTAAAGGAACTCTCAAATTATGACTTCTAAAATAAGCTGTTTTAAAAATATTTGTCAAATCTAATGCTAGATTTTCTTTAATTACAATAGATTTAGTAATAAAAACAGAATGTATATGAAAATGAACACAAACATCTGAGGATTAAAAATCTAGTTCTTAACATAGTCTTCTTTCTTCTCATGATATAGGATCCAGTCAAAAAGTAATTCCTGTTTTTATAATTAAAGTAAAATTAATAGTAGAAACACAGAGAGTATGTCAAACCCTGAAAGTCTCAGTATTCCAAATCAGTTCTCAACATAGTCTCCTCCTTTCTCAGTAATGTTATCTCACCTTTTAATGAAAACACACATGCCCACCTCATAAAAACTTTTTTGACTGCTTTGTTAACCATTCATGTTGGCTATTCTATCCCTGAATCATTTGAAAACAGTAATTCACTTATTGCCTCCTCAGTGTCCCCAAACAGATGAAAGCCAGGAGGGTGAATGATGCAAGGTTATTCAGCTACGTGCTTTGATTGATTGTTTAGTCTTTAAGTTGCTCTTAGGCTTTATATGGTTATGTTGCAAAAGCATATCACTCATATTCAAATATCGCATAGCTCAAAGAAGCTTTGGTCTGCATTTTGACAATGTGTTCATTTAAGTGTCAAAAGTGAAATGGTTTCATCAGGTATAAAGTTGGAGCCAGTTATTAAAGTTAGTTTCTCCTTTTCTTTATGATTGGAATTAAGTTTATTGACTGATCCCTTTATATGAGATACAGATTTTTCATAAACATTCACAAAATCCCTGTGAATGTTTGCAGCACTTTTTCCATCCAAAAATAGAAATTCTATAACAGTCTTTTGCTTTCTCCATTATACCAAGAGATATGCCATTTTGAAAGGGGTTTATGGATGGGGATAGAGAAGTTTAACTTGAAATGTGGACACTTTGGTCTATAGCTTAAAAAAATAAAAAAAGAACTGGAATTCTGATTAATACTTTTAAAATTAGAGTAACCATTTACATTTTGACCGGCTCAAAGTTTAATTATAGTTGTTTTTATTTATAACATACAGACAAGGCAGAAGAACAATTGTTATCTTTACTTAATTTTACCTTGAGTTTCATTTAATATTCAGAAAATTCTGAACAAAAATTATAAAATACAAAATGACATAAATTTTTTTTGTATTTTATAACTATATAAATATAATGCAATAAAATGCTTAAATACTGTCATTTTTTGATATTATGGGCAAACAAAAATGTATCTCTCTCTCTCTCTTTCTCTCTCTCTCTCTATATATATATATATATATATGGTGGGCTATCATGATGTATGACAAATGGGGGCTCAGCAAAATAAAGAGGTGTTCAACTTTTATGGACATGCATGTGTCTCCTAAGGCATGCAGACTTTTTGCAAATTTTTAGACAGATGGAACACATGGTTGTGCCAAAATGATATATTTAGTGAATAAGGGCAGCAGATTGTTGTTCATGCATATATTGTTAAATATAACAGACAACGAATGTTTATTATGTTTTATTATGTGTCGTTCCAAGCATTTTATGATGGCTTTAATTTCAAGAGAAAATAAGAACAAAGACTGTCCAACATTTGGAGATATATATAAATAAATGCAAAATGAAAACTTATCTTAGCTAATGTGTTTCGTCCTCTGATGGACTTTATCAAGACATTTGCCTTAATGAAGTCCATCAGAGGATGAAACGCATTGGCTAATTTAAGTTTCCTTTTTGTCTTTTTACAGATATACTGTAATTACATCTGAAATATATATAATGTTTGTGTGTGTGAAATATATTATAATGATATTATTAATACAATAATATCAAAGTTGGCTACTTAGAGTTTCATGTAATAACAATCATCAGACAGATATAACCAGGAAACCATAGCTATAATCTGAGTTGGGATCAAATATGAATCAAAACCTGACAGAATGATAAGATGAAGAAAAAAATAAGAAACATTTGTCAATCTGACATGTTTCACTTTTATTAAAGCTTCATCGGAGAATGTGATATGGAGAAAAAGAAGAGATTCTGGTATTTTTACTTTTGTGTTGTTTGATTGCCATTAATCATGTTACAAGTACATTTAACTTGTTAAACAAATGTTAGTATAATTTATAGCATTTAAAATTCAAGAAGAGACAATACATCCCTTCAAAGTTCCTAGAAATTAACAGATTCCAAACCTAACTGAAATGTAAGTGTATAATTCTATTTTGTTTATATAGGATTTAGTGAATAATCATGAATGTTTGTGTGTGTTTCGTAGACATTATGTTTGGTTGTTTTTTGCATGTTGATTTGGGAACATTTTTATATACATATCATTTGTTTTAGATAAACATACATTAGATTCTTTAAGAATGGATTTAATAAAAGTTGGTGATATAATGTGTTTTGACCTGTGTTTATAGTTGGTAATATAGGTAATCCCTCAAAACTTGTTAGTGTTATGAAAACTTGTTATCGATTGTTATTCTTTATGTTGAAAGTACTTCAAGGGATTACAAATAACTATATGTGTCACTGTTTAATATGCCAAGTGTTTTTCTCTGCAGTGTCTCTAACATTTTGTTGTACTAGAGTTATCTTTCTTGCTTTGGTGATGTACTTACCTATTAAAAGACATGTGAAAACCTGATAATATTAATGACAAAAGATATGCCATCATTTTTAACAGCTTATGGAAATTTATAGAAGATTCTACTGTATGTAAAGTAGAAGATTGATTATTAAGTAATAAGCTAATACCTTCCAAGAATTACTATATATTGATATTATTAACTATATTGACTCTTGTGGTCCTAAAACTGAACTCACCATCCTTAACTAACAAATTTCTGAAAATATTAGACTCCTGCTCCTCAGCTTAATGGGTGTGTTCTATGCAGTAGCAATAGCAGGCTTGTCTCCCTTCCTGCCAGAGTGGATTTAATCTTTAGGCTTTATTTATTTTTATTGAAATTTCTCCTCAGTGTTAAACTTTCTATTGTTTGGTGAAGTGCTGTCACTCAGTTTATTGATCAAGATTCTGTTTTAAAGATATAATAATTGAAAAAGTTTACAGAATCAAACGTAAAATGCTCTTAATAATAGTAGAAACTCGATAAAGTATGCTAATATTTTTGATGGCATGGGTAAACTTTTAGGTAGGTAAATTCATGTATATATCTATCAGTGTGAGTATGCATAGATATGTATACCCCCACTTCCTATTCAGTTGATTAGTATATATATATATATATATATATATATATATATATATATATATATATATATATATATGCAAATAAGATGTTAGGGACAGAGAAATTGTGTTACACTAATCTTCCAAGTAGGGAGGACTTGCCATCAAGTCTTGAAAATTTGTATTCATACACTAGTTGTTATTTGGGCTTGAACTCTGACCACTGGTATCAGTAGAAAATTTACAGCTGGCTGACTTACCAAACAGCCCTCTTTATATAATAAGGGGTTGCTGAAAAGTTTGGTTTCTTTTAGACATTTATGCAGATTCAGGGAAGTAGAACTTTTTCAGCAATCCCTATGTATGCATGTGTGTGTAATTAAAATATTTGTGTGTAATTAAAATATTTGTGTGTAATTATACAAAATAAGGATTTTGACTTTATGCAAAAAAAGACCTGTTTTTTATGCTTATATGACTACAACTTCTATGTTATTCTCATAAAATTGGGAAAAAATAGAAGGGTTAAGTAAATTTGGACATTCATACTCACAAAAAAAGACCTGTTTTTTATGCTTATATAACTACAACTTCTATGTTATTCTCATAAAATTGGGAAAAAATAGAAGGGTTAAGTAAATTTGGACATTCATACTCACAAAAAAAAAAGACCTGTTTTTATGCTTATATAACTACAACTTCTATGTTATTCTCATAAAATTGGGAAAAAATAGAAGGGTTAAATAAATTTGGACATTCATACTCACAAAAAAAAAAGACCTGTTTTTTATGCTTATATGACTACAACTATGTTATTCTCATAAAATTGGGAAAAAATAGAAGGGTTAAGTAAATTTGGACATTCATACTCACAAAAAAGAGACCTGTTTTTTATGCTTATATAACTTACAACTTCTATGTTATTCTCATAAAATTGGGAAAAAATAGAAGGGTTAAGTAAATTTGGACATTCATACTCACAAAAAAGACCTTTTTTTTATGCTTATATAACTACAACTTCTATGTTATTCTCATAAATTGGGAAAAAATAGAAGGGTTAAGTAAATTTGGACATTCATACTCACAAAAAAAGACCTGTTTTTTATGCTTATATAACTACAACTTCTATGTTATTCTCATAAAATTGGGAAAAAATAGAAGGGTTAAGTAAATTTGGACATTCATACTCACAAAAAAAGACCTGTTTTTTATGCTTATATAACTACAACTTCTATGTTATTCTCATAAAATTGGGAAAAAATAGAAGGGTTAAGTAAATTTGGACATTCATACTCACAAAAAAAGACCTGTTTTTTATGCTTATATAACTACAACTTCTATGTTATTCTCATAAAATTGGGAAAAAATAGAAGGGTTAAGTAAATTTATACTTTTTTGTTCTTCAGAATTAACAACAAAAATATTAAACACTATTTATTAGATTGTTTATTTAAAGAATAATTTTATATTTATAACATTATAAAAACTAATACAATTGCATTAAAACTAATGCAATATATCATTTATCAATTTATAAAGAAATAAATATGAAAACGATTTTTAATTCATAAATTTATAAGCCATTATTAAATTATTAAAATGTGCGAATCAGCTATAAGGAAATCTTTATTAATTATCATTTTATTAAGTTTGGCAATTAACTGATGTTTTAGCATCCATTCCAACAAGCAATCTAATAAATAAATAGTATTATTTTTGTTGTCAATTATCAAGAACAAAGAAAATGTATAAATATTGCCAAGGAGTGAAGGGAGTTAAAATAATAGCAGTGTCAAGGGAAAAACCATCCATTTGACACTCCATTTTTTTTTTGTGGGTATGAATGTTGAAATTTACTGAACCTAGATGACTGGAAACTGACCTCTCCTCTGACCTTGCTCTATCAGCTTGATTACATTCAATGATTTGAAAACTAAATTAGTTACATCCCATCATTGCCAATTGAACCCAGAATTATCACCAATGATAATGAATAGATGTTCCCTCAGGCAGGTTCCATGCCTTGAATAACTATTGAGCCTTAAACTCAACCCAGTGGAAGTTGTACATATGATCCATCACTAAAGATTCTGGAAAAATGGTCACTTCCCTATATTTCTCCAGTAAGTACTTGATTCCTCCTTCTATCCATTACATTTACAAGAGCCAGATCAGTCTCAAAATGGAGTATTGTTGCCATATATGGGCAGGAGCTACGCAGTCTTCACTTTCCAGTCTAGATAGAGTCCAAAAGTGTCTCCATGTCCTTGTGGGTGATGAGTTATCTTCCACCCTACAACCCCTTTCTACAGATGAAACATTGTAAGCCTCTTGCTACTCTTTTGCTATTTCCATGGAAAGTGTTCAGATGAACTACATTCCTTAGTTCCACCAGTTCTAACTTTCATGGCTAAGACCCGCCATGTCACACAAATTGTAGTGATGTAGGTAACTTCTTCTTATGAACCATTGCTTTACAAGTTCCAGATCAGTCCCAAAATGGAGTACTGCTGCCATATATGGGCAGGAGCTACCCAGTCTTCACTTTCCAGTCTAGATAGAGTCCAAAAGTGTCTCCATGTCCTTGTGGGTGATGAATTATCTTCCACCCTACAACCCCTTTCTACAGATGAAACATTGTAAGCCTCTTGCTACTCTCTTGCTCTTTCCATGGAAAGTGTTCAGATGAACTACATTCCTTAGTTCTACCAGTTTTAACCTTCATGGCTAAGACCTGCCATGCTATTCATATTGTAGTGAACCACACTCATTACCTTCATATTCCATTGGTGAGATGTAAGTTCCACTTGAGCAGCTTCTTCTCACGAACTGCTTCTTTGTAGAACAATTTTAGCCTATTTAATTCTAGGATTAGCCATTATCTTCCCCACATATCCATATAAACTGTGCCTCTTACTCTGTGACGCTCTACCTTGAGGGGCTGCCGGACATTATACAGGGTGAACATGTTGCCTGGTTAGACAAGTCTTACTTAAGTGAAAGACGATCCTCGTAGTGCCTAGAAGACAGGAACGATCCAACTAATGGCAACATCTTAATTGATACTAAGTAACACTTCAGTCCGAACACTTAGGTTAGTTAGAGCATAGAAAACAAGAAGGACATTGCTTGGTTAGACAAGTCATACTTCTAACCTTTCCAGACAGTTAAGTTTGTGTGTGAAGACTTCAAGAAATACTTGCTCTTGTATATCATCAGTGTTTTGAACAAGTTGAAATAGTGTGGAGAGTGTTCTATTGGAATTTATGAGTACCACTAATGAAATTGGAGTTCTTCTTGGTATGTGTGACATACACTGATCCTGCACACTGCTCATACTCATTTGTTTGCTACCCTTCCTTGTGCACAGGTGTCACAAAATGACTTTGAAGAACACTTCATTGACTTCCAGGTACTATATTGGTTTCTGTAATCCCCAGATTTAAATCCCATGAAACATTTATGGCAGATGTTGAAGACTTCACTAAATTTCCTGCAGCCACACACAACAATCACAAGTCATGTACTGTCCTGAAATATACCAGGATAGATATACCAACATGATGACTCCAACTCGCCACCTCATAGACTTGATGCTATATCATATAACTGCAGTTATTCAGGCAAAGAAAAAAAAAGAAGCTAGTCATTATTAAGTAGCTGTTTCTAATTTTTGGGCACTTCAGAATATTTATATTAATCTCGATATCTGATTGACCTTGGGGAAGGCTTGAATTTTGCAGTGAACTAAGAAAATGGCTGATATAAATAAATAAAATATATATATATATATATATATATTGTAAACTGAAATTATTAATATATATATATATATATATATAAAAATAAAGAGAGAGAGAGATATTGCTTTAACAAACAGCTGTCCCCCTCTGGTCACTTTACTATCATGTTAATCAGATTTGCTCTAACCAGATTTTTTTCCCCAAGCTGACTTTATCTAATTTGTTTTTCTTTCTGCTGATTCCTGTATTCATTTCTACACACTTTTTCTTCTCTTCAGAGCTTAGCCTCTATTTCCTGCCCTGTCCATTACAGATGTCTTGCTTTATAACATCAGAGTTAATTTATTTTATTCAGTTTTTTCTGTGCCCTTTATTTGATATGCAAACTTCATAGCTGATTAGTTTTATTCTTTCACCTGTTCAGTATGGTAATGTAGTATTTTGTATACTGCAAATAGGGTAATACTATATTTTACATACATCCAATAGGCTAATACTGTATTTTGCATACAGCTAATAAGGTAATATAGTATTCTGCATATATTCTATATTGTAATCCAGAATTATACACGTCACTAAATTCATTTTGCATGAAGTGTATGCTTTCCTTTTTTAAGGATCTTTGTTATATTAACCCCTTTCCCTGCATAAATATGTGTATACATGTTTTTATCGAAAAGTGTCCTTTTCAGACACTGATGAATAAACACATCCAAAGCATAACATTCAAAAACCAGTTATAGATGTATTTATACATTGATCTTGATTCTTTTTATGTCTTTCTGAGCTTGAAATGAGTCCAATTGTTAACTCGTATGTATGGTAGAAGTGTTAGCCACCACTCTGGTGCATCAGTTTCTTAGTTACTTTATTAAAAACAAATAAAAAAAAATAATTATCTGAAAATGAAATGTTTTCCCCAAAATAATTGGTGGGGGAAGGGGTTAAGAAATGTTCTATTTTGATTTAATGATTAAACTTAACATGAAATATTTTCAAATATAAATAATTTACTATTTCTTAAATTATCCAAATTTATTCATGAACTGTTTATATGCCAACTTGCTGGTATGCTTAGTTAACAAAAGTTGTTAGCAAAATAAAAGAAGTGTATGAAACATGATGAATAGCAATAAAGTGAAATGCATCCTGATATCATAATTCATTGTGTGATAAGTTCAGTTCTTAAATTGTATAAAAAAATTGTTATCTTCTTTATAATTAAAAGAAAAATGTTGATGCATGTGTGTTGAAAGAACAGTCTATCAAAAGTAACAACAGAGAGAAAGGAAATGTAACTTAGACTGAAATGGGTCTCATGGCCAACAGTAAACACAAAGAGAAATGGGTGTGAAATTTAAGGCAAAAGATCAAAGTGCTTTCATAGTAAATTGAAGACTCATGAATTCATAATATTGACATAGACTGCCAATTCATTTTGATGTTGAACACCTGCTGAAAGTACAGTAGTCAATCTGTCAGTCATTAAGATTTAACATTCTGGAAGTGATTTTTTGTTTGCAAAGCAAAAAATTTATCCTGCCACTGAAAGTGAGTTGGATCAATGAATGGTAACTTGTTTGAATTTTTAGATGTGTTGTCATATCCTGCTATGGCAACAGAAAATAACCATGACTGAAATTAAGTATTGCAGCAGAGGAGCGTTTTAAAACAATAAAGTGGAAAGGAAAGTAGTGAATAAGGCAGGTTAAAGTTTGAATCTTATAAATTTCTCCATAGAAAATTTGTTACATATATCTTTAAGATTTGGTTAACCTATTTTTAAAATTTATAATTAAAGAGAATCGCATCAAGTTTTTTAATTATGGTTCTGCATCCTGATTTTATCTCCCAAGCTGTTATTATCAAAAAATCATATCACTTGTGTAATTTGAATGTGAGACTCATGGTTAGAATACTAACATTCTAAACACGAGGCCTTGCACACACACACACACACACACACACTCACTCACTCTCTCTCTCTCTCTCTCTCTATATATATATATATATATATATATATAAAGGAATCTCTCTTGTCACAGACAACAAATGAGGGCTTAGTAAAATAAACGCATATGCCTACACATGTGTATGTGTAGAATCTCATGGTTATTTCTCTTTTCCCTCATTTCCCTTATCTCTTTATACTCTCTCTTTATTGGTTTTATACTTTTTTCTCTCTTTCAACTTTGAGTCTCAGAGACTAATGTAATAATTATTGATATTCAGTCATTTAAAGTTGAACAATATATATCTCTCCAAGCATTATTAAAACAATAAATGTGAAATCAGTACTTCATAAAATATAAACTAATCTTTTTTTTTTTTATTTTTTTTTATTTTTCATTTTGTTGCTAATCATCTTCAGAGTATTTTTTTCCTATTCATATAATCAGACATCTATATTTATGATGTTCACATGGTATGTTCAAAGTTACCCCTACTATTTATGAAGAACACACTTATGTTGCTTCAGTATATTGTCTTAACACTTATAGATCTATCAATGATTTATGCCTTCCTATACAATTTATTTAAAACCAGAACATTAGCCAATGTATTCAAATCAGGACCTTATATCAAAACTTTTATATGGATGTCATGCATGGCATCAAATACCTTCAGAAATATCTATCATCTGTATACAAATGCTATTTTAGATCAATGATTAAAAATGTCTTCCACCAAAAAAAGCATGTATGTCTTAATGAAAACCATTTGTTTTCAAACCTCATGGACTGGTGCTACAGAATCACAAACAAAGAACTGTGACAGATAAAAGAAATCATATCATTTTTTAAATTTCATTTGTGACCATGATTTTCTACAGTATTCTACTTTTTATTACACGCAGGAGAAGATAAATGTTTCCAAAACAGAAACTATGACTTGTCATGAGAATGAAAACCATGATGGAACATCTCCTAAATCCATCATAAACTTAGTAAATATCAAACACTTCAGATACTTCGGTATATAGATCAGTTATAACATACTACATAAGAAAAGGAAATTGAACATAGAATAGGCTGCACTCTAGATAATTTCACCCAACACAACAAATGGCTACAAAACCAAAACATTAACCCAAAAATTCAAGTCATGTTCTTAAATAGCCTTGTCAGATCAAGACTTTCATATGGATGTCATGCATGTCACCAAATACATTTAGAAATTTCTAAACCATCAGCTTTCTAAGATCAGTGGTTAAAAATGGTTTTGAGTGTGTGAAGCCTATGGATCTTCGTGAAGACCACACTTCCTCAAACCTCATGGACTGGCACTACAGAATTCTAAACAAAGAACTGTACCAGATAACAGAAACCACATCACTTGAGAACTTCCACCAATAACTAAAATGAGTTTCACATGTAACTCGAATAGAAAATAATGACATAAGTTGTCGACATTAAACACAAACAAAAAACAAAAGATTAGGAAGGAAGCCCTCACACCAAAGTGTAATAACAGTGGACTTGATAAGCCTATTTTCCTGAAAAATCGTTTTAATAGAAAAATTTTATAAATTTCATCTGAAACTTGCACTAGCTGCTCAGTCAATGAATACCAAATGTTTCCACATTTTCCACATAAGGAAATGGCTAATATTACCATTACCATTAAGTGTTCTTACAGAAGGGCTTTCTTTATTAACAATATTAAGACATTCAGGTCTTGCTACACTATTGCAAAATACTGATTCTATTATAATAAACATCATTATGATCCACAAATCCTTCAGTGAATCTGAGATATTTATGCTATTTACTAAATTAAATCCAGTCTCACATTTTATGAGTTATTAAAATATGTTTGATACAATTAGTATTTAGCCATAAAGAAAACTTATATTGTTGTTTCTATTACTACATATTAGAATTAAAATAAAAAGGAATATTTATTACTGGGAATATTTGTGTAGATCCTAGAAATCTTTTTTAAAAGTAAATGTGGATGAACTAAAAGTTAACAAAGTAAAGGAATTGGGTTCAAATTCTAAAAAGTTAGTGTTCATTTTGTATCTATGCCTTCATGCAGGAATTGATTTCTTTTTCTCCCAGCTATGGGTTAAACAGCACTATTGAATTGGCTCTCTAGCCTTGGCTGTAGAGAAGATTGCATGAAACCATTATATTTCTCTAGAACAACCATGGTAATGCAAAATTTACAAAACATCAAATGAAATGAAGCTGAGAAGAAACATGATCACAAAGTCTGGACAAACATGATATTAAGAAATAATGTGAAGGGATAAGTTAACAGTCATCATCAAAATGTATGTGCAGTATTTTTTTTTTTTCAGATATATTATATATTACTTATATCTTTTAAATAGCAAATATACACCTTGGAATTTCCATATGTTCTGTTGACTTTGTTATTATTGATATTATATGTACTCACTAGTATTGTGAAAACTCAATATCTACTGGCATCCTCGATATGACAATAAACTATACCCACCCAATAAACTACTTACAGCCATGTCTAAGTCTAGATCTCTTCAAAGTGATTGATCCTCAGACATCACCTAACACCTATAAATTGGATAGAGATTGTATTTTATCCCAGTGTATATTTGGGGTATTGTATTTAGTTATAAAGCACCCTATAAATTGATATAGTTATAGGTGCTAGGGCTTGTCATGACCAGTAGATTTATCAGATTGTTCCTCTTTGTATATCTGTGTCCTGGGTTAGACAATATCAAGGCCTCTGATCAGAAGGTTTGGGGAAGTGTGGAATCACCTCTTGATTGCTAGTCCTGAGTATGATGATAAACTGCATCTGGCAGCAAGGCCTCTGATCAGGAAGTTTTGAGGAGCATGGAACCACATCTTAATTGTTGTCATTTCCAGGTCCACCATGACTCAGGGTGGAAGCACCTGTTAGGATCCCTGCTATGGGCAAATAGCTAACCCCCAAACTGGAGTCAAAACACTATGAAAGCATGAAAATGCACTTTTATAGTAAAATACCAGCAATACATTTTTATAGTAAAAAAATTACTAGCAATACATTTTTGTAAAAGAAATTACTAATAATCCCCAGAAAATTAAATTTCAACTTTAAATGTCCCATAAGGAGTTGATATGCTGCTAAACAAACAAACAGTATCTCGTGTCCCTTGCTGGATTTCAGGTGTCAGCAAATTACCTGAACACTCTTGCACTCTCAATAGTCTTTCTAATTTTAGTAATGCTAACATCTGAATGGTTTCAGTTCTTTCTTAAATTTCCAATTCTTCCAAAATTTTTACAACCTCTCTGAGACAATCTCAGTACTGACAGGCATAACTATTTTCACATTCTCTATTTTTTTTTCATTTCTCTGTTAATGTCCTGATATTTTTCTGGCTTTTTACTTTTCTTCAATTTTACTATATGGCTTGCAATATACCTATCTGGTTTTCTGGCTTGGTATTGGGAAATACATTTGAATTTCAATGTTCCATAGAAATTACCTTTTTCACTCCTTATAAGAGTTTCTCTCATGTATATCCCATTTGTTTGCATAATAAAATCCCAGTTGTTTGCACAATTCCCAGTGGATAACAATTTCTACCCTGTCATGTTTATTTTTGTATGTTGGCAGTAATTTGCTGCATTTATTTGCCATATGATTGATAGTTTTATCTGTCTTCACACAGGTAGCATTTATCATTCTAATTTGTCTATCTTTGTTTTAATATAATTTTTTCTAATACATTTGTTCTGTACTAATAAAGTTCTGCTTCTCTTTGAAAGTGTTCTTTGCAGAAAAATACCTTTTATTTGATCTGAAATATTAGAATTAATATATATATATATATATATATATATATATATATATATATATATATGATGGACTTTTCCATTGAGTTCAGTGTATGAGGATCCAACAACTTCATTCAGTTTTACATGACTATAAAAATGTTAAAAGATAATGATTAAATTAATAAACTCATGTTATTTAAAATATGTAACATAAATTATCTCAAGCTGAAATAATTTAAATACTAATTTGCATAAAAAAAAATGAAGAACATAATTTACTCACTTTCATTTATTAAACATTGAATTGTGTCACTTGGCATCATCTATAGCTTGCCTGACTTTTCAACTAACCTGGTGAATGTTCCTAAATTTTGAAAAACCAATAACATTTTTGCTCTTGTATATAAATATTTGCTACAAAATAAAATCCTCACATTTGCCTTGATAAAGTCTATCTGAGAATGAAATATGTTGGCTAAGATAAGTTTTCCTTTTGTCTTTATTCATATTGTCCTTTTACATATATACTCTATCTAAAATTTTACACACACACACATGTTTGTATTTGTGTGTGAGTCTGTTTTGCTATGTTGTAATCATTTATTGCTTTGATGTCACTGCTGTGTGCCATTTCATATGAATTGTCAATAATAACAATGCTTGGCTTGTTGTGTTCCACATACCATTCTGTCTGGATTGGTCAATCCCACAATACGTACAACCTTTCATTTTTTTCTGGAAATCTTCTGGGTGTGAATTTTTACCATTCAACTTATTATATACTCAAGATTAAATTACTCGTTAGTTCCAAGAGACATGCACATAATTTGACAGATTATCATGTCTTCTTTGATAGAATTTTTAGGCCAAATTTGGGCATTCAGGCACTGGGATATATTCTTTTCTTGTACATTCTACATTTATTATTCAAGGACAGGTATATAAAATTACTGTATCTATTTCATTGTAATAGTTATATCCTATATCAGTGAGGGATATATTATTGTCATTTTGTTATAATAGCATTTAATTATTTTCAGAGACATGTTCTATCTGTATATCTCAGTCTATTCATATCGGCCTATGTATGTATCTCTGTTCATATCAGCCTATGTATGTATCTCAGTCTGTTCATATTGGCCTATGTATGTATCTCAGTCTGTTCATATCGGCCTATGTATGTATCTCAGTCTGTTCATATCGGCCTATGTATGTATCTCAGTCTGTTCATATCGGCCTATGTATGTATCTCAGTCTGTTCATGTCGGCCTATGTATGTATCTCAGTCTGTTCATGTCGGCCTATGTATGTATCTCAGTCTGTTCATGTCGGCCTATGTATGTATCTCAGTCTGTTCATGTCGGCCTATGTATGTATCTCAGTCTGTTCATGTCGGCCTATGTATGTATCTCAGTCTGTTCATGTCGGCCTATGTATGTATCTCAGTCTGTTCATACTGGCCTATGTATGTATCTCTGTTCATATTGGCCTATGTATGTATCTCAGTCTGTTAATATTGGCCTATGTATGTATCTCAGTCTGTTCATATCGGCCGATGTATGTATCTCAGTCTGTTTATATCTATCTACCTGTCTATCTATCACAGTCTGTTCATATCTATCTACCTGTCTATCTATCACTGTCTGTTCATATCTATCTACCTGTCTGTCTATCTCAGTCTGTTTTTATCTAACTACCTGTCTATCTCAGTCTGTTCATATCAATCATTTTTTTAATCAATGTCACTCTATGCAAGGCAGTAAAGCCACTAAAACACAAAGGGTTACAGGGTATAGAGGAATTAGGAACAGAAACATTAATAATGAGTGGGAAAAGGAAAGTGTAATCAGAACAGTAGATAGTGGTAAATATTGCATTTAAATTATTGCAGATTAAATTTGGTTGGAAAGCATGGAACTGGAAGGGAGTTCCACAAGAAAGGCAGTAAAGCCACTAAGACACAAGGGGTTACAGGGTGTGGAAGAATTAGGAACAGAAACATTAATAATGAGTGGGAAGAGGAAAGAGTAATCAGGAGGACAGTAGATAGTGATTGACATTGCATTTAAATTATTAAAGTTGGCTGGAAAGCATGGATCTGGAAGGAAGTTCCACAAGAAAGGCAGTAAAGCCACTAAGACACAAGGGGTTTCTGTTGGGTTTGGAAGAATTAGGAACAGAAACATTAATAATGAGTGGGAAGAGGAAAGAGTAATCAGGAGGACAGTAGACAGCGATTCAAATTGCATTTAAATTTTTGCAGATTAAATTTGGTTGGAAAGAATGGAGCTGGAAGGGAGTTCCACAAGCGAGAAGTGAGAGAAAAGAAACTGTTAGAATTGAACTTATGGCTATATCTAGCCAGCCCAACTTTCAATTGATGAGATCTCAACACCAGTCTAGTACTGTGCTTAAATTCATGAAGTATAGATGACATAGTGAAGAGCTAATCTGAACAATTACCATGAAAGTATTTATAGAAAAGGGACACAGAGGCAACCTTACAGTGGTGGATAAGTAACTGAAGCTAAGCCACCAGATCAGGACCAATAATATTGCTGATTCTTCTTTGGATTATATCAAGGATCTCTAGATAAAAAGGAGGAGCATCGGACCATATGTGGCAGCCATATTCTAAGCATGAATGAATGATAGACATCTCAGCCTGTTCATATATATCTATTTATCTCGGTCTGTTCATATATATCTACTGATCTCGGTCTGTTCATATATATCTATTGATCTCGGTCTGTTCATATATAGTTATTTATATCGGTCTGTTCATATATAGTTATTTATATCGGTCTGTTCATAACTATCTATTTATCTCGGCCTGTTCATAACTATCTATATATCTCAATCTGTTATAACTATCTATATATCTCGACCTGTTATAACTATCTATATATCTCGACCTGTTATAACTATCTATATATCTCGACCTGTTATAATTATCTATATATCTCGACCTGTTCATAACTATCTATATATCTCGACCTGTTCATAACTATCTATATATCTTGGCCTGTTCAAACTATTTGTCTGTTCATATCTATCTACCACATTTTATCTGTCTATCTATCAGTCTGTTCATGTCTATCTATCAAAATATTCCAGAAATCTTATTAAAGCTGGAGAGCACATGTTTTTCTTTGATAAGATGTATTGAATATACAGGCCAGTAGACAAAAATAAATAAATATACTGTTTAATAAATAAATGGTGTGTCTACTTGTATAAGAGTATCCACTAAAAATAATGTTTAAAGTGATAAAAATCTTTGTCTTTGTTTTTTTTTTTTATATATATATATATATTTTATAAAATATTGAAAATACTTCATCTCACTTTTTCATACAATTACAGTAAAAGTATTGAGAACTTCAAAATATTTTCTAATTCATTCTAATTGCTTCCTTTTTTGTAAACATCTTTATGGGAAAACAATTTAAGTTTTGGAACTAGCATACAAGTTTTTAGGTAAAATTTATGTTAAATATTGAGTTTTATTTATTTAAATTTGTATACATTTGAAAAATATTTAATAAGTTCAGCTTGGTAGATAAATTTTCTGTTAACTTATACAAATAAGATCTAGTATATACCTGCTTATTTTCTCTGTGTTAGCAATGGCAAAACTCCAAGTTGGTCTGAGCTAAAAAATATGATACTTTTTCACCTGAGATTAATGACAGCCTAATATATACATAGATCTTTTTGTAATTGAAATATTTTGAAGTTGAAAAGTATTTTGGCAATAAGTTTATGATGATGAGTCATGTAACATAATCTATAGACCAAATTTGCATATATATGGATTTTTGCTTGGGTAATGGCATCAACTTCCATACTAAAGATATTTGCACATATGAAAAACATATAGACACAAGCATGTTTTCTTTGTATGTGTACATGTATATTCACATATAGGAAAATATGATATATAAATTCTATATATCAAATTAAAGGTAAGTAATTGAATGTCAAAATCAAAAAATCCTATGTAATGTATTTTGTCCTTTAAAAGGACTACTTTATAGTAAATAATGTTTGTAGGGAATGATACATTGGCTACATATATCTAAACATATTGAACTCCATATATTTAACATTTAAAGTTAAGCATTGTCCATGTATCTTCAGCATTTCTCTCAATGTATAATTATAACTGATATTTGTAGTATTTTGTTCCCTCTCCCAATATATTATATATAATCCAATCAGTAAAAATATTATTTAGCCTGATGAAGTCTTTTTGAAGCACAAAACACATTAAGTAGAATTTTTTTCTGTTTTGTCATTCAAATTTTCACATGTAGTTTGCATATGTTCATTTTTGATAGGGAAATGAAATCAACAAAAAATATTTTTCTAATTCCCTTGGGAAAGGTATGAGTCCATCTATTCTTCCTCCTACTATGGGTTAAATAATTAGGGTGACTTGCCTCTCTATCTTAGGTGATAAACAGTCTTGGAGAAAGACTACTATATATTTGAAACTGTATAGAAAGCAACAGGAAACCACTCTTCTCTCTTTCCTAAGAACAACCATGACAATTTAAAGATAATAAAGGGAGAGGAGTTCGTGGAGAGACATGATCACCTACGTCTTGAAAGTACGCAACACTTAAAAAAATAAAAAGTTATTTGCACATTAAAAAAATGAATATATATCAGCATATTAATGCAATGTGTGCCCTTATATATATGTGTGTGTGTGTGTATATAGGTAAAATTATGTTTATCTTATTTTAAACTTGATAAATAAGACACCATGTTTTATTTATGTCTCTTGGATTATTTTCAGCTTGCAAATAAATGGATAATATTTTTTTTAATTGCATTATACCTAAAATTTAAATATTTTTGATCACATTTTATTAGTCCTTGTAAACCTATATATATATATATATATATATATATATATATATATATATATATATATCAATTTAATCAAATTTTCCTCATTATATGTTAATAATATTTACATACATGACAAAACATACATATGCCATTATGTGTCATACTTGTGGCTCGGCTTCATGAACTAAGATTTAAAAAGTTTTTTTTTTTTTTTTCACCTCAGTTTCAGGTCTTCTGATAGCCAATCAGTCTCACATGGGAAAAGCTAGTTTTTTATCCACAGTAGTGAAATGTCTGAAGAACAAAGGAAGCTCCAATTTCGCAATGCTGTCTTTTCCTTGTTTATCTTTTATGGCATTTCCCCTGCTTCACTAACCAAAGACCAGTTCACTAAGCAGGAGCCTCTTGGAAAGTCAATAGTCTTCTCTCATTGCCACATGATCTGCTCATTATAGATTAAACTTTTATAGTATTGATTCAATGTTTGTGGTATTGGTTGTTTTGAGGACTTTGATATTTTTAAAGTCACTCCCATGTATATAGAAAATGATTAATGTTAATGGAAACATTCAAGGTGATGTAAATGTTACTGACTTGTAACTTGGGATTAGGGTCCTTAAAGAAGCATAGATAACACAATGGCCTTGTAGAGATTTATTTTTGTAACTATTTACACTATTTACATCTTCTTCAGGTGATATATCACCTGAAGATGGTTGGAGTAAACAATGCATGAAATGTTGGGGTTTGGCAATAAAGATGAGGACAACAGTTTAAACGATGTAAATAGTGTAAATAATTACAATATTTCAGCCCAGAAATATAGACATATTTATTTTTGTATTTTTCTTTATATATATTTATTACTTCAGACACATTTATGTTGTCTAAAAAAGCCCAAATTTGTCTTTGCCAGTCTATAGTTAGTATGTGTGTTCATATGTGATTATCAGTATCCATGTGTGTTGTTGATTGTTAGAGCCTCTGTGTGTTGTTATTGTCAGTAGCCCTGCGTGTGTATGTATGCCTGTGATTGTCAGTGTGTGTGTGAGATTGGCAGTACCTGTATGTTTGTGCCTATGACTTTTGGTACCCATGTCTGTTTATGCATGTCTGTCTGTGATTCTCAGTATCTAAGATTGTGTCCATGTGTCTTGATGAGTATCAGTATCCATTTGTGTGTCTGTTTCTATGACTGTCTGTACATGTGTATGTGCCTGTGATTAATAATTGTCCTGTGTGTACGTGTATATTCCTATGATTGGCAATATCTGTGTGCATGTGTGTATTTCTATGATTGGCAATACAAGCACTTGTGTTTTTGTGTATATGTGTGTTTCTGTGATTGGCAATATCTGTGTTTCTTTGATTGGCAATACCTGTGTGTATGTGTGTGTGTGTGTGTGTCTGTGATTGGCAATACCTGTGTGTGTCTGTGATTGGCAATACCTGTCTGTGTGTCTGTGATGTGCAGTATCTGTGTGTCTGTGATGTGCAGTATCTGTGTGTCTGTGATGTGCAGTATCTGTGTGTCTGTGATGTGCAATATCTGTGTGTATGTGTGTGATTGGCAATACCTGTGTGTATATGTGTCTGTCATTGGCAATACCTCTGTGTGTGTGTCTATCATTATTAATACCTGTATGTCTGTCATTGGCAATATATGTGTATATATATGTGTGTGTGTGTGACAGTCATTGGCAGTAGATGTGTGTCTCTCACTGATTGTCAATGCCTGTGTCTGTAATTGTATTTATGCTAGCATTTAATTTTTTTTCAGTTAAACATCATTGTATTTTTGTCATTATTTTATAGAACTTCTGTAAAATTCTTATCATAATAGTAAATTTAAAAACTGAATTAAATTAGCCTCCTAATAAAACAATGGTTTGCAAATTCATTTCACATTACCAATATTACTGCAGAGAATTTAATTAACACTTGATGCCTTATAATTTTGGCCTTGTGCTGTACTAAGCTCAATTTCAAACAAATATCAATATAAAAATTTACATTTTTGTTTAATGTATTTAACTTATTTTATATCTTAAATTCTCTCTCACTATCATAGAATATTGTTTTATTACTTGAATTATTTTTCATAGAATGAAAAAGCCTTAAAATTTTGTATTGGGACAGAACCAGTTTCTATTTGCCTTAGTTTCTCAAATGTCTCCAGGGGGTTTTGTTAAATTTGCTTACTGACACATACACATGCTACATCCATTATAGAATGATGAAACTCCTCTTTAAAATGACAGATGCAGTGTTTGTTTTACCAGTTCTCTATGTCATATTGTTAAATCCAGCCACCACTTTGTATTTTGATTGCACTATTGCCGCACCAGCTTGTACTGATTCTTCTGGCTTACAATATTTATTCATGTGTCAAAGTGTATGTATCAAGGGCCATACACCACCTTCCTCTATAACTGTAGGTCCCTAACCTTTTCAATCTGACAGTCGCCCTGAGCACATTCTTAAGGACTGAAATTAACACTTTTACAAGGTCAACAAAGTACTGCTTGGGTGTTCATTTCATTGAAAATTAGAGAGGCTTCATTTTTTTTTTTGTCTTTTGAATTAGGTTAAATGATACATTTTCAGATTTATTTGCTTTCTGATTATCTGTCTTAAAGAAAAGCATATTGTCTTCCTTTAGCTTGTTATAGTTTTTATTTTTTTTCTAGTTGAATTATTTAATTTCCTTTAGTCTGTTGATTGTGTGTTCTCTGTACAATTTTAATCACTTTTTTTTTTTGTCTCTAAGAATAACATTACAGATCAGGTGAGAAAGTTTGCTTCTATTCTTGAGAATGTAAACTTGTAAAGAAAGGATTTTAACTTTGCTATGTAAAGATGTACTTGATCATATGTATTTGTTTATCTGTCTCTCTATCAATATGTCTGTCAGTCCGTCTTTATCAATATGTCTGTGTCCAGGAGCAGATACAGCCCGGGGGGTGGGGGGTGCTGGCATAGCGGGTACACACCCATCCCCAAAACAATTTCAGAGAAAATATGTTTTGTTGCAAAGTAGATAAGATAAGCTAATACAGGGTGGCGTAGAAGTAACTGAACTTAAGTCAACATTAACCAATCACCATAAAATTGAATCTAATCTTATGAAATGATTTCATTCTTACTGATATCAATAATCAAAATTTGAAAATGATCAGCTATAATGAAAAAGTTTATCATTGTATATTTCATTAATAAATTTTTAGATTTGGTTTTTACTACTTTTTATTCAAAAAGTTTAGAAGTTTGAATTTACAATTTTTTATATCAAATAAATAAAAGAAAATACAAATTCAAATTTTTACATGTACATGTGTGTATGTATATATATATATATATATGAAGAAAAATACTGAAAAAACAAACAAAAATCCTTAAATGTAGTTAAAATGAATGAAATGTCGACGTCTGACGTTTCGGTTTAATAAACCTTTTTCAAGACAATATTCATTAAAATACAATTCAGTTCAATATGACAAATACGATGGACATAAAAACACAAGTCTTATTAAAAACAGATAACTGAAAATTTTTAAAATGATCAGCCTTCCGTCTAACATGGTCACGCCGTCGTCACATGGGCGACGCTTTCATAACGTATTCCTAAAACTGAGGGACATGTCCCCTCTAACTGAAAATGCTGGATCAGTCTCTGGCTGTCTAGATTGTTAATTTTACACTTTAAAAAAAAAGAAAGTTGTTGCTATAAAATGTGAAAATCATTAATTTGAAGGCATCTTAATTAAAAAAGAAAAAAAAAAAAAAAAAACTTTTTTAACCAATGGTATGTGCAAATTAACACAATCAAATATTGTACAAACATAAGTCCAAAAACTTTAAAAATTTATTTTAAGAAAAGATTTTCTAGGTGAATAAATATTGAGTACTTTAGTTGAAGTTCACTTCTTCTATATGCCATTACCCTTCAGGATGTAGGCGATCATGCCTCTTCACAATTTCCTGTCCTTTATAGTTCTTAATATATTTGGTCTTTTTGTTATCTCTTGTAAAACTTGTTTCACCATCCATTTACTCAAACTCATTCTTCTCCTTCAGGACATTGGTGATCATGGCTCTCCACAATTTCCTGTACTTTGTAGCTCTTAATAATTTTTTTTCTTTTTGTTATCTCTCTGTTCTGCCATTCATTTACTAAATCTTGCTAGGTAAGTTATGTGCTAATTTCCTCTGTCCTTTTTACCTTCTATATACTCTGAGTATCAGATTTTCCAAGTCCTCTTTCCTCATCATATACCCTAGAAATTTCAACTTTCTCTCTTCCTGATATGTTTCATTTTTGTTTCTATTTTCTCTAAAACCTTACTCACATGTTCAGTCCATGTTATTCTCAGTATCCTTCTGTAGAACCACATTTCTGTTTATGTCTCTTCTTCATCTGGGAAGTGATAATCCTGCATTCACTGCCATATAGGAGGACTGATATTATGTAACACTCTAGTACTCTTTTCTTTATTTCTAAAATACACACTACCTGTGCAACTATATTCACATTTGCTAAAATATTTTAAATGATAGCAAATAAGAATTAAAACATTATTTAATTAACAAAGCATAACACCAGTGCTAGTCATAATTAATTCTTTTATAATCTTTTCAGAAATTAGCAGTTGCCCTATTTCTGCTTTTATAAAAATTTCAAGCTCTTAAAGAAAAAAAAATGTCATTTTTCCTGCAGTTTAAGATTCTGCACATATTTTCCCCATTAAAAATATAAGCATTTTAACACTGTAATCAGCTGAAATTGCAAAAAAGAAAAAAAAAGAAACTCCTGGTAATTTTATTACAAGCTACTCACATTTATATAAACAGTAAAAATCTCATTTACAGACGAGAATAGCGCAAAGCACTTATTTTTAAAAAAATGGCTCATTTTGTGGAGATGGGATGCCAATCTCTTGTTTTATATTTATGTATTTTCTGAGGCACACTGTTCTTGAGAAAATCTCAAAGGACAATCCTTATGGCAACTAGTATTTTAAAATTTGTTATCTCATGTCCATTACTGAACATAAATGTAATCATTCCCTGCTTCATATAATTATGTATTTAAGCACTTACATAATTTATATTATCCTTAAATAATTATATAGTTATTTTATATTTATATGCATTAGATATTTTTATATTACTTTATTATGTAATAGCTGAAGTACCTATTTATAAAGGAAAAAGAGGTTACAACTTAATTAATTAATTTCCATCTCCAAATTGAAGATCTCTAAGATGATGCTATATATTTCCAAGTTTAACTAACAAGGCCTTAAAAAAAAAACTCATCTGTAGTCAAATTTTGGGAAATAGTTGGGGCTGAGCACTTTTTATACCTCTATACCTAATTTGTAATATTTAATTAAATATGAATTATTATATTAAGATAAATTGTTTTTTTTTTTTTTTTATTGAAGTTTGGAATTTAAATTTTGTACAGTTAGTTATTGTTTATTGTTAGAGACCCAGTATCTATGGAAATAAAAAAAAATGTTAAACCTTCCCCTGGGTAAAATTAGTAAGCATATGAAATTGAAGGGTTCCATAAGAAACAGGTTGACTATGTATTATGAACAGGCAAACAAAATCTTCAGAATTATATATATATGTATGTCTGTGTGTGTGTGTGTAAACATTCAGATATAATTAAAATATATCTGTAAAAGGACAGTATGAATAAAGATAAGTTTTCCTTTTGTCTTTATTCATATATATATAACAGGTGTAACAGCATAATTGTCCATCCCACAAAATGTTTAATATCTTTAAAAAAACACTAAACTAATTGAGTTTCTTTTTTCCAGGTTCTCAGATAATGATTGACACCATTTGTTCTAAGAATCATGGAAAAACCCTTTGAGTTATTCTGCTAGAAAGAGAACAGGCTAACATCATTTTGTGTCAAATCCACTATGTATTTCCAACTGAGCAATGGGGATAGGAAAAAGATCACTCAGGCCTACAGTAATGGTACCAACATTCATACTCTGGCTTCCATTTTCAAACCCACTCAAGAACCATCAAGAGAATGGTGGATAAGTTTAAAAAAGAGGAATAGTAGAGAAGAAAACTGAATCAGGAGGTCACAACAGTAAGAGGGATCATCATTTCAGGTTTGAGCTAAAGAGATCAATTAAAAAAGATCCAACTCAATCCATTAGATGTTTGTCACATGAGAGAGGAGTTTCGGCTATGATAGTCCAAAGAGCAGTGAAAAAAAGATGTGAAAATGAAATCATACATGAAAACTGTCAGGCACCTTGTTTCTCCAGGAAAGAAAGTTAGGTTAAAGAGGGCAAAATTCATCTTGATTAAGTTGAAAAATGATCCTGGAATAATATATATATATATATATATATATATATATATATATATATATATATATATATATATATTTGAACTTTATTTCAATACTTCATGAGCTTCCTATCCTTAGTTATGATTAATTGATGATGGCCATATCATTTTTGTTTATGATTGATTTCATCATGATACTTCTGTTAAGCTTAGTGGTCAAAGTAGTGTCCAGCAGTGTTATAAAACCTTCGGAGAATTTCAGTAAGATATCTTTAATCATTTCTAAGATACAATGGTTCAGAGCTTAATCTAACAATTTTGCTTTTACATGTTTTGAACAATTTTACTGTTACAACTGGTGTGTGTGTGTGTGTGTGTATGTATATATATATATATATATATATATATATATATATATATATATATATATTCAACATGTTACAATAAGTAAAATGATCTTAGAAAAGGTCAAAAGTACTTGGGTAAAAATGAACTACAGCATCATTTTGATGAATTTATCTCAACATCAAGAAACTGGACAGGATCAGTAGAAAAATAAGTAGACACAATATTCTATATTATTCAATGAAACATGTTTTAATGAAGATATATTGCTTAAATATATATAGTGATTTTCTCAGATGTGGCACAAGGCTGAATGTATAGGGCACCCAGTGAGGATCAAACTCACTACTCAGTTGTAATTGTTCTAGCGAGACAAGCTTGCTAACCATTACACCACCTTGAGGGGTTCTTGCTTATATGTGAAATGTGTGTGTGTGTGTATATATATATATATATATATATATATATATATATGAAGAAATATAGTCTTAAGGTGTGCTATATTTATAGGATAAAGTGCTCGATATTAGAGATAGAGCGTGTGTAAATATAAAAGTGAACATAGAAGTCAACACTTAGAGGCGATATTTATATATATATATATATATATATGCAATTTTTTATATATATTATTTATATATTATATGCGCAGTACTCATTGTAAAGCACTCATAATCAGTGATAGCGCTAACATATTTAGTTGGATTGATGTGAGTTTGTGACCCTGGGTTTCAAGCTATCTGCAATCTTCAGACAAACTGATTAATTTTGGATTATTATATGGTTGTGTATATCGGTGTTTTTATGGGATTTATATTTTTATGTTTACATTTTATTTTATATATTTTTTATATTTTTATTTTTTTTATTTTTTATATTTTTTATTTTTATATTTTCCTTCCACTCTGATGGACTTTATCAAGACAAATGTCAGAAGACAGTTAAATTTTGTCTTTATTCATATATACTCATAATAAATGTACATTTTGCTCCGTTTCTATATCAAAACATTGAGTTTTATGAATGATGCAATCATCAGGTGTTGATTGAAAGATTTCAATCAATACCTGACAATTGTATCATGTATGAAATCATTGTGTTACTGGTGAAGGACAAAATATCTGTTATAATATATATATATATATATATATATATATATATATATATATATATATATATATATATATATATATAAAGAGAGATAGATAGATTATAATATACTCTATTAGATTGTATTATGCAAATCAATGTTTTCACAAAATTTGTATTAACCAATTGATGTTGGTAAAATTTTCAAGATTTAATCACATTTATATCAATATTACATTGTGTAAGTTTCAAATTATAATATATTATTAATATTGAATTTTCTTATAAAAAATATTGATGATAATTTGTTTTTGTGTTGCCAAATTTTATTATGCAAATAAGTTACAACATCATTTTATTCTTAATTTATAAATAAATCAAAAAGATACAAGCAATAGAAAAATATTTAACACAATATACCATATACCTGGATATTATTTTATGTGTTGATACGAACTCTGGCATTCTATAACATTCATTGATCTTTCAGTCTTTAATTTTGTTAATCTGCCTACTTTTTTTAATTTAACGTTACTTGCATCCTTTTTTATTGCCTCACAGATGTTTTTAGATAAAAATTGTTTTTTCATGTTAATATAGACTTCTGTTAATGATAGATAACCACTTGTCTATTGATTAATATCTGGAGAGGTGGTGGGGGTAATATTCTGTTAATTTGATATCTTTCAAAAATCTTTTGGCAAGATGGGCAATATTCATCTTGGCAAAATGTCAAGGAGCATTTTTGTGTTAAAAAAATATAATCCTTAGTTTAAAGTTTCTTGGTTATGACATATACCACTCAAAAAACATAATAATTATCTCCAGTTATCATCAACTTTGGAGGGATCTGTAAGTTTGCTGCCTACAATATAACCTTAAAGTATTACTACATCTCTACCATTTGTCTTCTAAGTTGTCTTGGTTGACTATTTCTATGAAGGAACTAACATTTACCCTATCCAACTTACACATTTCTCTGTCTGATGTTTACTTAAAGGTAGTAGTCTTGAGCCAATATTTTTATTATATATATATATATATATATATATATATATATATTTGGTTGGATAGATGTGAGTTTGTGACCCTGGGTTTTTCACGCTTTAGCGATCGTCAGACAAACTGATTAATGTTTTAAAAATTGGAGTTTATGTAGATTGCGTATTATTGGTGTTATTGTGGAAGTGGTGGGGAAATTTTGTCGTTTTGTCATTCATCGTACTAACGCAAACATCGATATGCAGACTCATATACATACTTGGTCATCCGTATATATATATATATAAAAGTGAACATAGAAGTCAACACTTAGAGGCAACAGTCTGTTTCATGCTAGACACAATTGTCAGGCCAGATTGCATTTAGCATGAAACAGACTGTCGCCTCTAAGTGTTGACTTCTATGTTCACTTTTATATTTACACACACTCTATCTCTGATATTGAGCACTTTATCCCATAAATATAGCACACCTTAAGACCATATTTCTTCATATATATATATATATATATATATATATATATATAACACATGTCACATAACATATTGCTGGTGTTAATAAAACAGTGCTTGATATAATAAAACAGAGCTATTAAGTATATATTAATAAATATACATATTATCCCTCACCGGTAGCATGACTTTGAGTTTCATGCACAAAGTTGGTGAGGATATATATATATATATATATATATATATATATATATATATATATATATATATATATATATATATATATATATATATATATATATATACTTAAAAATTACGAGATCATTTGATTTCGCTACCTTGGTTTCAATATTACATTATCCTCAGGCAATTTTTATCAATTAACCTCTCAATGCTTTATTTAAAAAAAAAAAATAAAAATCACTTGAAGATACTATCATTAACTCCTGTCTTAGTAGCAGATCCAGTAAGTAAACCTGGCAACTACTCTTGAAAAGAACTTCTAATCAGTGATTAACTGGGGCAAGAAATGGCTTGTAAATTCCAATGTCTCCAAAACAAAACTGCTTTCATTTAATCACCAGAGTGAACCTTTTCTGTCTACCATCAGGATAACTGATGCTGATCTCCAGGAGAGCAACACTCTATGACTTCTGGGCCTCATATTTTCCACTAACCTGAAGTGGAATGACTATATTGAGTCAATTGCTATGTCTTGGACATTTATAAATCTACCATTCCTCTGTGTATTGAATATGGTCACTATATCTGGTTTGCTGCTTCTACTGTGTATCTCAAAATTCTTGATAAATTGATCCTGATCAGGCATCTTGTCTCCAGTCATTTTCTCACCAATGTAGTGTGACTTTCCTCTGCCTGTTCTACAAATATTTTCATGGCAACTGTTTGGATTAGCTTTATTCCTTGGTACCCTGACTACATGAATTTAAGTGTGCTACTAGATTGGCAACTAGGTCACACCATTTTACTGTTGAACTAACTATTCTAACAGTTTTCTTTCTTGCACTTTCCACCAGTGGAACCCTTTCTGATTTCTTGCTTTAAATATAATATCAATCGTCATCTTGTCTTTTTGAACTCTGTTTCTTTATTTGTCCTTTCCTCAGTCCTCCCAATTTCAATTTTCTTGTTCTCTTTCACTTTCACTCCTTGTAACCCCCTGAATCTAGTGCAATTGTTGCTTTGCTTGTGGTGAAATGATTAAAAAAATATTAAGACTTAAAATGAATCTTTGTTCATCTCATTCTGAATCCATTAAGGTACCTGATAAGTATACAATTTAAACTTAAACAAAAAAAAATTGTAATCCAAACATAATTATTTTTTTCATTATCAGTATTTGTGAATTGTCATTAGAAGTTTAAAGAAAAATTTATTTTAGTAATTTTTATAACTAAATGTTTATCATTCAACAAACACATACAAAAATAATTTTCGTTAAGCTTATTTTTATTCACTCTGCTAATGTATCATGTAAGCTGTAAAAATTCAGGTTACATAATTCAGTTCATTTTCTTCTGTCTACCCAAATATTTTGTCCAAAGAAATCTTGAAACACATGTTTCAGAAATAATTCCAAGCTAAAGGACAATATTAATATATTCATATGGAATAGAACAATCAAATTTACTTGGAATAATTTTAGTAGTCTTAGAATATCCAGAGAAGGTCATATATTTTGAATTCCATGCATAGAGATTATGATTTTTCTGGATTAATGTTTGGACTAACTCAATCTTTCTTATCAAATCCCAAAATAAAAGTTGTCTTGAATGGCCACTCTTCTAGATCTTTTTGTATTAATGCAGGTGTCTACTATTTTTGAATATACTTTATTTCTGATTTTCAACAATGACATTCCTGATAACATCAGTTCTCATGATATAACTATTTACTCTTGTCTTAATGGTAAGTCTGATGAGCTCAGTAAGGTCAAATTGGCAGCTGATTTAAAATGAAAATTACCTACAATTTGTTGTTAACTGTGGCAAGGAAAGACTTTTTAATTTTGTGCCTTCAAAATGAAACTGTTCTCTATTAATTATCTGAGAGAACCCTTTCTATCACCCATCAGCATGGCCAATACTAATCTTCAGCAAAGTTACTCATTGCACCTTCTTGGGCTAACATTTTCTGCTGACATGAAAGATTATATTGAATCAATTGCTAGGTCTGCTGCTAGGAAAGTTGGTTCACTGTGTCATGTTAGACAATTTCTTTCACCAGAATCTCTTACACATTTATAAGTTTTACCAATTGCCCATGCATTGAATATTGCTGCAATATCTGGACTAGTGTGTCTGCTATGTATTTAGAGATTCTTGATAAAATCTAAGAAGAATCTGCAATGTTATCAGTCCTGACCTGGAATCTACAGTCACTTTCCCATCATTGTAATGTAGCTTTCCTGTGACTTTTCTATAAATATTTTCTTGGTAATTGTTTTGATGAACTTTCCTCTGTGGTACCTAGACTTTATGAATTTAAGCACAGTACTAGATTGGCAGTTAGGTCTCATCATTTTACAGTTGAAATCGTTAGATGTAACTGTAATTTCTATGCTAACAGTTTGTTTTCTCTCACACTCCTCACTTGTGGAACACTCTTCTGGCTTCTCAGTCAACTTTGATTTTCAAAAATTTAAATACAATACCAATTTTCTGTTTTCTTAATTCCTGTTTTTATATTCTCTTTCCTTAATAATGTTTTTCATTTTCTGATATTCTTTCACACTTAGCCACACCTTGTGTCTTGGTGCCTTTATTACCTTGCTTGTGATGAAATGATTAAAAAAAAAATTAAGCAAATTAGATATTGTCATTGACATAATTCTATATCCTCTATCACACTCTCAAATATACAGACACCTTTAAAAGCTTTGTATCCACCAAAACAAATTAAAATTTTATATTTTCTGCAAATGATATCTAAATAATCTAATGTGATTATTTACAGTTTTCATTAAAACACTGATGGGTAGATACAGTAGTGTGCAGAAGTGGTGGGTGTTGGCAGAGTGTGTGACAGCCCCAGGCATCCATATCGGTAGGGCATCCAATCAAAGAGTGAAATAAAAATTTAGTTTATATTTAATTTGAATAAAGTGTTTATTTCATGTTTCATCTTTTTTTACAGATTTAAAATGTCCCTCCTTTCTCACATTTCTCAGTATTAACCTTCCTCCCCCCCTCTTCCTACTTGAGTCTTGGGGGGGTGGCATACAATCAAGGGGTTGGCTTTGGACATCACCAAACATCAGCATGTCACTAGGTGTAGAAGGGTGAGCAGAGGTTGCAAAAGCCCTGGGCATCTATATCAGGAGGCATCCAATCAAAATGTGAAATAAAAATTTAGTTTACATTTAATTTGAATAAAGTGTTTATTTCATGTTTCATCTTTTTTTACAGATTTAAAATGTCTTCCTGTCTCACATTTCTCAGTATTAGCCTCCGTCCCCCCTCTTCCTACTTGAGTCTTGGGGGGGGCATACAATCAAGGGGTTGGCATTGGACATCACCAAACATCAGCATGTCACTAGATGTAAAATATTATGTAAAAACCACTTGGATTATTTACAGTAGTCCACAATTTGTATTAATAAATCGATAAGCTTGCGAGGAAATTAAGTTGAAAAATGGAAACAACATCAAATCCATCCAGGAATTTGTTTATCTTGGCAGCAACATTCAGTCAACAGAGAGAGACATCAAAATCCGTAAAGGCAAGGCCTGGGTTGTCCTTGATGGTCTGAGCACCATCTTGAAGTCCTCCCTCTCTGACAATCTTAAGAGGGACTTCTTTAAGGCCATGGTAAAATCTGTCTTGCTCTATAGCTCAGCAACATGGACACTGACGAAACATCAAGAAGCACAGATAAAATGTATTGTGGGTCATTTTTGCTTTAAAAATGTATTGTTGGTCATTTTTTATAGAAATTTGTATTGTTGGTATTTTTACTATCAAAATGTACTTTTATACTTTCATAGTGTTTTGTTTTTGTTTGGGGTTTCACTTTATATCCATAGCTAGGAGCTTCACAGGGTAGATCACTGTTTGCACTAGGCTCTGAATCTAGGATACTGGACCTTACTACAACATTAAACACTATCAAAACTCATCCACAGACAGTTAGTAGCATGTAGAAGTGGAAACAGAACGTGCAACAGCTGCAGGCATCCATATAAGGAGGGTATCAAGTCAAAGTGTGAAATAAAAATTTAGTTTATATTTAATTTGAATAAAGTGTTTTTCATGTTTCATCTTTTTTTACAGATTTAAAATGTTTCCCTTTCTCACATTTCTCAGTATCAGACCCTATAGCTCCCCCCCACTTATTCTTAGAGACATACAATGAAGGAGTTGACCCAGAGCATCACCAAACCTCTTCACTGTGTAGATGGATGAATGTAAATGTGGGTGCATATGTATATATATATTTTACACAAAATTGAATATAACATATCCCTTGATTGTATGTGAGTGTGTGCATAGATGTGCATGCATTTGATATAAAATTGTGTCTGTGTGTGTGTGTGTGTAATATATATATTATTAATAAAAATCTTATAAGTATAAGAAACTATACTATATGTATTGATTTGCAAATAAACAAGCCAATACGAAAGGGAAAAAAAAGGTATAAAAATAGAAAGAACCAAGAACATGTACGTTAGCCAAAAATAATTGTCCTGCATGCAAGTCCAAGGCCCAAAGAAAAAAACCCGATGTGAGTACCCAAAACAACTAAATAAATAAATAAATAATATATATACATATATATTCATTATTGACTGAGAAAGAACTGCTTTTAAGTTTTTTCTTTTCTGGATATTATAAAGAAGTTGTCTGAATGTTCTGTATGTCCAGATCCTTTCAGCTATACTTTTCACAAGGTGAGGCCATTATATTTGTATTGTCAATGAGTATGTTGAGGATGGATTTTATTTTTTTAACAAAACTTGTATAAAAAAGGGGATTGCTGCAACACGCACACACACACACACACACACACACACACACATATATATTTGACTCTCCTGTTGAATTCGATGTATCAGGGTCAAGCAGATTGGTTCCTAGGAAACCAACAGCCCAACAACAGCACGAGATTTGATTATACTGGTGAAGGTTTCGTGCAGGACCATCCACACTTTTTGAAGAGCTGAATACAGAGACCTGGTGCACTACGTGCCACAGGGTCCCCAAATGACCCACCGCAGGTTTTGAATTCAGAGTTGTCCTTCTCTTAGACCAGTTGCCATCCAAGGCTATAAAACCCAGTCTGTCTACCCATAGCTGGAGGGAGAAGAAGAGGATTCACACCTTTCCCAAGGGTATTAGCGCATATATATATATATATATATATATATATATATATATATATATATATATATATAGTAGTGTATTTGGAGCAATAGATCATTATTTAAACATATATTGTTGAATATAACAGACAACAAATATCTATTATGTTTGATCATGATCTATCCTAAACTTTGTATAGTTGCTTTAATTTCAGGAAAAAATAAAGACAAAAATTGTCCAACATTTGAATATTTTTTATTATGCTGTTCCTTGATCTAACCTTTCGGCTCACATGAGCCATCTTGAGAGTGGTTATATGGGCATTTAAATAAAGATATTCACCATCAAAGATGATATTCTGTTATGCTGACATAGAAGTTTGTTATCATTGCATAGAAGTCTTCTTGAAGGTTCCATCTCTTTTTTGGGTCCATTGAACATAACTTGAAGGTTCAGTCCCTTTTTTGTTCCTTAGAACATTCCTTGAATGGTCAGTGATTCCAACAAGTTTAAGATATCAATAAACTCATCAAAGAATTCAGAGAATCAAAGTTGAAATATTCTCTATGATGGAATTCATAATTTAACTAAAAGTTGGTATAACTTCAGAGAAAAAATAGGCAAGTATTTTGATGACTGATGTGGGGTTGGAAAAAGATCCAACAACTTAGCTATATTAAATCCTCCTTCATAGTTTTTTTTTTTCCTGGCTGACTTCCTATGAATGAGAAATTCTTAACTCCCAAGAAAGCATAAAAAATATATAAATATTGCTTTTATGAAAACCTTTTCTTATTTCCATATAACATGTTTAATGTCCTATTTTGCTTGATATAAGTATATAAATAAGCCATTTGTATTTCATAAACATTATCATAACCATATGTGAATATTCAGACATTGGAGTGTTAGAATATTTTCAACATATATTTCTGAATAATGAACTTTTCTTTATGACCAGAATCTGCTTCAAATTCAAGAATTCTAAGCAAAAAACTCTTACAAATGTAATGAATTTAAATATACTTTTAAACCATAAAAATTGTTTCAATATGATTGACAAATATAAAATATTATTCTAAGTTATATTGTTATTTAGTATCTTGTTTAACTTTTGAGATAGGCTGCCATTTTTTCTTCCTTTCTATTTGTATTTTTTTTCTTTTTATCCTTTAAAGAGCATTTGGCAAGGATCATCATCAAACAGAATATGAA
Source organism: Acanthosepion pharaonis (assembly GCA_903632075.3). NCBI lineage: Eukaryota > Metazoa > Mollusca > Cephalopoda > Sepiida > Sepiidae > Acanthosepion > Acanthosepion pharaonis. The sequence continues at coordinate 51,786 of CAHIKZ030001128.1, forward strand.
CAGTCTTCCAAGATATTTTTTCCTCTTTTTTCTCACACACTCTCTCTCTTTTCTCACACACTCTCTCTCTTTTCTCACACACTCTCTCTCTTTTCTCACACACTCTCTCTCTTTTCTCACACACTCTCTCCCTCTTTTCTCACACACTCTCTTCCTCTTTTCTCTCTCTCTCTTCCACTTTTCTCTCTCTCTCTCTCCCCCTCTCTCTCTCTTTTCCTCTTTTCTCTTTCCCTCTTATTTTGTCTCTCTCTTGTGTAAATTTCATGATTATTTGTTTGGCTTTAAAGGAATTATAAACTGTACATGGAATATTGTTTCCGCTTCTTATCTGGGAAAAGTTTTTGTCCTTATATTTTTTTATTTATTTTCTGACAAAATATCTATGAAAATTTAGAGAAAAATGTTCTACTGATTAGCCACAAAAGCAAATGATTAAACATTTACTTGCCTGTTGCATTTTTTGTTTCTACTTTACTTTCAATTATCTTCAGCACATCACAAAATGTTTGCAAAGATTTTAATGAAATTTTAATTTCTTACAAATATTTCACTTTATAAAATTTAAAATTTTGCAATAATATATAAAGATGCATGTATGTGTATATATATATATATATATATATATATATATATATATATATACATATACACACACACACACACACACATATATATATATATATATACACACACACATATATATATATATATATATACACACACACATATATATATATATATATACACACACACATATATATATATATATATATATATATATATATATATATACACACACACATATATATATATATATATATATATATATATACACACACACACACATATATATATATATATATATATATATATATATATATATATATATATATATATATTAAAGACATTTTTTATGTTTAACATTCTTTTTATAGATACAAGTATTTAAGTAAATGCTCTGTTTATAATAAACAGTATTAAATAACATTTACCGGCCTGAATGTCGAGAAATTTTCATAGAAAATATTCGTCCTTTGACAGGATTCGAACCTGCATCCTATACAGAATCATCATTTACGCTGACGTGCCTTAACCAACTCTGCCACAAACGAGCGTTGGTAGGCAAGGTCGAATTTATTTAATACTGTTTATTATAAACAGAGCATTTACTTAAATACTTGTATCTATAAAAAGAATGTTAAACATAAAAATGTCTTTAATAAATTGTCGGACTTTGTCCAATTCTTAATGTATATATATATATATATATATATATATATATATATACACATACACACATATACACACACACATATATGTGTGTGTATATATATATATATATATATATATATATATATATATATATATGCATGTTTCATTAAATAATATAGACATGTTTTGTCTAATTATTTTAAGTTTCTTTCATATTGTCTGATAAACTTAATCACATTATCATTGAAAGACGAAAGGAAAACACTATATTAAGCTTAAACACTGGACGATTCACCTTGTTTTAATGTTCTTGGTTCTTTCTTTTTTTATTCCCCATATGTTATATATATATATATATATATATATATATATATATATATAAAATGTGTGTGTTATTGCCTGCATGCATTTTTATAGATGTATGTATATTATATTTATATGTATATATGTGTGTAATTTTTATTGTGGTAAATTTCAGATAGTGTATATCTGTAAACAGACAATATATGAATAGAGACAAAAGGAAACTTATCTTAGCTGACAGGCTTCAGATATAGATGTGTAGAAGTCCCAGTGAGAAATGTGCTTTTCTTAAATAGGTGATAAAAACCTTGCTCTGTCAGAATAGTCTCGATGACCAAACTGTCAGTAGCATTCTTTGGCTAAAAAAAGTATATCCTCTGATGGAAAACATTCATAAAGGTTGGTTCCTGTTGGAGGCACAACTTTTCTTTAGTAGGACTTCTATATCTAAACCATTTGTTATTAATTTCTATGTTTAAGAAAATACAAAATTGAGGTAGCATCTCAAACATATTTACCCACTAAAAATAACATTTATAGTAATCAGAAATAATGTTGAATACAAAATCACTATTGTGTGTATATATATATATATATATATATTTATGAAAATCAGAGTTACTGGTTAAATTAGAGAAATTTTCATATATATATATATATATATATATATATATATATATCCAAATAAGACTTAACATATGAAGTAAAACTCTACAATTTGTAGCATTCACTTTTTTAAAGAAGTGCTCAGTACAAAATATAGAAAAATATTATATTTTTATTATAATAGATAGATTATAATGGCAGTGCAAAATATTTTTATATTAATCTATTTTTTAATAAAATATATTTATATATATTTTGTAAGGAAAGATATATGACAAATTGGAAAAAGATTTTGTGATAAGTTTCATTCATTAGGATTTCATTAGACTAGATGGATGAAATATGTTGTAGAAACTTTTTCCAATTTGTCATATAATTTTCTTTCAAAACTGTTTTTGATATATAAAAATGTGTGTATACATAACATATGATTTCATACTTCAAAATTAAATGACATAGTTTTGTATGTTTGTATTATCAAATTTATGAAAAACAAATTATTGTCCATAGTTTAAAATGTTTTCATATTTTTTAAAAACTGAGTTATTACTTTTTAGTGTTGACTATAGTACTTTAATACAAATGGATTCATTTTTTAGTGTCTTGAAATTAAAATTGAAGTTGAAAGTTGTTCTGAATAAAATCAAGTAGACCTAAAATTAAGTAAGCACGCAATCTCCCTAATTTTTTATTGTCTTATTTTTTTCCACGACAAGACTACAGGCACTTCTCTAATCTTGTAAATAAAAAAAAAAAAAAAAAAACATTTTGCTGAATTGCTAAAATTATTTCCTTTTTTATTTACATTTCATTATTGTCTTGTTTGTTTAATTAGCTGCAGTAGTAAAGTTAATCTATTTTATTTTTTATTTTAACTAAAGCAATACTAAGTATCTTTGGGTGCCTCAGGGTTGGGTAATGGTGACTTCATTGCTCACATTGTGCACCAAACTTGTGGTTTTGTGCCAGAAATAAGCTAAGCTAAGCTTAGTAAATAACAACATTGGATATCTTTGCTTGTTCAAGAGTAAATCTCTGCTAGCTTATCTTTCATTAATAACTTGTTTGTTAAGGTATTTATTTGCCCCTTGATAAAGTATTACCAAAATATGAAGAGACAAAAGATATGAATGAGATGCAATTCTACTTACAAATATTGAATATACCATAGATAGACCATGTCAAATGAAGAAATTTCAAGAAGATTAAAAAGTACAAAAAAATTATTACCAGCAATCAAAGAGGTAGATTAAATTTTTTTGGAACACAAAAGTACTGAACTGTTATGTCAATCTGCTTATATGACAATGAATGCCAGATAATCTCCTCACAGATGAAGAAGAGACTTGAGGCAATAGAAACGTTGTTCTACAGAAGGATGCTGAGAATACCATGAACTGGACAGGTAAGCAACGAAAAAGCTTTAGAGAAAATGGAAACAAAAAGAACACATACTCAACACCAAGATAGTTGAAATTTCTAAAGCATCTAATGAGGAAATAAGGTTTGGAAAATTTGATACTCACAGGATATATTGAAGACAAGATAAGAAGCGGAAACAATATTCCATGTACTGTTTATAATTGCTTTAAAGCCAAACAAATAATCATGACATTTACACAAGAGAGAGACAAAATAAGAGAGAGAAAGAGAGAGAGAAAAGACGGAGAGAGAGAAGAAAGCAAAGCATCATCTACCTAGTGAGTTTGTATTTGGATAGCAGAGCAGGTTTTAGGACAGGGAATAAAAAGATAAAATTTATTAAGAGCTACAAAGGATAGGAAATTGTGGAGAGTCATGATTGCTAACATCCTAAAGAGACATGACACATAGAAGAAGAATGATGGAAGAAGGTTTACAGAATTAAACATTTACACAACATCATGAAGGCAAAGGAAACCTGATAAAAACTGCAAGTAATTTACAACTTTGAATGGATGGAAGAAAAAGTACAAGAAAGAGGTCATAAAAAAAGTAAATATTGCTGAAAACCAAAAAAAAAAAAAAATGGAAATTGTGGGGGACCATGAAGGCCCATGGCCTGATGGGTTATGTCACATAAAATGACAATGTCTTATTTATTTTTAAGCATCATATTTTGGTAGTTTTTGTAATTAAATAAAGCCTAATAATAAAAAAAATTTTAGCACATAATCTTATTTCTTGTCAATGCACTTAATTTAGTAGTGAGTATTAACATTGTCAATGCATTTAATTTAATGATAAATATAAACATTTCAGATCAAAATTCAATTAATAATTACATCTCCAGTCACTGATTTATTAATCCACTCTATTGTATACATATATATATATATATATATATATATAGAGAGAGAGAGAGAGAGAGACATTTTTATGTTTATACATTTTTCTATAGATACAAATATTAAGTAAATGCTCTGTTTTATAAAACAGCATTTACTTAAATATCTGTATCTATAAAAAGAATGTATAAACATAAAAAGTCTTAAAATAATTGTTGGACTTTGTCCATTATATATATATATATATATATATATATATATATATATATATATATATATATCCATACACACACACACATATAGGTGTGATGGATAAATTGTCATCTAAATTATGCAAAAATGAAAATTATTTTGACATCTCATTTTAACAGATATATTTACCAAAATTGCCTAAAGATATCTTGAAATATTAAAGAGTAAATTTATTCAATAAAATCCCCATTGGCTTCAATTATAACCTCCAGATGACCTCAGAGTCTCCCAAATCTCTTCTTCTCCTTGTTTAAGTTGTTGAATACTGCCTTCATTTCATCTTTGGTGTTACAAGGAATTTTGTTGATCTCTCACTCAACTGCTACCCACACATAATAATCAAGGGTGTGCAGTCTGAGTTAGGTAAGGCATGATGTGGTCACAAAAATTGTCTGACTGACATAATTGGTTTCTCCTTCTTGTGTCACAGTGCAGAGTCCTGTTGCCAGACATAGAATCTTACAGCAGTCACCCTGTTGACCCAGGGCAGTACTACCTCAAGGCACTTGATATAAGCCTCCATGTTGAGTCTGAGGGCCTCACCAACAAATTTGCAAGTTCTTTTCTTATCAGAATGATCAGAGTGAGTTTTCTGAGTTACTGTACCTTCATAATCACCATCAGACTCATCCATCGCTTTCTGAATTCTCTGCACTGTCCTCAGATTGACACCAAAACACTCTGAAATGTTTGTATTGGAGTTTCCAGCATGAATACCAATTTCCAATTTTCCAGTGGAGTGAATTGTGTCATGGTGCTCTTTTTCTCACAGATGGTGTCCAACTGCAGTCAACAAAATCCAAAAACAACATGCATGTGTGAAATTAAAAAAATATAATATGGTGACAATTTACCCATTGCATCCTGTTTATCATCAATACATAACAGTTCAAATTTACTTAGCAGTTCAAACTGTTCTTTGCATCATACCTTGATCTATTTGGGAAAGATAACATACTTTAGAACTTATACTGTGAAGAAAACAGCCTGTATACGAAGAGAAAAAGAATTCAGTAAATACACAAAAATTGAAAGGGGCATAAGACAAGGATATGTCTCTTCTCACTAGAATTATTCAACCTGTAACAGTGAGAGGTGATCCTGAAAAGAAAAGTGTGAGTCTTATCAGGATTTATTATTAGTGAATATAATCTTAACAGCCTAAGATAGGCAAATGACACAGTGTTGATAGCAGGTTCAGAAAGGAAACTGTATGAACCCCTACAGAAGGTAGTAAAAGGAAGCAAAGTACTAACCATCGACTGTAAGAAGATGGAATGTATGGTTGTCAACAAGAGGAATATTCTTAGATTTGAACTATGAATTGGAAATACCAAAATCAATCAAGTACAAAAATTTAAATATCTAGGAAATGTTTTTTAAACTGTGTTAAGAAACAGGAACATTTTGTTACAAACACAGAAATAATATTAAGCTTTAATGTAATATCAGTCATCCTCTATGGCAGTGAATGTTGGATAATCTACTTGCAGATGAAGAGGGTGACTACACAAAGATGCTGTGAATACCTTGGACTGAACATGTGAGTAAGAAGGAAGTTTTAAGGGAAATAGCGACAAAAAGGATGCTTATATTTAGAATCAGAAAGAGAAAGTTGAAATTTCTTGAACACAAGGAAAGAGGGCTTAGAGAATTTGATACTCACATGACATATTGAAGATAGGAAGGACAGAAGAAAGCAGCAAGTAACCTGCCTAATGCTTGTGTAATTTTGACAGTAGAGCAGATGTAGGAGGGGTGGCGAAAAGGCCAAACTTACTAAAAGCTCTAAAGGATAGAAAGCTGTAGAAAGCCATGATTGTTCATGTCCTTAAGGGACTTGGCATGTAGAAGAAGAATCAATACCCCATTGGACTGTTAAAGTTATATACTTTATTTCACTTGTAAGCAATATCCTTTTTTTTTTTGTAATCATCAGATGAATAGTGTCACTTGAAATTTGTTTTTTTCAGATCCATTAGTGATCCCAAGAGATCTTTAGACGTAATAATATGGTAATTGTTTTTATTTTTATAAACATTTTTATTGTTTGGCCCTTTTATTCATATTCTTTATATTGTTATTGCTACTCTTTGCAGATTTGTTTGCATTTTGGTTTTTATTCATGTCCTCATAGCATAGAATATTTTATCTGATTATATTGTCGGATTTCTTTTTATAATAATATAATCATTAACTATGACATTTGTAATCATCATCATTGTTAACCATGACATTAGTCATCATCATTAACTATGACATCAATGATCATCATTACCACCAATTGCTGTAAGCTTGGATGTGCAGGTGGTGTAATGGATAATGACACAGAATTGTCAATCAGAGACCCAAGTTCCAATTCCTGTTGGGTTTGTTATATTCACTTACACACAAATACTCTTGGAAAAGGTATGAATCCACCTTTTCTCCTCTCTAGCTATGGGTTTATTAATAAGATTGTATCACTAGATCATTGTTATCTCCCAAAACAAAATTCTTACAATCTAAAAATATTTTCTGGCTTTAAATAACCTGCAAAGGATTGATAAGCTGTTAAAACATAAACGAATCAATAAATCATCATTAACTATGATATAAGTTATCATCATTATCATTATTCCTCATTGTTATTGTAATAAGGAACAGAACTGAAGAAGTACCTTGATGAAGGCTTTAACATACATATATATATTATAGCAAAATATGGATAAATCTGGAAGAGTCCAAGTCAAGGGAATTTAATGCTTATGACAGTTAATCTTTGGTATTTATAATGTTGTTTCAGGAATAAAATGTATTCAATAATTCTGTTTGCTTACTTATTCCCTCCCTCCATCAAATCTCCCTTTTACTCACCCTTAATACTGGTTCACTGTAGAGAAGCAACCATCAAAATTCAAGCTCATTAGCAATGGTCTGCAAGAGTAACCTAACCTGTGATCTCTCTTTCTCTCTCTCATTCTCTCTTTTTATCAATGATTTATGAAGTGCCTGTGTTTGTTGAAAAGACTTAAGAAATTTTTTGATGTAGAAAAGTGATTTACAGCAAGGTCTGCATATGCAAACTTCAAATTGGAGATGTCAAAATAAGCAAGTATAAAAATTTAAATATCTGGGAAGTGTTTAAACAGTAAATGTAACACCAAAATCTGAAGGCACATTAGAATAGAAAATGATGCCTTCCAAAAGCTAAACAAAGTATTAAGAAACAGGAAATTTCCCTTAGAAACCAAGGAAGGAATGTAGAACCGCTATCTGGTATCAATCCTCCTCTATGTCAGTGATTGCTGAACAATGTCTTCACTGTTAAAGAGGAGACTTGAGACAACAGAGATGTACTTCTACAGAAGAACTCTAAGAATACCATGGATAATGCATGAGAGAAATGAGGAAGTTTTAGGGAAAATGAAAGCAACAAAAGTACATGCTTAAAATCAGAAGGGCAGTTTGAATTTTTAGGACAAAATGAGAAAAGAGCTTGAAAAATTTTTTATACTCACAGGATATATTGAAGACAAGAGAAGCAAAGGGAAATAACAAGTAACCTACGCAACATCTTGTGTAAATGGATGGCAGAACAGAGAGTGAGAGTGATAGCAAAAACATTGCTAAGAGCTACAAAGGATAGGAAGTTGTGGAGAGCCATGATCAACCTACCTAACAAGCTTGTGTAAATGGATGGCAGAACAGAGAGTGAGAGTGATAGCAAAAACATTGCTAAGAGCTACAAAGGATAGGAAGTTGTGGAGAGCCATGATCAACCTATCTAACAAGCTTGTGTAAATGGATGGCAGAACAAGGACTGGGAAGGATAGTAAAAAGATAAACATTGCTAAGAGCTACAAAGGATAGGAAGTTGTGGAGAGTCATGATTGTTCATGTCCCTTTAACACATAAAAGGAAAAAGTGTTCATCTCCACAATAGATTACTGCATCTTACACAAACACACACACAATATACCTATCTGCTAATGAATGGACCAAAACAAATTAAGCACAAGCTATATTTTGATCCTTTTAAATCCATTTGTAATTTTAGATTCAGGTGTGTTTACACGCCTATATTTTTTAATCTATTCTTTATCAGATATTATTTTTATATTACTATAAATATTATTTTTAGTATGACTTCACAATTTAGGATGGTTATTATTAATTTCACTGTTTCAGAAAAATACAAAAAACAGATACCACCTCAAATATGTTTACCCATTAAAAATAATATTTATAGAAATAAATAATCACACACATACAAATATATTTCAATGTAGCCTTCTACAAAATCATTAGAACTGAAGGATATCTTTCTTGGAATAATTCATTCTTAACAAGAAAAAAAAATCATTATTTTTAAATTAATGTATTTCTCAAATAGACAATTGAAAAAGAGTCAATTTATAATAGTAGTTGTTTACTTTGTAACTTTTTAACCATTTTAATAAAAATAATCGAGACTTTGTAGCTCCTTAGCAATATTTGTCTTTTATTATCCTTCTTAGTCCCTGTTCTGCCATCCATTTACACAAGCTTGTTAGGTAGGTTGATCATGGCTCTCCACAACTTCCTATCATTTTTAGCTTTTAACAATGTTTATCTTTTTTACTATCCTTCCTAGTCCCTGTTCTGCCATCCATTTTAATAGACTGAGAATTACAGTTAAGCTAAAAAAAATTATGCATATAATAGGCCAATTTTATTAATAATGCTTGCATTAATTCCTGACCATTGATAATCCCTTTCTTCCTGATTTTTAATACATTTCTATAATAAAAACATTAGTAAGACATTTACATTTTTTTTGTTTGATGTGCCGAGAAGTTCTATGCTAGCAGTTTCTTTATTACCCTTTTCACTTGTGGAAATCTCTTCCAGCTTCTTGCTTCCCAGTCAACTTTAATGTCCAAAAATTTAAATGTAATGTCAATCATTATATTCTGTCTTAATTCCTTTTCTTTTATTGTTTTCTCTTCTTAATAATGTTTTTTTTTTTTCTCATATTCTCTTTCACTCAGTAACTTTCTGTGTCTTAGTGGCTTTATTGCCTTGCTTGGGGTGATATGATTAAAAAATGATGGATAATGAGATGTATCAGGATGAGATAAAAGCCAATAAACAAAACAGAATATTAAAAAAAATTAAACTGGTAGCATAAACAACAAACGTCTTTAAAAATAGCTAGTGATGTTAGCTGAAAGTAATCAGATATGAGAAGTTTTAGTTACTAACTGAAAATCAAAACAATTATTAGAAATAATGAAAAAAATAAATAAGAATTAATTAACTTTCATTATTTTTAATCAAATGCTGCCCAAATACACCCAATTCAAAATGCATATATTTGTATATAAATGCATGAATCTGTACAGAAAAATAAGTATTACTAACAATATGTCAGCAATGAAAGAATTTATCTTGTTTTTTGCCTCTTAAGTACAGGGTCTGATGCTTGACTAACTTTTTTTCTTTTTCTTTTTTTTTTTTTTGTTAATAAAGGAATTTAGGGAATTTTCACTTTATCTTTATTTTGGGTACTTCTTTTTTTATTAGAAATGTCTTTCCTGAATTTGATTTAAAGTTTCAATCCATAGTTTTGTTTTATTTTCATTTTTAAATAAATCTAATTTTCACAACATCCCTTTTATCTTTTAAAAATGCTTTGTATACACACTCTAGTAAAGTTATTTACAAAAAAAAAAAAACATTTTTTTAAAATCACATTAAAATATACTTGGAAAATGCTTCTAAATCATTAAAGTATTTGAAAAGAACATAATGATATGTTTGAGTTTTGCAAAGAGCAAAAATTAGACATTAGAGAAATTCTCTTGCTAAGTCAGAAGATATTTAGAAACAAATAATGCCATATTAATATAACTGGACTTAGGTCAGATATTGAGATATCAGGCTATTAACAATCAAATAGGTATGGTGACAAATCCATTGGTATTTCCCTAAAATTTAAATCATCAAGAACTCATTCAGTGAGTGGTCAGTTATTAAGCCTGAAGCTACTGTGACACATCTAATGCTATATCAATACAATTGTACAGAGGTCAAACATCAAGAGAGAGGTCAAGATTTTGACAAGCAAACAGCATTGGTGACATACCAAATGCTATTTTCTTAGACATTGAACTCATTTCAATAAACTGTTGTCTTTTTAATTGACTCAATGGCTTCCAGCAAAGAGATGTGATACTCTGATAATTTTCCTCAATATTTAACTTAAAATGCAAGCAATTTTATATATATATATATATATATATATATATATATAGTAGAGAAATATTGTCTACATATGCTTCTTACAGAATTTATGTATATTAGGCTGAGGAAAGAAATTAAAAAAGATGATAATATTTATTGTATTTTATTAGGCCATTAGTCAAAACAGAAATGATTAGAAATTCTGATTTTTAACATTTTTCTTATCAACTTCCTATTTTGTCTAATAGCCTAATAATATACAATAAATATTACTACTATTATTATTAATGTTTTATATATTTTTTCATTGGCCTACTAATATATATATATATATATATATATATATATAAGGGCAGCAAACATCTTTCAGTAAATATGGCAGACAAGGAAAATTTAGTAAAATTCTAAAATTTTTTTGTTGGGGTAAATTAAATATTCATTAGGTTAGGTATGTCCTTTAACTTGAGGTCTATACTGTTTCATACAAGTAATAAAGTATCAACAGACAGCTGTCATCTATTGCTCAAATATTAACTGATTCATTGATCCTACTGGCTGCTATATATAATATAATAATAATGTATAATAATGGGCACATGGCCAAGTAGTTAGAACGTTTGCTTTCTGACCATGAGACTCATATTCGAATTTTACCATGGTTGATTTGCCAAGAAGGAGACTTTATGTTATCAACCCGGAGGAGTTGGTCCTAGCATGTTGTATCTTTGGAAAGTGCCTGAAAACCATACCACGGATTGACCCACGGAGGCTGTCAATAACTGTGCTAGCATGATGTCACAAGTCATTGTGACTGAGGGTTTGAGTGTGATGGCCTTGATCAGATTGTTCATCACACTAGATAACACATTCTTTCCCAGAAAGTGTAACTAAAGTCTTCTCAGCGTAGTTGCAGTATAAACCACAGGTGGGCTCTGTGGGTGTTGAATAAACACACACATGCCTGAGCAAGTGTCTGCAATAGGGATTGTCTAGATGCTCTAGTAGATGGGTATCCTTGAATACGAGTGGCCAGCTATAGATAGATAATAATGTTATAATCACCTACATTACCTGAGGATACCGAAAGGTCTAAACCAAGGTAGTATGATTGGCTGATCTCCTAATTTTCCTAACAGACTAGGTTTGTTTATGTTGATGCAACTATACTTGCTTATGAACAAAAGATGATGAGAATTTTAAATTTAAAGAATATATGTGTTTTGGGTCTATAATCTAGCATATTTCATTTAGATTCTTTTTCTTTTTGTTTCCATCATCTTTCTTATTCAATATTCCACATTGTGAGAATATAAGATCTGTCAAGAATGGTGAACTGTAAGAACCTGGATGCAAATTTACTGTGAATGAACTAGCGATTAAAGCACTTTATATATATATATATATATATATATATATATATATATATTTTTTTGAAAGAATTTCTATCAAATGTTATTTCTTATTAGTATAAATATTATTTTAGTGGCTGTTTGAGTTGCTACCCCTGTTTTTTATTTCCCTAATAATTAAGTGAAATTAATAACCAACCTAAATTGAGAAGTCTTACTAAAAAAAAAAAATTGTGCCTCTGACAGGAAATGAACCTACAGCACTTTTATCCACCAGGGCAAACACTTTTTGAGCCAAAGTGTGCCTCTTCTAGTTTTACCATAGAGCCAGACCTGAATAAACCTATTAATGAAAGTACATTTTTTTGTCCCTTAGTAGGAGTTCTCAATTTAAGCTTGTTGTTATGGCCTGTTTATATTTTGTAATGGTTAACACTTCTATAAACTTCTTGAGTTATACAATCTTATATGAAAGATAATTTTTGTAATTTTGAGCAGTCATTATCATTTTTTAAGAAGTCTTAATCATTCTTTGGTCTTAGTCATCTGTATGAACGAGATCATGTTTAAAGAATGCTTGTAATGGTAATAAGAAATTTTAAAATCATAGAAGGATTCTGTAACAAAGGCTATTTTTCTTTCTACAAATAAACAGATAAACTATTGTGGTTCATAAATGCATGCCAATATAGTTTAAATTTCTAAAAAAAATAATTATATCAGATCTTTTTATTTTTTGTTTTTACAGTTTTTCCAATTGTCTGATCAGAGTAAGACATGCATAAGGATATACATTCTTTAGATTAGGTATGTCCTTTAACTTGAGATCTATACTGTTTCATATAGGTAATAAAGTATCAACAGACAGCTGTCATCTAAAAAAGAACATTCATCTATTGCTCATATGTTCACTATAGTCATTGATCCTACTGGCTGCTATAAACATTCTTACCTTGTCTATGCCATGCCTATGCATGATGCAGAAATACTTAAATTACCAAAGTGTCCAGGTGCTTCTTTCCAGCCATATATCTCCCACCCCTTTTAACCTATGGAATCCAGTTTTGTTCAGCTAGACTCATTTTCAGATCAATGCCAAAGATTAGAATCAATACGGATATTTTTCTTTGCACGCAAGTACTAGTCAGCACATTTAAGATGCCATTCTATACTCTTTTTGTGAGTCACTTCAATTTGATTCGTGACTGAGTATCAGTAAATGATGACATGAAAACTCTATACAAAATAGGATTTTATTTTTGAATTTACTGACCAGAAAGATCCATACTTACTTGTATTTATACAATGGTTACTGAAACTAACATATTACTTAGACATTTTTAAGTACACTCTCTTCTCAAATTTCACCAAAAAGTTAACAATTTTCTGTGTTTTAGAAATAGGCAACTGCACTTTATTTACACTATTTACATTGTTCTGATCGCTGTCCCCATCTTTATTGTCATATTCACAATGTTTTGGCTGTTGTACACTCCGGCCTTTTTCAGGTGATTGGAATTTCAAACTGAACCCTTTATTTCATCCACTCGGGTAGATTGTTCTAGTTCCATGTGCCATGCCTCTTCTGAATGTCTCACTTATCCCCCTTTAACTCAACTCTGCAAGTTTTTGTTCCCCACTTCAGAGCCAGGTATTGAACTTACAACTCTAGATCAAGTCACTGGATCCAACCAACACTTTTATCCACTGGGCCATGTGCACTTAATTTCAATTTTTAAAATATTATTTTCCCATCTTTAAAAATCTTTAATTTTAGTTTATTCTCTTGATTAAATTTTTAATTTAAAAATATCTATCTATCTATCTATCTATCTATCTATCTATCTATCTATCTATCTGTGTGTTTACATATTTGCTTGTGTGAAACTTCTTTTTAAGTGTTCTTTTAAATTTAAATTGCTTGGAATGATGTAAATTCAAAATGTTTGCTTTGAAACCAGTATGAATTTGAATTGTGTCAACATTTTTTATTTTATAGTGGATGTTGACTCTATAATTGATATCAAACAATAAAGAAGATAAATATCTTGGCATTTTGTCCCTCATATTGGTTACAATTAAGTCTTAGTGTGTGAAACTTGATCGTGTTTCTTTTTGCATGGATAGTTTTATTACTTTTGGCCTACTTCTACAAATATTCTGCTGGTGAATATTCAGTGTGTATCAGTTCAATTTAATACACTTATGATCATCATTATGTTATTCAGTTCACTTCAAGTTAAATAATCATCTTGTAAAATTCATCTTGTCTTTTCTTAAAAATGTGAATTCCTTTGTCTTTTTTTTACCCTCATTTTATAGGGCTCAAATTGAATATTTTCTTTTTTAGTGTCTCTCAGACAGGTTCCATTTTAGTCAAATATTCTGTATTACAAGAATTTATGAAATTCTTTTCTAACATCTTGAAGTTTTTGCTGCTTTTTGAAGAACCATATTTTGATGAAGGTTTTTTTTTTTAAATGGTTAAATTCTCATATTGAATTCAAATGGAAAATTTCTATGAAAAATATCTTTTTAGCTAATCAATATTTGATTAACAATCAAGTCTCCTTGATTTGGTTAATATTTCCATGTTTATTGCCATCACCCTCATAACATTATCTACATCTAGAAAGGATGAAAGCAACTATGAAAAACATCCTTGTAGCTAATCAATATTTGATTAACAATCAAGTCTCCTTGATTTGGTTAATATTTCCATGTTTATTGCCATCATCCTTATAACATTATCTACATCTAGAAAGGATGAAAGCAACTATGAAAAACATCCTTGTAGCTAATCAATATTTGATTAACAATCAAGTCTCCTTGATTTGCTTAATATTTCCATGTTTATTACCATCATCCTAATAACATTATCTACATCTAGAAAGGATGAAAGCAACTATGAAAAACATCCTTGTAGCTAATCAATATTTGATTAACAATCAAGTCTTTTTGATTTTGTTAATATTTTCATGTTTATTGCCATCATCCTTATAATATTATCTAGAAAGGATGAAAGCAACTATGAAAAACATCCTTGTGGCTAATCAATATTTGATTAACAATCAAGTCTCCTTAATTTGGTTAATATTTCCATGTTTATTGCCATCATCCTCATAACATTATCTACATCTAGAAAGGATGAAAGCAACTATGAAAAACATCCTTGTAGCTAATCAATATTTGATTAACAATCAAGTCTTCTTGATTTGGTTAATATTTCCATGTTTATTGCCATCATCCTTATAATATTATCTAGAAAGGATGAAAGCAACTATGAAAAACATCCTTGTAGCTAATCAATATTTGATTAACAATCAAGTCTTCTTGATTTGGTTAATATTTCCATGTTTATTGCCATCATCCTTATAATATTATCTAGAAAGGATGAAAGCAACTGTGAAAAAAACATCCTTGTAGCTAATCAATATTTGATTAACAATCAAGTCTTTTTGATTTTGTTAATATTTTCATGTTTATTGCCATCATCCTTATAATATTATCTAGAAAGGATGAAAGCAACTATGAAAAACATCCTTGTAGCTAATCAATATTTGATTAACAATCAAGTCACCTTGATTTGGTTAATATTTCCATGTTTATTGCCATCACCCTCATAACATTATCTACATCTAGAAAGGATGAAAGCAACTATGAAAAACATCCTTGTGGCTAATCAATATTTGATTAACAATCAAGTCTCCTTGATTTAGTTAATATTTCCATGTTTATTGCCATCATCCTTATAACATTATCTACATCTAGAAAGGATGAAAGCAACTATGAAAAACATCCTTGTAGCTAATCAATATTTGATTAACAATCAAGTTTCCTTGATTTGGTTAATATTTCCATGTTTATTGCCATCATCCTCATAACATTATCTACATCTAGAAAGGATGAAAGCAACTATGAAAAACATCCTTGTGGCTAATCAATATTTGATTAACAATCAAGTCTCCTTGATTTGGTTAATATTTCCATGTTTATTGCCATCATCCTTATAACATTATCTACATCTAGAAAGGATGAAAGCAACTATGAAAAACATCCTTGTGGCTAATCAATATTTGATTAACAATCAAGTCTCCTTAATTTGGTTAATATTTCCATGTTTATTGCCATCATCCTCATAACATTATCTACATCTAGAAAGGATGAAAGCAACTATAAAAAACATCCTTGTGGCTAATCAATATTTGATTAACAATCAAGTCTCCTTGATTTGGTTAATATTTCCATGTTTATTGCCATCATCCTTATAACATTATCTACATCTAGAAAGGATGAAAGCAACTATGAAAAACATCCTTGTAGCTAATCAATATTTGATTAACAATCAAGTTTCCTTGATTTGGTTAATATTTCCATGTTTATTGCCATCATCCTCATAACATTATCTACATCTAGAAAGGATGAAAGCAACTATGAAAAACATCCTTGTAGCTAATCAATATTTGATTAACAATCAAGTCTCCTTGATTTGGTTAATATTTCCATGATTATTGCCATCATCCTTATAACATTATCTACATCTAGAAAGGATGAAAGCAACTATGAAAAAAATTCCTTGAGGCTAATCAATATTTGATTAACAATCAAGTCTACTTGGTTTGGTTAATATTTCCATGTTTATTGCCATCATCCTCATAACATTATCTACATCTAGAAAGGATGAAAGCAACTATGAAAAAACATCCTTGTAGCTAATCAATATTTGATTAATGATCAAGTCTCCTTGATTTGGTTAATATTTCCATGTTTATTGCCATCATCCTTATAACATTATCTACATCTAGAAAGGATGAAAGCAACTATGAAAAACATCCTTGTGGCTAATCAATATTTGATTAACAATCAAGTCTCCTTGATTTGGTTAATATTTCCATGTTTATTGCCATCATCCTCATAACATGATCTACATCTAGAAAGGATGAAAGCAACTATGAAAAACATCCTTGTGGCTAAATAATATTTGATTAACAATCAAGTCTCCTTAATTTGGTTAATATTTCCATGTTTATTGCCATCATCCTCATAACATTATCTACATCTAGAAAGGATGAAAGCAACTATAAAAAACATCCTTGTAGCTAATCAATATTTGATTAACAATCAAGTCTCCTTGATTTTGTTAATATTTCTATGTTTATTGCCATCATCCTCATAATATTATCTATGTCTGGAGAGGACGAGTCTCTGAAAAATATACCATATCACATGCACCAAGGTACAACCTTTACCTTTAATTTGGCAAATTTTAGTTAAAAAATAATATTTGAATATAATTATATATCATTGTAAAAAAATTAACATTATTTTGATTTGCAATCATAATTTAATTATTTATAATGATAATTATTTAATTCTGGATTCATCATAGTACTTGTGTATCAAACAAATGTATTTATTGTTAGTCTCATTATGATATCACAACCAATCAAGAGAAAATGCACTGCAGGATTTTTTTTTTGTCTAAGTGCTCCTTATATGGTGAGAATTTTGGTTGTCAATGAATGGTAAATATTTTGATAAATAAGCTTATACATAATATTTAATATTGATTACCTTTGTACATAAACTTATAATATTCTGTGAATGATATCAACACAATCACCTCTCCTGTTTTTTTTTAGTTTTTTATAAAATAATGATTATTTTTAATTTTTTTAAAGATAGATTTTCATTTCATACTTAAATTTATTGATTGGACTGTATATTAAACTTTGATTTGGCCTTAGGACAACATTCATTTAAATTCATTATAAGTAACCTAATTTGTTAAAACTAGTTTCATGTTTGAAGTAAATAACATTGATCTTTATTAAAGCTTGTTCATATATAATTTAATATATAAAACTCAATGTTTGGGTGTATGTTTGCAAAAATCACTGAAAATTACTTAAATTTATATGTAAAGTTAAATGTCTCTCCATGTGTGTGTATATATGCAAATATTGCAAGCATTATATAGATACAGTTTTATCATCTATATATCTTGTAGTTCTTGAATAACGGGCATAACTAATTTGAATATTTTGCTTTAAAAATAAATTTTAAAAAATAACTGTTATTCATTTCCATGAGGTTTTTTGTGATCTTTTATAAATAAGCAGTTTTTTTATCAATAGATTTTAATTAAAATTGCTTAGTTATTCAAATAAAGCTATTTTTCTATGAAAGTGGTAATCACCTTAGCTTTTAGATCACAGCAAGTAAAGGGAAGAAAGCAATATTTATATTTTAATAGTATATTTTGAAAATCTGAAAAATCTGAAATATTTTTTAAAGTTTTGTTCACAAAAATTGAAATAAATCCTTCAATTTATTTTGTTTAATAATGAATTTATATTTATTGAGTTTGTTTAAAGAAAAAAAATTATTTTTTAAAAAGAAATCTGTGAACACTTGATTAATATCTGATCATTCTTACCATGATACCTATATCTGGATGTCCTTTAGTCTTAGGTATCCTGTAAAAGTCATGGAATTTTGTTTTATCTGGGAATTGTGATGTAATTTACAATTTTGTGGATAATGTCCTAAAATTCTCTTATCATTTGCCAGCCTGTATGATTTTCATGTAATGTAATCTCTGAATTGATTCACTGTGAATCTTAATAATATGTCTTCTGTATACAATAAAATGAACAAGTTCTGAAAAATTGAAAAATTCTTTCTAATATTTCATTAATATTATTTTTTTTATTTTGGATTTCACTAACATTCAAGGGAGGGATATTCGTGCACATATATCATTCTCTTTTAATTTTGTTTCTTTTCAAGCCTCCAGTAAGCAAGAAACATTCTCTATTGATATTCTATTCTTTTTAGCAATCATTGACAAGATAACAAAAAAAGAATTCGGTTTGCATCATGACGAGTGGCAAAAGTTAACATTTCATGATTATAATTGGTGACTGATGAAAGGTGAAACAGTATCTCTTTATTCAGGGCTGATTTGGAATCAAAAACCATAATCTTCAGGCAAAATTGTTAGTATTTATGGAGGAAGATGACTAGACATGAATTTAAAAGCAGATTTGGTGTTGTATTTTTAAATTATGTGTGTTAGGTTATTTGCTACTTGGTTACTTTCTTGATTGTCATTCCAGTAGACTATCTTTGGGGATTTTTTTTTATTTTCTCTTGGAATTGTCCAGGAATTTTCTGATGAAAATTTGGTGGAAACTCTGTATATTGTATTAAATTATTAAAATTGTATTAAATAGTCCATTAGAGATTGTTTGGGAATTCTTTTGACTTTTCTCATGGAAAACTCCTAGAATTGTCCAGGAATTTTCTGGAAGCAATTTGGTGGAAACCTGGTATATGCATTGTATTAAATTATTAAAATTGTATTAAATAGTCCATTAGAGATTGTTTGGGAATTCTTTTGACTTTTCTCATGAAAAGCTCCTAGAATTGTCCAGAAATCTTCTGATTTGACAGAAAACCTGTACATATATTAAATAAACAACTAACAAAATGCTTAAACTTATCAAACTGCTTTAGTTATGACAATTTATCCTGTGCTATTTTACAGCATATGCAAATCTAACAAGCAAAGTAACAACAGTAGTGTAATATAGTTGAGCAAGGGGAATGAGCTTGACCCAGACAATGCTGGGTATCACTTCAAATATCTTGGTGTATAGATCAATTATAAGAAATTTATTATAACAAGAGGGAAATTGAATAGGGGATAGGTTATGCTAGGTGTAGTTTTATCCAACATCACATCATCAAAATATTAATCTGAGAACTAAAGTCACATTCTTAATTATCCTCTTTAGATTGAGATTCTCATATGTCATTCAACTTCTTTAGAAATGTCTAAACAATCAAATTCTTTAAATTTAAAGAAGACAATCCATCATCAGAACTTATAGACTGGCACTAGAAAATCAGAAAGAACTTTACCAAATAAAAGCTACATAACTTGAAGACTTCCAACAGCAACTAACAAAAATGGCATCACATGTAACTAGACAGGAAAATAATGTATAGTCAAGATGATGATTTTTCATACTACTTTAAAACAAAATGGGAACTCCCATCAATACTAGAAAGAGCAATAAAAGTTAGTGGACTAACTAGTTGGTCTGGCATCAAGAGATTGAAGTTTTTCAGGAACTTGATTGCTGTTATTCCCAGGTACATCCTGACTTGGTGTGGTAGCACCTGTTAGGGTCCCAGCTATAGACAAATGGTGAACCCCCAAACAAAAACAAAACACCATGAAAGTATAAAAACACATTTTTATAATAAAAATACCAGCAATACATTTTTATATAAAAAAAATTACCAACAATACATATTTATAGTAAAATTACAAACAATATGTCCATACTAACAAATTGTATTGACTTCACCCAAATCCATTGAAAATACTGTCAAATAACCAACATGAAAGAACTCTTTCATGACATTAATCTTTATAATATCCTATAATTTCTTAATAAAATCAAACTGTATTCCAAAAATCACTGCTTCTAGTAATTATGTCCACACAAACATGTACAAATGTTGAGTATCATGTACCATGTATTTAACTGTGAAAGCAGAATAACACATATAATATTTTTATTACTTCAAAGCTCCCAAGAAAATTCAATTTCAGCATTAAATGACCCATAACAAATTGATAACCTGTTAAACAGACAAAACAAAATAAAAAACTTTTTGGTCAATGAATACCAAATGTTTTCTGTATGGAAATGATAAATGTGACCATTACTAGTCTGCTATGAATTTGTTTATAATCTAATCTTTTCATTATACAATAATCCCCATACCTTTGTTATTTTTATCTCAAAATTTTGCACACTGATTTGATATACATACAGAGATTGTTTTCACCTAGGTAACAGGAATTCTTTCTAATGATGTAACTGTGCCTCTCCCGTGAATCAGTGTATATCTACATTTTTTTTCAGGATGTAGGTGGCCATGGCTTTTCACAACTTCCTGCCTTTTGTAACTCTTTGTAAGGTTTGTCTTTTTGCTATCTCTCCTAATCCCTGTTCTGTCATCCATTTACATAAGATGCTTCTACTTCTTCTATGTGGTATGTCCATTTACAACATGAGCAATCATGGATCTCCACAACTTCCTGATCTTTGTAGCTCTTAGTAAGGTTTGTCTTTTTGCTATCTCCCCTAATCTATATTCTGCCAACCATTCATACAAGCTGCTTCTTCTATATGGTATATCCAATTATGACATGAGCGATTTTGGATCTCCACAACTTCCTGCCTTTTGTAGCTCTTAGTAAAGTTTGTCTTTTTGCTATCTTTTCTAATCCCCGTTCTGCCAACCGTTCACACAAGTTCGTTCTTCTATGTGCCATGTTCCTTCAGGACTTTGGTGATCATGGCTCCCCACAACTTTCTGTTCTTTGTAGCTCTTAGTATGCTTTGTCTTTTTGTTATCCCTCTTAATCCCTGTTCTGCCAACTATTTACATGTTCATTCTTCTTCCATGTGCCATGTCTTGAAGGGACATGGATGTTCAAAGCTCTCCACAACTTTCTTTCCTTTGGAGCCCTTAGTAAGGATTGTCTTTTTGCTATCTCCCCTAATCATGGTTCTGCCAACCATTCACACAAGCTTGTTCTTCTATGTGCCATGTTCCTTCAAAACATGTGTTCAAGGCTCTCCACAACTTCCTATTCTTAGTAGCTCTTAGTAAGATTTGTCTTTTTGCTCTTATTCCTAATAACCTGCTCTGCTAATCATTTAGCCATTAGGTAGGTTAGTCACTGTTTTCCTCTGTCTCAATATCTCCTGTGAGTGTCAAATTCTCCAAGCTCTCTTTCCTCATTAAGTGTCCTAGATATTTCAACTGTCTCTTTCTGATTCTAAGTATAAGTGTCCTACATTACTTGAACAGAAAACAGATGAGTTTTATCAGTGCCTTATCTACTAAGCTATGTCCTATAATTAGTTGAGCAGCAGTTAATATGATTACCTTACATGCCATTGATAATGAGTTTGTTTTTCATTGGGTGCTTCATAAATTTTGTCTAGTGTTGAAGTTGATATAGCCTAACACCTATCTTTACAAAGGTAATCAACAGCAAATATTATTTATGTCCCTTATGTACTGTACAATATGCTATACAAAAGTTTGCGGCACACAAAAAGAAAAGAATTGATAGAAAATGAGGTTATCTGTTTTCTGGTAGAGTGATAACAAGAGCCGTGTAAAATGTCTAGCAAGACACAGGAAACACAGGATAATTTGATGGTTGAACAGATTGGCAAATCTATTTAAATTCCCCAAACTTTTCTTTTGAGTGTTACAATCTATCTATTTCATTCTGTTTGTGTCTATCTAATTCTGTTTGTGTCTCTCATTCTGTTTATATCTATTGATCTCATTCTTTTCATATCGATCTCATTCTGTTCATATCGATCTCATTCTTTTCATATCTAACTCATTTTTCTTTTATATCTATCTATCTATGTCATTCTGTTCATATCTATCTCATTCTGTTTATGTCTATCTATCTATTTATCCAGGGCCAGTGTGTCTTACCACTGAAACCCATGATGAGGGGGTGCATTTTTGCCTCTGCCATTATTTTCCAGCACTGTTTTATGGCCATTTGCCATTTTTTAAAAAATATTTTTAAATTGGTGTTATATTGCCAGTCATCAACTCATAATATACATCATATATCTCCATGGAAGGTGCAGCATGCACTATGCAGAACCCCTCCCCCGACTATTAGGTTGAAAAAAAGAGCTAGTTTCAGCAGTGATGTTTTTGCTTTTTGTATTTTTTACTTTTGTTCTACCTAAGTTAAATTGTTGTTAGATTGTCAATCATCAACTATAATAATTGACAGGGCTGGTGCTTACTACCCCAAACCTCTCAACCCCTAGTGCTTCACCCCCCACCCCAAATGCCTAATGTGGTTTGGGAGGCAGATTGTAATTTTCTTTCAAATCTTTTAAATCAATTTATGCATTTATTTAGCTATGCATCCAATTAGAGGAAACATTTTTTGATTTGATTTTTGATGCAAATGTGTCACAGGACCAGGTGAAAGAGACGCTTGTATGAGATGCTAATCCATATATCAATGTAAATGTAAATTGTGGATTATCTCATTTGTCAAACATTTACGGAAATGTTCCACCCCTACCCTATCACTAACCCTAAAACCCCTAATTGACTCTGATTTCTTCGTCATATGATTGGCAAAACAGTAAATACAAGTCCTGTCATGCATTAGCACTGTTTTTTTTGTTTTTTTTTCTAAGAAAATTCAGTTTGTTAGGGATGTTTTTCATGTGTTGTGTTGGAATATTTGTAAAACTGTTTTTTTTTTGTCTTTTTTTCAGTGGAGATGCAGCAGTGATTAATCTTTATGGAAATGTAAAAATTTTTGTCTTAAACAATTTTTCAAGTAAAATGTAGTCCTGAAAATATTGGGTTTTAATACAAAAAGAATTTTCTCTGATTTAAAAAAAAAAAATAAAAATCCCTGTTCATTATAAACATAAAACATGAATGAATATGTACTGGAATTTTCATTTAACCTGGATAATTCCCTGATTTTCAGTAATTTAAAAAGTGTGTTGTGCTCCCCTTTTCCTTCAAGAAGATTTGGCCGCCAGGTTGGGAAACTTTGAAATCAACATGTAGAAGAAAGGGTGGCTCCATATCAAAGTTTTTAGGGGAGGAGGTGCAAGACACTAGTATCAGCGCTGTATCTCATTCTAATCATATTTATCTCATTCTTTTTATGTCTGTCTATTCTTTGCAAATCTCACTATCTCAATCTTTTCATATCTGTCTACTTCTTTTCATATGTATCTCAATCTTTACATCTTACTTATTATAAAACCCAGGTTGTGTGTGTGTGTGTGTGTGTTTATATATTGGATTGGATTTCCTACATTTTTCAACCGATTTCAACAAAACTTCACAGGACTACGTAAAATTACCTTGCAGTGGTTCTGACAGTGCCAAAAATTGGAAAAACACAATTGTTTTTGCACGAAATCAATTTGAAAACACGATTAAGAGGGATCGCTGTCGCCAGAATGAAAGGGGGACAACTCATATCGAGTTATACTTATTATAAAACCCAGGTTGTTTCTGTGTGTGTGTTCGTTTATATATGGGATCGGATTTCCTACATTTTTCAACCAATTTCAACAAAACTTCCCTTATTTTTTTGGCAGGTAATGTTTCTTAATGTGTTGCACACTTTTTTTTTATTTTTACATTCAGAATGCTTTAAAAATTCCATTTACAAGACAATTGTTTATAATAAAATTCTATTCAATCGATAGACTCATAATGATTGAAAATGATGTTTTTGTTTGGGTTTGACCAATTCGTAAAAAAAAAACAAAAAAAAAAAAACTAATTATTCTTTTCATATCTGTCTCATTCTTTTCATATCTATCTATTATATCTCATTCTTTTCATATTTACCTATCTATATATCTTATTTCTATCTACCTACCTATCTCATTCTCTTGATATCTATATTTAGCTATGAAGCTATCTCATTCTTTCATTATCTGTCTCATTTTTTTCATATTTATCACATTCTTTTCATATCTATCAATCACATTCTTTTCACATCTATTTATCTACCATTATTTTCATATCTATCAATTGCTCCATTTAATTCTTTTCATATCTATTTCATTCTTTAAATATCTATCTCATTCTGTACATATTGATATATCTCATTCTTTTTATATCTATCACATTCTTTTCATATCTATCAATCACATTCTATCCATATGTATCAATCTATCTCATTCTTTGCATAACTGTCATCCTTTTCATTTCTATCTAATTCTGTTATTTCTCATTCTTTTCATATTTATCTATAACATTCTACCTTCTATCACATTCTTTTCATACCTATCAATCTATCTCATTATTTACATAACTATGTCATTCTTTTCATATCTGTCTCTCTTATTTTGTTCATATCTATCAATCTACTTATCTGATTCTTTTTATATCCATCTCATTCTGTTAATATCTAACTCATTCTTTTCATTATCTATCACATTCCTTTCATATCTATTAGTCTATTTAATTCTTTTCATATGTATCTCTTAAATTCTTTGGAATTCTATCACATTCTTTTAATGTCTATCTCATTATTTTCATACTTATCTATTACATTCTATTTATCTCTCTATCACATTCTTTTCATATCTATCAATCTATCTATCTATATATATATATATATATATATATATATATATATATATTTCATTATTTTCATATCTATCTCATTTTTTGCATAACTTTCATTCTTTTTACATTTATCTCTCATTCTTTTCATGCCCTTTTTTCATATTTATTGCTCTATCACATTCTTTTCATATTTCATTATTTTCATATCTCTCTTTGATATCTACCTATCTGTCATATACTGTTGATTTCTCTCTCTCTCTTTAGTTTTCATAACTGTTTATCTATCTCTCATTCTTTTCATATCTATCAATCTATCTATTTACAAAGTGCAACAGCTCTTAAGGAGGTGTAATTAAATATACTTTAATGTTTAAAATTATTCAGTATTATTGTTTAGGTAATAAGCATTATAACAGCACAAATAGCTATATTGTGGAAAAAAGAATTTTCAACAATATAGGCATTTTTATGTATTTATGGTTATTTTTTTAAACTTTTATCAAAAGTGACATTCTTGTACATGCAATTATGGATAATATTCTCATTCATTTATATATATATATATATATATATATATATATATATATATATGTTTCACATTCTTTTCATATGTATTTATATATCTAATTCTTTTCATATCTATCTCATTCTGTTAATATATTTCAACTAGATATATATAAAGGAAGACTGATATATATATATATATATATATCTATATATATCATACTTTTCATATCTATCTATTGTATTCCTTTCATGTCTATCACATTCATTTTAATATCTGTCTCATTCTTTTCATATCTATCCACCTGATTATTTTGGTATCTATGTATCTCATTCTTTTCATATCTATCTCATTCTATTCATATCTTTCTATCTCATTCGTTTTATATCTGATGCATTTCATATCTATTTATCTCATTCTTTTCATATCTATATTTCTAATTCTTATTATATCTATATATGTCATTATTTTAATATGTATGTTTCTCATTCTGTTCATATCTAACTCTTTTTCTTTCTATCCCATTCTTTTCATAACTATCTAATTTTGTTCATAGGTAGATTTGAAAAGCATGAGATAGTTGTTCTCATTCAGTTCATATCTATCTCATGTTTTTCAAACCTCATTTTTTTGTCTATTCTTTTCAAACCTCATTTTCTTCATATCTATCATGCTTTTCAAAAACCTCATTTTGTTCATATATCTATCTCATTTTGCTTTTCAAACCCTCATTTTGTCCATTTTATCTATATCTCTCATGTTTTTCAAACCTCATTTTGTTCATATCTATCTCATGCTTTTCAAACCTCATTTTGTTCATATCTATCTCATGCTTTTCAAACCTCATTTTCAAACCCATTTTGTCCATATCTATCTCATGTTTTTCAAACCTCATTTTGTTCATATCTATCTCATGTTTTTCAAACCTCATTTTGTTCATATCTATCTCATGCTTTTCAAACCTCATTTTGTTCATATCTATCTCATGTTTTTCAAACCTCATTTTGTTCATATCTATCTCATGCTTTTCAAACCTCATTTTTCAAACCTCATTTTGTTCATATCAAACCTCATTTTCTCCATGTTTTTTCAAACCTCATTTTGTTCATATCTATCTCATGCTTTTCAAACCTCATTTTGTTCATATCTATCTCATGCTTTTCAAACCTCATTTTGTTCATATCTATCTCATGCTTTTCAAACCTCATTTTGTTCATATCTATCTCATGCTTTTCAAACCTCATTTTGTTCATATCTATCTCATTTCAAATCATTTTTTCAATCTATCTCATGCTTTTCATTTTGTTCATATCTATCTCATGCTTTTCAAACCTCATTTTGTTCATATCTATCTCATGCTTTTCAAACCTCATTTTGTTCATATCTATCTCATGCTTTTCAAACCTCATTTTGTTCATATCTATCTCATGCTTTTCAAACCTCATTTTGTTCATATCTATCTCATGCTTTTCAAACCTCATTTTCTTCATATCTATCTCATGCTTTTCAAACCTCATTTTCTTCATATCTATGTTTATGAATAAGATCAACTGTTATCTTCCCTACATATCCCCTATAATCTTTTCATATCTATCTCATTTTGTTAATACCTGTCTATATATCTATGCATCCATCTCTATTCATATCTATGAATAAGATCAACTGTTATCTTCCCTACATGTTTCCTATAAACTCTGACTGTTATTCTGTAACACTCTGCCTAGAGTGGCTCTTGGGCTTTGTTCAGATTTAATATCATTGTAAAAACATAAGTCTGTTCATTATCTGTCTATCTATTTATCTATATGGTCTGAAGGTTGTTTGATGTATAAAATGATATTGACTTTTGATTTCGATGTCCATATCAATAAATGTTCTTTGATATAGTGCACTCTCCCCAATATATATATATATATATATATATATATATATATATATATATATATATATATATATATATATATATATAGAGAGAGAGAGAGTGATGTGTCATAAGTCATGGGATACATGTCTTGTATGATGTAAGGAACCTGAGGTGATATTGATTATAGAGCAGTCAGAGAGATGTTGAACCACACTGCTTGATGGCTGTCCGCAGCACTTTGATATTTGTAGGTTCAGAATCTTGCATGCAATTAGACCTTTCTACCATATCCCATAAACGTTTGTGTCAGGTGAGCAAGGTAACCAAACAATTCATTGGAACTTGATTCTAAAATTAGTTAGAAAACCTCTGGAGACATGTTACAACTCACTGATATATATATAGGGGTAGAACCTTGTATACAAAAAGACTGCTCCACTATGTCCTATAAATATTTCATTGATCTTATATCAGTTTAATATGGTGGCCACACAATTTGTCAGAAGTTTACATAATACTCTCAAAGCAATTTTTAGCAATTTAGGTCTAGATGACATGATGCATTATCTTGCCAGAATAGATGATAGTTGCTGGGCTCCATGGATATCATGAATGGATGCAAATTGTTGTAGGGCAATGCAATACAGCAGTCACTAGTGAATCACATGTTTAGGTGGACTAACCAATCCAAATCATTCTAAGTGGACACACCCAACACCATTATTGAACTTTCACCAGCTTGTTATTATCATAATGAAAACACTGCCACCTGGTGTTGAAATATCTAGGGAGATATTTCTCATACAGTGAAAAGGGCAGATAGAGTAATGTACAAAAGGATTTTGTGCATTAAATATTAGATAATAATTAAAACTATTTTGTGTATGTTATATAAGATAAAACATTAAGTGTTTTTGTAACTTCATTTGTTATTTGGTTTGGTGCTTCTGCTATGCATTTAGAGATTCTAGATAAAACCCAAAGAAGAATCTGTAATGTTATTGATCATAACCTGGCATCTCAGCTTCAGTCCCTTTCCCACCACTGTAATATAGTTTCCCTGTGCCTTTTCTATAACTACTTTTAAGGATAACTGTTCTGATTAATTTTTCTCTATGATACCTTAATTTATGAATTTAAGCACAGTACTAGATTGGCAGCTAGGTCTCATCATTTTACAGTTGAAATAGCTATATGTTACCATAAGTTCTATGCTAACAGTTTTTCTTTTGTGGCTTTATTTCCTTGCTTGGGGTGAAAGGATTAAAAAAGAAATTTTTTGTGATATATTTGGAAATTAATATCTCAAGTTTTTAGTACTAAGATTACTAATGATTGTAAAATTTTAACTTTTAATTAGAATTTTTAAAGTATGGTAAATTTTCAGTATATTGTTATTGGTATAGAAAGTGGAATTTGTAAGTAAAAAAAAAAATCTTGCTTGATTCATGAAGTACATGATAAAATCATTTTTATCAATGAAAATTTGGGGGTCACACGATACACAAGGTTTCACGCATTACATGTGTGTGTGTGTGTGTGTGTGTGTATATATATATATATATATATATATATATTATACAACAAAGAAATCCAAAATTACCTCATGGGTATAGTCTGTTTCAAGTGATGCCGAGTATGTCAACCCAGACGGATGAGTCTCCGATTTCTCGATCTGAGCTGTTACCCATTACTACACCAGGCTTCCATTTCCTTTGTTTGTATATGTAGTTGCATCAATGTAAACATAAATTTAATCCAATGAAGTCCTAAAAGAGAAAATACATAACAGAAAAACCTTTTCCACTTTGTCATACTTCTTCCCTTAAATGTGTGTGTGTATATATATATATATATATATATATATATATATATATATAATGGATAATGGACTCTCCCGTCAGTTTCGACGTATGAGGATCTGACAATTTAATTGATTCAGTTATGAAATTTTGTGCGATAATCTTAAGTGGCACTTAAGACCCGCTAGTGATTTACAAAGGAGGCCACATATGGAGCAAGAGTAAGTATTGTGGGATGAGATCACTGTTAGATTGGCTGACCTTTTAGATCTTGCTCTTGCTTCTGGAAGACAATTCAGATGAGCCAATTGAGAACAGCTGTGTCCGCTAAAACACGTTGATCTTCATTCTACCCGATCCAAGTGCTCAAGGGTGTTATGAGGTATATTGGCAGCTGACAAGTTGCTTTTCAGCTTGTCTTTGTATCTTAGCCATGGGCGTTCTACATTCCTGTAGCCCTGATCTAACTGGCTGTACATTAGGATCTTGGGTATCGTGTCATCAGACATTCTCAAGACATGATGAGTCCATCGTAACTGAGACTGTATGATAAAAGTCTCGATTCCTTCAATATTACACTTGTTAAACAGGTCTACGTTAGATGTCCTATATATATGTACTTGCAAGATAATGGTAGCACCTTTTTTATATCATCAAAATTCAATCTAATGATGAAACTGGATTGATCTCTCTAGGGCGGAGACCTTGGTAATTGTATATGGAAGCAGCATGCTGCTTAGAATACATGGCCCTCTCTCAACAGTACTGACAAGATCCAAAGGAATATGGGGCATTATATTTGCAGCTGGCTTGGCTTGGCTTGGCTTGGCTTGGCTTGGCTGCAGGAATTGTCAAAAGGTTGTTACTTTTGGGCTCCCCTCTTAATTTTTTGTCTAGATTTACTTCCATAATCTTTTTGCATGTTTGGAGAATATGGCTGTAAGATAGAAGTGATTTGAAAACGGTGTTTTTCTTCCTTAGATGGTCTGTCTTCCTGTGCTGATGAGAGCTTTGTCTAATTGAAATATATAATCTTACCAGTTGTTTTTGATGTCTGGCAGACAAGCAACTCAGTTCTTAGAACTAACAGCCAGACTACCTACACATATCATTTGATTATAGTGGTGAAGGCTTGTGCAGAACCAAACACACTTTTTGGGGAAGAGCTGTATACAGAGAACTGGTGCACATAGTATGCCACAAGGACACAAATCAATCCTCCATTTGTTTTTGAATTCAGAGTTGTCCTTCTCCTACAGTGTTTGTCACCCAAGATTATAGGACCCATAGCTGGGGAAGAAGGGATGGATTCATACCTTTCTCAAGGCTATTAGCATGTAAATGAATTTAATGAACTTGACTGTAATTTGAACTTGGCTCTCTGATTCTTCAATCTGAGCTGCTATTAGACATCCTTCAAAGAATCATGTCATAAAAAAATCAAAAGAAAAACTGTCTTCCGTTGGCTGTTAGGTCCTCTCCTGCAGCCAATGCCTCTCCTATATGGGTCTTGCTAAACTTACAATGGATGTAGATAGCTACTAAATCTTCCTTCATGAAGCTAAGCAAAAATAATATATATATATTTATATATTTGTATGTTATACATCAAAGTGTATACTTTGATCATAGGGAGAAGTTTTGATCCAAAATTAAATAATCCTGTCATTTTTTATGGGTAATATGCCAGAAAGTAAATAAAATACTAAATTAGCTTTTGGTCTGATTTGGACCAGCAACTAAATCATAGCAGTTGTCTTCGTATAATCACATTCTTTAATATTTGCTGCTATGGTTGAGTGGTCTGAAACATGCATCATGCAATATATAAAAATGCTGGGTGTGGATATTATGATCTAGTTTGTTTGAATCTACACACACACACACACACACACACACATATATTGTATAGTTTACTCTAGTAGTATATTCATACCAGTAACTACTGTAGCAAGCTATGTGTTTATTTCTTTCCGTCTGCTACTAGACTAATAGCATCTGAATTGTGTCAGTATTCCACCCTTCTGAGTGTAAGTGTCTTCTGTCACTGCTGTCGGCAGTCACCATTTCGCACCAAAATTGTTATACAGACCAAGGACAGATGACTCTCAGACAGCCTGACTCCAAGAAACGACCATTAGGGTCACCCCCTACCAATTCTACTGTAAAGATAAATAGTATTGCTAATACTAAGTTTACAACAGTAGTTCAATGTAATAAAAATATATCTCTAATAATTTGTCCAAATTTACACCATTTATAACAATAGCAGGCATCATTATAATTTCTAGGTTTTCTTTTTTTATGGTTTGTTTATTAATTTTTTTTTTTTTAATTTTTATCCTTGGCCCTTTAGAGTCCTATAAATACCCCAAAGAAAAGATTCATGAAAACCTTTTTCCCTATACCTGCAGGGGCTTGCGTTTGCATGTCCTAACGCCCTTTCAAACATGTATAAACATCAAGAAAGTGAGATATGATTCCTTCACTTTTTGAGTGGTATTGGGGGTGGGACATGCTTGCTTAAAGAATTTAAAAAAACATCTTTCCTTCTTTTTTCTTTTTTTTTTTTTTTTTTTTTTTTTTTAGAAAAATTAAAATTAAACTTCCACTGTTCCATGTAGAACAGTATATATAATGAGAATGTTGACAATAACAATAATAAAAATGTTTGCAACAACAAAAAAAAAGTAATCCTCAAACAATCCACATTTAGTGCTATAAAAATGTTTTACTATTTTTTATAGAACAGTTATATCCCATTTTTTAAATAAGTAATTTAATTAATATATACTTTTCTAATCCCAATTTAATTTTATAAAAAATGATGTATAGTTGAAATAAAAATGACACACACATCCATACAGGTAGTTTAAAAATTTATATATCTTAGTAGTGTGCATATCTGTGTTCGTATACATACATACATATACATATATATATACATATATATATATATATATATATATATATATATATATATATATATTAGTAATGTGTGTATATACTTACACATATATTAGTTGTGTATATGTGCATATATATATATATTAGAAGTGTGTATATATATATCAGTAGTGTGTGTGTATATATATATATATATTCGTTTCATCAAAGACTACAGAAAGGAAAATGACACACAGACTCATACATATGTGTGTGTGTGTATATATATATATATATATATATATATATATATATATATATAAAAGTTTCTCAAACGAATTCCAACCATGTGCAACATGTGAGGGCTTCAAATGAACAGTCTTAGTCGAAACAACACAAAAATAAATTACAACGTAACAGTTAAAAAAATGAGGAAGAAAAAACCATACCAAAAAAAAAAACTCTCCTTGAAAATGGCTATAGAAGTGGCAGAAAGTTCTTCAGACAGTAAATATTATGGGAAATTTTTGTATTCCTTACTCTTACAAAATGGAAAAATCTAATGATGCTGGAAAAACTTTAAAAAATAGAATAATTAAATCTTCCTTGTCGGTTGTATTTAATGAAAGATGTTTGGAAGGAAGGTTGCTGCCTAAATATACATTAATCATATATGGTGGACTCTCCTATCATGAATGGTAAATGAAGGTCAGCATAGGATGGTGACTTGTGTTTTAAACATGCATGCTAGCAGGGTCTATTTTGTGGAGAAAA